>CM076940.1:1131766-1483120 GCA_039566165.1 Maruca vitrata
ATGTTTTATGACTAATGGAGAATTCCTTCTTTAATTCAAATAACTTCAAAAACACCGAAGTTTTCAATCTTTGATTCTTCAATTCAAACCCTAATTGGGTATTGAGTTGGGCATATTTAATAAAGCCTTTCTTGTGGTCCTTTCCATTATTTATTTATCTGTGCCATCGACTTTTCCCCTGTGTTTTACACATTTTCCATTGTTTCTTTACTCCTATTGGTCGCAGCGTGATGTTTTATAGCCTAAAGCCTTCCTCAATAGATGGTCTATCGGACACATAAATAATTTTTCAATTAGAACCAGTTCACTAAAATTAGTCTTTATGGGTCTACACGCGATACTAGGAGTAGCAAATTACATAGCTACTTACTGCCCGACGTTTCGACTGGGTTACACCAATCGTGGTCGCGAAACCCGAAACAGAAAAATAGAACCACTTCTTCCCGAGATAAGCGCGTTTAAACAAAACAAATAAACAAACTTTTCAGCTGTATAATATTAAGTTTAGATTATAATCCTAATAAATTTTATTAATTTCTGTTTTCAGATTCCAACGATGAATCTCAGATAGAATTGCAAGTATCGGGTGATGAAGAAACAGCTAACGCCATCATAGCAGCAGCGCAGGAACAAGGTTTGTCTCTTTCGCACATAAGCCTTCGTAGTCAGTTAGAGCGAGATGACAGTATTTATTTGTTGTTTTTTATGCTATTAAAAACACAAAGTAAATTTAAAATTTGGAAAAAAAACATCGCATTTATGACCCGCCTTAACGGGGACTTGAACCAGCGGAGATGAAAGTTATTAGTTTTGCTGCTGATCAATATCATTTCGATAGCAGTAATAGCAACCTTTTGCCAGAGAAGTTGCCAGTCAACATCGTAATAATTTTTAGGGTTCCGTATCCAAAAGGTAAAAACTGGATTCTATTACTGAAACTTCGATGTGTTCCTTCCTAGCGGGGCCCCCCGAGCTAGACTTGTAAAACTAATGGCAATGCTTCGGTGGCTCAATGTACCTTTCGAGTTTATCAACAGAATTCAATGTACCTCCACCGTTTTGGCAGAAATTACGATAAAGTTACTGATCTTCCCAGCTGGGCCCTCGTCTGTTTAACGTTCGAAATACATGAAAAATATACTAATCTAATATACTTCCAATGTACCTTCCGATTTATGAACCATATTCAAGGAATCTTTTATAGAACCGAACAAATTATGCTTTAAAGTTCTGTCTTCCTAGCTGGGCCCTCTGTAATTAAAGTGAATAGGAATAAAAAAAGTATACAGTTTTTATGTTTTTCCAATGTACCTCTTAGTTCTTTGCAGTTTACCAAAT
This sequence comes from Maruca vitrata, assembly GCA_039566165.1. Taxonomy (NCBI): domain Eukaryota; kingdom Metazoa; phylum Arthropoda; class Insecta; order Lepidoptera; family Crambidae; genus Maruca; species Maruca vitrata. The sequence continues at coordinate 1,133,105 of CM076940.1, forward strand.
TTAGATGCAAAATAATGATATTGGTAAATAACAGTACACGCTTGGTAAGTACGGTTAGCAAAAAAAAGTAGGTGTGTCAACTAAATGAAAACTGGTTGTTTGTTAGGAAAATGTTGATTTAATTATAAATACGGAGTTATCTACTTTTAATATTATTATATGTATGTGACTCCGAGATAGGTAGCTCCAGCACCCGTGTTTCGGATATCAGAATCAATAGTAAAATTACAAATATATACATCTAATACTTTTATTTTGTAAACACATACTTTAATGTAAACAAATACAATAAGTTTTTGTTCTAAAACACAAACTGCACTGGTTTTCCCCATAATTGTTTATTTTTTTGTTTCACATAAATATTTATAACGCAGTGATACGTTTCAAACTGATGATAAAATAATATAACAAACTATTCACAGCTGCAAATATAATATTGCTGACCTTACCTTACCAAGCGTGTACTGTTTTTTACCAAAATCATTATTTTGCATCTAAATTTAGTAAACTGCGAAGAACTAAGAGGTACATTGGAAAAACATAAAAACTGTATACTTTTTTTATTAATTTTCACTTTAATTACAGAGGGCCCAGCTAGGAAGACAGAACTTTAAAGCATAATTTGTTCGGTTCTATAAAAGATTCCTTGAATATGGTTCATAAATCGGAAGGTACATTGGAAGTATATTAGATTAGTATATTTTTCATGTATTTAGAACGTTAAACATACGAGGGCCCAGCTGGGAAGATCAGTAACTTTATCGTAATTTCTGCCAAAACGGTGGAGGTACATTGAATTCTGTTGATAAACTCGAAAGGTACATTGAGCCACCGAAGCATGGCCATTAGTTTTACAAGTCTAGCTCGGGGGGCCCCGCTAGGAAGGAACACATGAAACTTCGGTGTTCGTCTGTCCATCTGTCTGTCTCATGAACCGTGATAGCTTGAAAGCTGAAATTTTCACTAAGGCTTCGTGGTCCGTTTGTCTGTCACCAGGCTTTATCACAAAAATAGTGATAGCTAGACGGTAGAAATTTATAGATATTGAATTTCTATTGCCGCTATAACAATAATTTACTAAAAACGTTCTTTGTTGTTGACATATAACAAACATAATTTTTTTTTTACAAAATTGGTTTGGATGGGTCCCTTCGTGATCTTGTTCGACTTGCACTTGACCGTTTTTTTTGCAAATTCATCATCATCATCAGCCCAAACTAGGGCGATAAGGCCGTGAGTCAACCACCCTGGCCAGGTGCGGATTGGTTTTTTGCAAATAAAATTAAATTAATTTGTAATTTTGAGTTCTTAAATGACTGGCTCGATGAAACAGTGTGTAGTGACCCAGGTTAACTACTTACTGTTTCAAGAGTCGTGAGTTCGATTCTCACCCGGGACAAATATTTATGTGATGAACATGGTGTGTGTTGCGTGTCTGGGGGTATTATTAAAATATTTAAGTATATTTGTGTAGCCGCTGTTGATTGTGATATCCGTAACACAAGTGCGTAAGCTACTTACCACGGGACCAGATCAATGTATGTGATGTTGTGTAATATTTAATTAAATATGTGTACCATGCTTCCTTGCATGATTATTTCCTAACTAGCTGTGTCAGCTACTTCGTTCGCGTTTACCCCGTTTTTTACACATTTTCCATTGTATCTTTGCTCCTATTGGTCGCAGCGTGATGTTATATAGCCTAAAGCCTTCCTCGATAAATGGTCTATACAACGCAAAACGATTTTTTCAAATCGAACCAGTAGTTCCTGAGATTAGCGCGTTCAAACAAACAAACAAACTCTTCAGCTTTATTATATTAGAATAGATACTATAACATTATGATTGACAGGCGGTGCGTTTATAAAAGTGGAGTCCGGTGAGATGTACCGAGTCAAATCTGTGCAGAGCAAGACTGATGAGGAGTTGGATGACTCTTTACATGTAAGTTGAGCTTTTAAAAGTCAAAGTATTTGTTTGCCTTATTATTATATGTTTTTTAATTAAAATAATTAGGTATTTATTTTTATATGATTGTGACAGAGATGGGAACAATATCATTTCTAGTAATGGAATTTCCACGCAATGGTAACAATATAAATGGTGAAATATGCGGACCCTTAAAAGTGTAACACCTGTTTACACCATATTGACCCTGGTTATGGTTTAAAGAGTTATGGGTTTGATTCACACCCGGGACAAATATTCAAATGATGAAAATTTAGGAATGTACTGTTTCTTGGGTGTATTTTTAGTATTCTTTACACCATTCTTTTAGAAGATAAAAAAAAGCATTAATACTTCACACACAAGTTTACAGCTATGGGCCATATGTTTATGGTCGTGTATTACAGGTATTTCTTTTATAGACATTTTACTGGCTTGGTGGTACAGTTTTTAGTGACCCTTGTTACGGTTCTAAGAGTTGTTTGGTTTGATTCCCACCCGGGACAAACATTCTTTGATGAGAATTTGTGATTTGTGTTTGTTTGGGTATATTTTTATCTAGGTTTTATCTTTATTACAGCTTTCAAGTATAGTTGAGGCGCAAGAAGGGGGCTTATTCAAGTGTTTGCTCTGCGAAAAGAATAAAGATAAAGGTAAGAACAATTTTTATCTAAATACATATAATAAATTAAAAATAGGGGCTCCCACCCTAGAAAGAGTGAACTGCGTGTAAGTAGACCTTAATTTCAAAACCCATACACGATCTACTAATATGCTTACACCCTAAGGGAGATGTCCGTCTCGTCCGAGTGCCGCCGTAGGCTTGCCAGACCGCCGGGAAATCCGGGATTGTCCCGGAATTTTGCCTCTTGTCCCGTGTCCAGTAATTAGCGCTTATTGTCCCGGATTTCGGAAACTTTTTTTTAGTTTATTACTATTCAATTTGTCATTTAGTAGGTATTCATTGTCTACCAAAGTTTAAAATTGGTAATTTAAGCGAAGTGCTCTTTATTTTCCTTATTAGTTTAACGTTTGATTAACTGCCACAGTATTTTATCTTATAATTATAACTATAGTTAATTATGTACTTAGTATATACATTTAAGATTATTTCTATTATAACCACGAGCCAACGTTGTTTTAGTAGAATTGTCCCGGATTTGATAAGTTACCATCTGGCAACCCTAGCCCCACCACTCCGACCGGGCCCTGTGACGTCACGATGACTCGCTGCTAGGCCCCGCCTCTTTGGATATTATTTCTAATTATACACCGTGAAATTTAGTGGTTGTTTTCCCGCAGTAGAAAGATTCTATCTTAGTAGCACAAAAGATTTGTGCATTTCTTTTTATTAAAGTCAATAAATGCCGGTTTTACGAAAGGTATAACCGAAACTCGAAGCGCGTTCGAACCGCTTTATAACTTAGGGCGTAGAGCTTCTTTAGCTTTAAGCATCGATTTCATGCGGCAAGCGGTACCTGATTACGTGACATCTTACAAAAGAACGAGTTTTCGAGTTGGAAAATTATTATTTTGAAAATTGTAAAAAAAATATTTTTTTACCTTGTTATAACAATGCACAAGGCAGAATGGCGGCGACGTGGTCCACAACCCGTCACGTCACGTTTCCCACAGAGGTGAAAAGTGGATCGCTAGAAGTGATCTCTGCCTACCCCTCTGGGAAAAAGGCGTGATTGTATGTATGTATGTATATTTTTTTTTTCTAGGAATAATTTGCATGATTCGATAGTATTACTATCGAAATCGTTCTGCCACGGGAAAATAACCACTCAAATTTCACGGTGTATTGAAGGCGTACTAAATCGGTACGCCGCTAACAGTTTGCCTACCGGGGACACAGCCTTAAAGTTTATATCCATATTCCAGACCCCGACTACAAGCCGTTCATTCGCGACGCGTCCGCGACGAGCGCGCACGTCCGCTCGCGTCACGGCGCGCGACTCTACCTGTGCCCGCTGTGCGGACGCGCCGCGCGCCGCCGCCGCGACCACACGCGGCACATCGGTGAGGCCTCCTGCGGGCTCGTGGGCGCCTGGTACCTGCGCCGGGCAGGCGCATGCGTGTGACATACATACATACGTACACACATACATACACACACAATATGCACGCCTACAACATTCGCTGCGAACTCCTACTGACTTATGAGCGCCTGGTACCTGCACGAGTACATAGCTGCAGGAGCAGCGAACTCCTACTGACTTATGAGCGCCTGGTACCTGGACCAGGCAGGCACATCGGTGAGACCTCCTGCGGGCTCGTGGGCGCCTGGTACCTGTAGCGCTACCATGAGTTTAAAAGTGACAAATTCTATATCTGCTAAGTAACAAATGTCGATGAACTAAAATCGGTAGTAAATATTTGTCTTTATGGGTCTACACGCGTTAATAGGAGTAGCAAATTACATAGCTACTTACTGCCCGACGTTTCGACTGGGTTACACCAATCGTGGTCGCGAGCGAACTGGCGCTGCCCGTCTTCGTCTGCCATTGCGGTTGTGTGAATATCTTGATCCACCCCCGAACCAGCACTAATGTCATTAGTACAGCTACCCACATTAGTCCGACACACAACACTCACTGCATCCGGGTTGATTTTAGACGTAACATTCCGCGGTATGCACTTATTAATCACTGGATTCCATGCCGACGATAATTTAAATCCATCTTCCCTATTGAAATTCTTGTGCTTCTTTATTTCAATATATATATTTGATTAGTGTAATGGAACGCGAAAGTCTAAAATCGGTAGTGTGAAAAAAGAATTCTATAGGTTTACGGTTTTAACTCACGTAAGTTTTCGATAGCTAACTCATGGTAGCGCTACTTGACTCATAGATAGATATATATGTAATAAGCTAGCCTACAAAATTCTTCTTATACTTCTCGGTGAGGAGAACTCCTACTGACTTATAAGCGCCTGGTACATGGACCAGCCAGGCACATCGGTGAGATAATATGATATGCAAGCCTACAGCATTCGCAGCGAACTCCTATTAACTTATAAGCGACTGGTACCTGGACTCGTACATAGCTGCATTCGCAGTGCCTGGACTCATAGATATATATACAATATACATGCCTATAGCAATCGCAACGAACTCTTACTGACTTAGGAGCGCCCGGTACCTGCACGAGTACATAGCTGCAGGAGCAGCGAACTCCTACTGACTTATGAGCGCCTGGTACCTGGACCAGGCAGGCACATCGGTGAGACCTCCTGCGGGCTCGTGGGCGCCTGGTACCTGCGCCGGGCAGGCGCATCCGTGACACATACATACATACACACACACACAATATGGCCTACGTACACACACACACAGACACACACACACACACACACACACACACACACACACACACACAATATGTACGCTTTCAACGTTCGCAGCGTACTCCTACTGACTTATGAGCGCCTGGTACCTGCACGAGTACATAGCTGCAGGAGCAGCGAACTCCTACTGACTTATGAGCGCCTGGTACCTGCACGAGTACATAGCTGCAGGAGCAGCGAACTCCTACTGACTTATGAGCGCCTGGTACCTGCACGAGTACATAGCTGCAGGAGCAGCGAACTCCTACTAGATTATGAGCGCCTGGTACCTGATATAGTATAACATGCACGCCTACAACATGCGCAGCGAACTCCTACTGACTTATTAGCGCCTGGTACATGCACGAGAGTACATAGATGCATTCGCAACGAACACCTACTAGATTATGAGCGCCTGGTACCTGGACGAGTACATAGCTGCAGGAGCAGCGAACTCCTACTGACTTATGAGCGCCTGGTACCTGCACGAGTACATAGCTGCAGGAGCAGCGAACTCCTACTAGATTATGAGCGCCTGGTACCTGATATAGTATAACATGCACGCTTACAACGTTCGCAGCGAACTCCTTCTAACTTATAAGCGCCTGGTACCTGCACGAGAGTACATAGATGCATTCGCAACGAACTCCTACTAGATTATGAGCGCCTGGTAACTGGACTCATAGATAGATACAATATGCAAGCGTACAACGTTCGCAGCGAACTCCTACTAACTTATGAGCGCCTGGTACCTGGACATCAACTTTCGTACTAGCATGAAGCTCCTAGTAGCTCATGCGCGCCTGGTACTTGGATGCGCAACACATCGCCATATCATACATACGCCATGTATCATATTAATGGTAGCTGCGAATTTATGTGTTCCTGGTAGTTGAGTGTCGATCAAACTATTATAAAAGTCGATGTGAATAGTTGACGACAGTTTCTAGCTCTCGATGTTTTCCACACAATTCCACAATTTCTATAATGTTGCCTAATACTTTATGTATTTCTTATTTCTAGAGGAGCACGCCCTCAAAAACAAACCGGCGGCGAACAAGACGAAACTCAACTCTTGCGTCGTTTGCCTCAAGACGTACAACTCGCGAACGCTGCTAACAGAGCATATGAACACGCATACAGGCTCGCGCCCATACAGCTGCGACGTTTGTCGCAAGGGATTCGCTTCAAAGTACACTCTACAGGCGCATATCAAGACTCATGAGGTAAGAAAAAGATAAAAATCTACAAAAAAAAACAAGTTTTCAAGTTACAAAATTACATCGAAAACGGTCCAGCCGTTTAAGAGATACAGACAGACACATAATTACACCTAAAATACACATATAATACAATTTTAATTTTGAAAATAATGCTGCAAAAGTCACCGATGTACCAGGAGCCCAGAACTATTCAAGAGGTAGGTGGTCCTCATAAAACAATACCAGAAATACACCCATATTAAAAAAAAGTGGACAAACCCTATTCTGAAACCTCCTCCTTTTTTTAGTCTGTTAAAATAGCAACAATAGTGCTGCAAAAAAAATCACCGATGTACCAGGAGCGCAGAACCGGATGAGAGGTAAGTAAGTAGTGGTCATTACCTATGTATGAGCGGAATTGCTACGCCGTAGCGCTGCTACATCGCTCCGTGCTACGCTCACACCCGGCCTCCTGCTACGATCACCCACTCAGAGGTAGGCTTTGTTCGGTGGAATACACTTGAACGGCTACAGTATCGCAAGTACAACTCGCGAACTCTGTTAACAGAGCATATGAACACGCATACCGGCAGCGCCCGTACAGCTGCGACGTCTGCCGCAAGGGATTCGCTTCAAAGTACACTCTACAGGCGCACATCAAGACACATGAGGTAAGAAAAAGATAAAAAACTACAGAAAAACACAAGTTTTCAAGTAACAAAACCACTTCAAAAACGGTCCAGCCGTTTAAGAGATACAGACAGACACCTAAAATACACATATAATACAATTTTAATTTTGAAAATAATGCTGCAAAAGTCACCGATGTACTATACTAGAATCCGTAATTCGACGGAGCGGTTTGACAACTTCAAATCGCATTATGTTGCCAGGTTCAGCCTAGTGTTGTTTACATCGATAATTTTTTAATTGATCCTATTCGATCAGAACAACAAATCGATTCATTTGTATCGAGTTTTATATTTAACCGTTTTAAATAAATGTAATAATTAATGTATTATTTAAGACTTTAATGTGCAAGCTCCACATTATAATACATTTATGATAAAAATTGACTTGATGTACTAAGCAAGAAAATATCGATTGATGTTAAACCGCGAAACTGGCACGATTTCGCATTACTTAATTATGGCAGCACTGTAGGCTTGTAAAATAATGGTTTTGTAAATCATTCGGCTTCCGTACCTTGGATTTCTCGACGCGATTGTGTTTCTCCGTTCATATAGCATATTATATTGTTTTGTTATTCAGTTAATCAGGGCTTAAATTCCAATTTTTTTATACAATACCACTTAAAATTACTCTCCTGTAAAATTGATTCAAATTAATTGAGCGGTGTTAAATTCTGTCGATAATTAAATATTACCATTAACCTCATCACTATTTATTTTTTCTCACACATGGTAACACTCTATCTGTCAAACTACTCCGTCGAATTATGGATTCTAGTATAGGAGCCCAGAATTGTTCAAGAGGTAGGTAGTGGTCATAATAATACAATTCCAGAAATACACCCAAATTAAAAAAAGTAGTCAGACCCTATTGAAAAACCTGCTCCTTTTTTAACAAAATGGTACTGAGAAACAATGTTGCTTAGCCAATAGCTTTACTTTTTAATGTATTTAATATGATTTAAATGTAAATTGCTGTTTTAGCTCCCCAAAAATGTTTTTACAGCCGATTTTTATTACCTCACTCAACAGTGGCGCCACCTAGTGAGCATTTAGAACACATTGATTGAACTGAACCCTTGGCCAGTTTTTTTATGATTTTTGTTTTATCAACAGGACCGGCCCCGTCCGCATAAGTGTCCGTCGTGCGGCAAGGCCTTCCTAACGCTGCAGAACCTCGCCCAGCACGAGAAGACACATTCGGGGATCAAGGAGTTCGTCTGCAAGATATGCAGTGAGTATAAAATCTAAATATATAAAAGGAGAAACGGACTGACTGACTCACTATAATCTTTTTCAGCTAAGATGATCCCTGTGACACTTCATTGTGTTCTGAATCACGCATCTTACGATTGACAAACGAAAATAATTTTAGTGCACACTTTTTTCATTTTATTGCGGCGTCATTAGGAAAAATATTAAAATAAATATTTTTATACTTTAAATGACGAACAGTATCGTTTAGTTTAATTTAATGTAATAGAACATTTAAAAAAAATACCTATGCAGTTCGTATACGTATAATGGAACGTAGTAACTCTAAGTTCCATTCTACGTAATACGAACTGCATAGGTATTTTAAAAATCTATTACTTTAAATTAAAAATTATTAATTTAATATTTTTCCTAATGAAGCCGCAATAAAATTAAATAAGTGTGCAATAAAATTATTTTCGTTTGTCAATCGTAAGATGCGTGATTCAGAACACAATGAAGTGTCACAGGGATCATCTTAGCTGAAAAAGACTATAACACATTGACTGACTGACTCACATATCAACACACAGCCTAAACGGCTAAACGAAGGCACGGAAGGGGAGTAGCTCAGGTACCGTAGAAGTGCACTAAGAAAGGAATTCCCGAAATTTCCACGGGAACGGGAAATAGCGGGAAAATCCATTTGTATAAAAAATCTAAACTGCTTAAGTAAGACGCTTGAAATTTGCCATGCAGGTTCCTTAGTAAACTTAAAGCATAGTTGCAACAGGATATTGCGAAATTCCTACGGGAAAGAGAGTTAGCGGGAAAAAACTTTATTGACATCGCGTGCGAGATAGTTTATAATAAAAACCTTAAATTTTAGAGACTTAATTACCCCTCTGGGAAAAAGGCGTGATTTTATGTATGTATGTATGTATGTAAATTATTAGAGAGTTAACAGAATAAATTTTGTTTGCTTTTCAACAAACTACCAAATTTTAAACTGGCATGGTTACACACATTCATATGTGAGGAAAAATCACACTGTCTAAATCATCTTGAATAGACACAAAGCCATTGATTTTCCCATTGCACAATTAGTAGTATACATTACTGACTTAACCTACTCAGTGCACAATCTTTTATTGCACAAATGTTTTATCCAGTGTATATTAAGTGCACATATGTTTTAACCATAATTTTTTATTGGCTTATCGCCCTAGTTTAGGGTAGGCCCATACCCCCCGCAGTGGGGACGTATATGAACTAATGATGATGATGACTTCAAGTGCACAAGTATTTTAACCAGTTCATTCTCATTTTTTATTGTAACCCAATAAATATGTGAATGTTTTTACAATAAAATACCTAGTTTAAACGTTGATATGTTTGCAACATCCATACATAAAATTAAAATGGCATTCGTGGAAGGTTCTTGCAACTTATATCGAGTTACCTACATGAAAGAACCCAACAGGTCAAAATAGATGAAAATTGCTACAGCTCTCTGAAATTCTGTACACAATATGGCGTCCCACAGGGTAGTGTCCTTGGACCTACCCTGTTTCTAATTTATATAAATGACCTAACCGATACTAACTTGATAAATGGTAAAATAATATCTTATGCCGATGATACAGCTTTGCTTTTTCATGGCAAAACCTGGGACGAAGTTTATAATACAGCCTCCATCGGTCTTCATACTGTTATTAATTGGTTACAAAATAATCTGCTAACTTTAAATACTGGCAAAACAAATTATATAACATTTGCAATCAAAAACTCTCTCCAACCTTCGAATAACTTGCAACTAATTGCCCATTCGTGTTCAAACCCCTGTCCAGCGACTAAATGTAATTGCCAAGCACTGGAAAAGGTTCCATTCACCAAATACTTGGGAATATATCCGGACCAACAACTTGACTGGCGCCAACATATAGACATGTGCACGCTCCGTGTCAGAAAGCTATTGTGGCTTTTTAAATACATTAGACACGTCATTGAAAAACAACTGATAACTTATATCTATACTACGTTGGTGCAATCTAATATATTATACTGTTTACCGTTATGGGGCGGTTCATCAAAAACGAACATGATTAGAATTGAAAGAGCTCAGCGATCACTCCTTAAGGTGATGACGTTCAAAAAAATCAGTCATGGAACTGCGGATTTATAGATATCTATATCAAGATATATATCAAGACTGTAAAGTATTAACGGTAAGACAACTGTATATCTTAAAATGCATTCTAAAAATACATAAATCTACTTTTCCTGACCCAAAAACTTTAGTTAAGCGTAACCCCTATTCAGTAATTATGCAACCAAATGTTAGAACTAAATTTGCTAGTGTTTAGTTTAATGCCCAATCTAACTACCTTTACATTAAAGTAAATAGGAACCTAAATTTTTACAATAAACATTACTTAGAATGTAAAAAATTGGTAATAAGCTGGCTAAATCAACTTTATTATGATTGTACCGAATTGTTATTAAGGCGTAATAAATAAGTAGGATACCTCTTGTTCGAAGAATTTGTATTAAAAATGTAACTCTGTACAATTGTGTATTTACATTTAGTTTATTATTTATATATTTAAGCTACATTATATATTTTTAAAATGAGAAACTTAGACTGTACTTTATAATTTTCCGTGATGTTAATTTTTCCTTGTTAGTTTATTTTAGCGGTTAGTTTAATTTTTAAATTTAAGCGTTATTATAATAATAATAATATGTTAGCTGCACTACTTTTGCAGACAAGTCATACTGAAGATGACAAATTGCTTTAAGAAGAGCGGTCTCATCCTAATACAGGTTTTTTAAACTTGAAAGGATGAGATCCATACCTACCCTGTAACACCGACTTGTTATAAAATAAAAATTTTGGTATTTTGTATTTTTTTGTATAAAATCACGCGTACTTCCCAGAGGGGTAGGCAGAGATCACTTCCTGCCATGCGCTACGGTCCTGGCACACCACTTTCCCTTCTTCCACATCCATCATCTTCATGTATGCTCGTCGATTACGGGTACTTTTGGTTTGCAACATACTAACATGATACGAAAATGTTTCCACAGACAAAGCGTTCGCGACCCAGCACAACTTGGAAGTGCACTGCGTAGTGCACACCGGGCGCAAGCACTTCGTGTGCTCAGTGTGCGACAAAGGGTTCGCTAGGAGAGCGGAGGTTAAGGACCATATGCGGATACATACCGGTGAGTGAATTAAACTAGATAATTTTGATTTCGAGCTTTCGCGTTCCATTACAATAAATATTAGTCTTTATGGGTCTACAGTAGTCTACACGTGATATTAGGAGTAGCAAACACATAGCTACTTAATACCCGACGTTTCGACTGTGTTACACCTATCATGGTAGCGGGCGACCAATATCGCGTGTAGGCCCAAAAATACTAATATTTAGATGATTTTTATTGATGATGATGATAATAATAAACTTTATTTTAAAAAAACACACACAAATTGCACTTATTACTAGTGGTCCCTCCACTGAGCTATGCTTTTGTCGTAAATGCCGGGTTAAAAGTAGCATAATTATATTGCGGACGGTTAAAGCCAAAATAAAGGTTTCTATAATTATACAAAGAAATAAAATGTGAACAATGATTCAATTGATTTATTTTTATTAGTATGTTACCGAAAAAAGTGTGAAACGGTATGCAAGCCTTCAGGGTGAATTCTACTGGCTCAATTGAGCCTGTCGACCTCATATGTGAACCTCCTTCCGTTGTAGTGTGTGTATCCTGTCTATACCAAAGCCGCTCTAAGTTGGCCGATTTGCTACATGTCAGACTGACTGCACTAGTGAGGGACAACGGTAAAATTGCCGAAGTATATAAGTAACAGTTATTTCCACTTTATAACCAAGCAAGGTCTAATTATAACAAATTTTTATTAAAAACATTAATTCACATCCAAAAGATTGAATTTAAGTTCCTTATTTATAAATATATTTATTTTTAAAATACAATACTTATTAAATCCTTCATCCTATTTTAAAAAATACCTGGTGAGTATTACCCACTACGTCACTATGAAAACGTGTCAAACGGCGTAACCTTGTAAAAGCGTAATACAGAGTGGAAATTTTACGTTTTCTTTTATAATTCAATTATTTTAGGTAATAAAAGACAAATCTATACTAATATTATAAAGAGAAAAGATTTGTATTTTTGTATTTTTGTATGTTTGTAATGAATAAACTCAAAAACTACTGGACCGATTGCAATATTTTTTCACCATTAGAAAGCTGCATTATTCAGAAGTTACATAGGCTATATAATATCACGCTAGGTCCTATAGTTGTGGAGCAGTAACCGAAAATGTTTCAAAAACGGGGGAAAGTATCGTTTCTGAGGCCTTCCGTGGCGTGCGCTGAGCATATAGTTAAAGTTATACAAAAATGCTCTATGGATGAATTGTTCATCTTAACAATATCTTTAAAAATGTCCGCGAGAGCATATGTCTACCTTTTATAGTTTACCCATAACAATCGTTTTAATGATTTAGATGTTTGCTCCAAAGTAATCTTCTATATTAATAATTTCGTCAAGGGGTACGGTAGACTCGATTAAAACCTTACATGAATAATAAAACATCAAAAAATAATGATTTCGATTCGACAACATATATCCGCAAAATTCGGATTGTCGAGTATTTTGCTAAATTCAAAATGTGTTGACAGACGAATCACAGTCACCATCTTGCCGGAATTGAGTGAATATTATCAAAACTATTTTTCTTCAGTCATTGACGTTTCGCGGAAACATTGTTTTTGACACATTTTTTATGATATACTCTTTCAGGGCGATAACAGATACTGATGAAGAATAGATAATATAATTTTATAAGGACCTTTGCCAAATTCTAGGATTAGTACTCATTGCAATTTGTTTTGTTGATTGATGTTCCTTAATTTTAAATGTTAAAAATTTATTGTATAAAAACTTTTGCAATTTTTATTCACTAGATTTATTAAACTCAATGAAAGAATCTATGTCCTGTTTAATCCTTTAGTATTCCTTGAAGAACCGATGACTACGGAAATATTTACCTATATTTTGCTCCTCGATGTTTATTATGAATCACATCTTACCCGAGCCAAGCCGGGTTCTTATCTAAATATATAAAAGGAGAAACTGACTGACTGACTGACTGACATATCGACGCACAGCCTAAACGGCTAAACGTAGGCACTTGAAATTTGGACTGGACGTAGCTTAGGTACCGTAGAGGTGCACTAAGAAAGGAATTCTCGAAATTCTCACGGGGGGAAAATCCTTTTGTATGAAAAATCTAAACCGCTGAAGTTAGATGCTGTAAATTTGGCATGCAGGTACCATAGTAAACTTAAAGCTTAGTTGGAACAGGATATTGAAAAATTCTTACGGGAACGAGAGTTAGCAGGATAAACTTTTATATGTTAAATCCTGTAGTCCACGCGAACGAAGTCGCGGGCACAGCTAGTAATTATATAATTATGTGCATTTGAAATTTTGAAATAACGTATTATTTTTAAAAGTTGTTCTTTATGATTTGCGTAAATATGTTCCTCTTAACAAGGATAAATGCAAAATATAAAATAAAAAGTGTCAAATCAGTCTTCTAAGAACGGCTCCGGTATAATTATCTAGTTATTTGTCTTTTATTACCTAAAATAATTGAATTATAAAAAGAAAACGTAAAATTTCCACTCTGTATTACGCTTTTACAAGGTTACGCCGTTTGACACGTTTTCATAGTGACGTAGTGGGTAATACTCACCAGGTATTTTTAAAAATAGGATGAAGGATTTAATAAGTATTGTATTTTAAAAATAAATATATTTATAAATAAGGAACTTAAATTCAATCTTTTGGATGTGAATTAATGTTTTTAATAAAAATTTGTTATAATTAGACCTTGCTTGGTTATAAAGTGGAAATAACTGTTACTTATATACTTCGGCAATTTTACCGTTGTCCTCACTAGTGCCTTTGAGTATAAAGCCACTGGAGATGCCATAACGTCAACGCTTCTAACAAATTTTTTCGCCACTTTTAGCGGGGGCGAGGTAAACACGTACAGCACACCACCAAAAAATTAATAACTCAACAGACACAAAATTTGCTGTAACGATAAACGCACACTACAAAAATGTTCAACACTTCAAACAATACACGCACATAAACAAAGTTTTCACGTAACTACGCAACACACATACGAAAAAATAGTGATGACACAAAGAATAAAATAAAATCAGTTTGGTGAATGAACTGAACTATCTTGTACTGATTATTGTAATTCAATAACATTTTGTGGGATCTTATTAAACAATTTTGTGCTTAAACCCAAGAACGACTTTCCAGTCTTTTGAAGCCTGAGCCTTGAAACGGCAAACTTATGTTTATTACTGGTGTTAAAATGGTGAGGATCCGATATTAAATGATTGTATGTTCTTGTAAACATATAAGATACAGTCCAAAATGTACTGAGAGGATACGGTTAAAATATCTATGTCTTTAAAAATATCTCTAAGGGAGTCACAGAATTTCTTTTCATTTTCAGACTAAATTTCAATATCGTATGACCAGAGGAAAGAAAAGTAATTTTTCTAATTCATCTTACAAGATTTAAATATAACATATGTTTAGACCTTTTATTTAATTCAAAATTAAAGTAAATAAACCGGCCAAGTGCGAGTCGGGCTCGCGCACAAAGGGTTCCGTAGCAGCAAATATAATAAAAATCAACCTATCTCAAAAACTATAAGAGATACTTTGATCAAACCAAAAATCGTTGAAAGAGTTAATTAGCATGCATCACCTCTATTTTTTTTAGAATTTTATACCCCGTAGTTATAAAAATAGAGGGGGGGGGACATACTTTTTACGACTTTGAGAGCTGATATCTCAAAAACCGTTCACTTTAAGAAAAATGCTTTTTAGAAAACTTTATATCATTTTAAAAGACCTTTCCATTGATACCCCACACCGGTATGTACATCGCAAAAAAAAATTTCATTCCTCAGTTACATGTATGGGGGGCCCCACCCCCAATTCTTTTTTTTACTATTTAGTGTCATATTTTTGTAGCGGTTCATACAACACATATTCCCATCAAATTTCATCACTGTAGTACTTATAGTTTCCGAGTAAATCGGCTGTGACAGACGGACAGACGGACAGACGGACAGACGGACAGACGGACATGACGAAACTATAAGGGTTCCGTTTTTGCCATTTTGGCTACGGAACCCTAAAAACGGATTATACAACTAACTGCAGGGAGTGAATGATTCATTCAAATGTCGAGTCGCTTTTTTGACTTTGTGACATCACTAGCCCCCGTACCACTGTATTCTTGTTTATTTTTTTCTGTCGTTTACGTATCGCAACGACTTTTTATTTAAATGGCAATTCTTCTTAAATACACGTTTAAAAGTTAATAAAAACACTTAGATATGATACTAAACGCGCTCTTGTTGCGAATTTGAGCTCTCGATCGCCTTTTACATGAGAATACTGCACAACTAACCATTTTTCAAGAGTAACGTCACGCGACAGGGATCAATGCAAAATGGCGGTGGTGCAGCGACAAGTAGTTTTATTAAACGTGTTTGAACAGTTGACCAATGTACTTTGCCGGAGGGGGTCGCCCGTGTAAGGCATCTCCAGTGGCTTTATACTCAAAGACTAGTGCAGTCAGTCTGACATGTAGCAAATCGGCCAACTTAGAGCGGCTCTGGTATAGTATATAAGCACATGCATTGACATTATTAAGACAGTCAATATACAGACGTCATTTAAGTAACATCTTTTATTTAACATCACCCGATTATGGGTGAGAGCCATCCGCCCCCCTGCAAGTCCGGTGATGATGACGAGATTACTCCAAGCTATCAAAATATCAAAATTAAATTAGATGTTTAATATAATTTAGTCGTATGTGTCTTTTCTTCTTTCATTTAAGATTCCGTTTCTCCTATTTGTATTTAAACCCTTTATCCTTCAGGCGAGAGACCATTCACATGCGACATATGCGGCGCGACTTTCACACAGAGATCGAACCTGCACTCGCACAAGCGCGCCACGCACTACGACGACAAGCGCTACCACTGCGCGCACTGCCCCAAGCGGTTTAAGAGGAAGAGGTACGGTATTAGGGCACAAGTGTGGTGCACATGTACACAGGTGTTCGCTATGTGCACAAGTATTCGCTGTGTGCACATGTGTTCACTGTGTGCACATATAGATTAATTAAGTAGCATATCGTAAGCTCAGTATATTTGTTGGCAGGCTCCTAGACTACCACATAAAGGCGGTGCACACGGGCGAGCGGCCGCTCAAGTGCGAGATTTGCAAAGCTACGTTCGTGTACCCCGAGCATTATAAGAAACATATTCGGATTCATAGCGGGGAGAGGCCTTACGTCTGCGAGGTTTGTATCCTTACCATTATTTTTTTTTATTTGTTCATTTTTTAAATCTAAGTGCACTAGCAAAACCCGAATTTAAGTGCACATATGTATGTATATGTATAAACATTTAATATGAAAGTAATTTCTAATTACTTTGTAAAATAATGCCATATTTTTGCATTCAGACCGTTATATGCTAAAAATTAGTTTTTTGTATGGGAGTCATCCTTAAGGCTTCCTATCCTATGAATACGAGTGAGGCTATAGTGCGGAGAAGTGGAGAAAAAATTACCAATAAGATACAGTCATCGAGATTTTATTTTGGTTAATATTTGTTCATTCCTCCGCTCTGCTGCCAGAAGAAAAAAAAACTGAACTGTTATTTGTATTTTGTATATAACAGGTTTGCGGCAAATCGTTCAACTCACGCGACAACCGCAACATGCATCGGTTCGTGCACAGCGACAAGAAGCCGTACGAGTGCCTCGCGTGCGGCGCCGGCTTCATGCGCAAGCAGCTGCTGTACGCGCACATGAACACCACGGTGAGTGCACGCGAAGTGCACACTAGTGCACACTTGTTTTATACCGGCCAGACGATGTAAACATAGTGCACTTTCATTTTATACCAGCCGGAAGATGATAGTGCACGCTTGTTTTATACCAGCCAGACGATGAAAGTATAGTGTAAATTCGTGTAATACCAGACAAACGATGTAAACATAGTGCACGCTTGTTTTATACCGGCCAGACGATGTAAGCATAGTGCAAATTCGTTTAATACGAGTCAGGTGATGTGTTGTGCGCATCTTTTATACTCGGAACACTGAATTTACACGAAGTGCACACCTAACCACGTTATGTGGCAAACTCGAGAACACTTAGTGCTCAACTGGGCTATATGATGTAAATAGAGAGCATTTTGAATACTCAGACCACTGAGTTGATTCAAGAAATGCACATTTTGCCACAGTGGGAACTTATTCTCAAGGATGTGTTAGTTTAGTGCAGTGCACATACTAGCTATATACTTAGTACAAAACTGGCTAATCAACGAGTCTACAGTTTGTACACTGCATTCGCGCCAATCTATGTTTAATTAGTTCACAACGTGTATACTCAGTTGTTAATTAGATCATGGGGGACGTTACAAATAATGAACGTGCACACTTAGTGCACATTTGGCTTATACTTTTCAGAACATAAGCAAATTTTGTAACGAATACGTGTATTGTATACTTTAAATTGATGCTGTATTGAAACTTATTTACTTAATAGAGTAATCTATTGAAATGGTGTTTTCTTTTCAGGGCCATGTGGCAGAGTCAATAGTAGTGAACCAACCGAAAATCATAACAACCGTAGAGAATGTAAGTAGTAATAGTAAATAATATCATCATAATTATGCAAATACCGACCTTCCATCTTTTTTCATCTTTAAAATACCTATCTAACAATTGGGTAATACCAATAATACTACACCAGATTACTGATATCCCATTATATTTAATTAATTTTAATAGCATAGCATTCAAAAAGCATCGATGGCCGAGTGGCTACAGTAGTTGCTTGCCATGCTGTGTTTTTAAAATTTGAAACTCATAATATGTACGATTATGACGCATTAACCGTGAAGGAAAACATCGTGGGGAAACCTGCACACCTACGAAGAAATTCCAAGGCCCTAGGCTTCTATTGCCCTAGTATAGGGTAGGCCCGTGCCCCAGCAGTGGGGACGGATAATATGGGCTGATAATGATGATGATGAAATCAAATAGAATGCGTGTTTCAAATCTTATTATATCATCATAGTAAGTCAGTATATTAAATCAGAACTTTATTTTATAACCATCTGTAAATGTGCTTTTATATTTTTACAGATATTCGATACAACAGAATTGGAGTTGGATGAGAATCAATTGAATGTCATTGGTAAGTATGAATTTACATTTTTCACTTAGATCTATAAAAATTGCCATTAAGGCATGGAATGCCCTTCCAGCTCATGTTTTCCCTCCCTCCTATGATCCCGGGCTCTTCAGGCGGGACGTGAAACTGCATTTAACCAGGCCTTCAGGGTGAGGCCGACCTCAACCTCATATGTGGACCTCACGTCTGTTTAACATCAGGAGTGAGGTCATTCTGAAGCTTTTAGAAAAAAATAATTCTAGAACACTAGCGGTACCATGAGTTAGCTATCGAAAACTTACGTACGTTAAAAATCTATCGAATTGCTTTTTTCATACTACCGACTTTAGTTCTTAGCGTTACCGCTAGGGACGCTGTACGTTTTTTCATAGACATTTTTTACACAGGCGATATCGAGTCTGTCACTTGAACTCATGGTAGCGCTACTGTAATCTGTCTGACAACATTAGGGTAGTGTCGGTATTTTTCTCAATATTAATTTGTTCTGCTTTTCTTATGTTTCAGAAGAAGACAGTGCAGCAACTAAAGTATATATAACCGAAGGTGATAAGAAAATTGTTATACAAGGTATGTATTTTTCAAAGTAGTAATAGGGTCATTCCACTTTTTAGTGCAGGTATTTTTGTCCCCGAAGAAAATATTAAATTATTAAGGTAAATTTATAAATAAAAAAAAAGTATTTTTTTTTAAATGTAAAATAGACAGCAACAGTGTGCGGACCGTACTATGCAGTTTTGTTTAGAAATATATTATTCATACTTTTTACCGGTAACACAGTGGTATTTTCCAAAAATACAGTACTACCTTTAGGGACGTAACAAAGTTGTATAATTTGAAATCCAAGATTACAAAACATGGAAATAAAAAGATAACAACAGTAAAACACACATCCTATTGCAGATGATTATTTGATTCAGATATAAGTATAGATTTAAATGTACGATAAGTATCAAAATTTAACGCGTTATTAAAGTCATAAAAACCTGCACTAAAAGTAGAATGACCCAATAACGTTATGTTCTCACATGCATTATAATCCTTACTAATATTATAAATGCGAAAGTAACTCTGTCTGTCTGTCTGTCTGTCTGTCTGTCTGTCTGTCTGTTACGCTTTCACGCATAAAGTACTGAACCGATTTAAACGAAATTTGGTACAGATATAGTCCAGAGCCTAGAAACGGTTATAGGCTACTTTTTAACCGACTGCGCTATAAAGAAGTAATGTTTTAGCCGTTAAACATCTCTACGCGGACGAAGTCGTCACAGCCACTGGACGGATCGAGATGAAATTTAGCATGCAGGTAGATGTTATGACGTAGGCATCCGTTAGGACAAAATTTCCCGAAATTCCCACGGGAACGGGAAATAACGGGAAAATCCTTTTGTATGAAAAATACTAACCGCATAAGTTAGACGCTTGAAATTTGACATGAAGGTACCTTAATAAATTAAAAGCTTAGTTGCAACAGGATATTGTAAAATTCCCACGGGAACGGGAGTAACAGGAAAAAACTTTTGTATGAAAAAATCTAAACCACGATATAGATAGACGATTAGAGATTTGGCATGCAGGTACCCTAATGAACGTAAAGCTTACTTCCAACGCGATATTACAAAATTCCCATGGGAACGGGAGTTATTGGGAAATAACTTCTGTATGTAAAATCCCTTCCGGGGTTGAAATATATTATATAGAGATAGAGATATACCCGAAGCGAAGCGAGGGCGGGTCGCTAGTGTAATATAGTTTTAGATTAACATTCTAGATGAATTAACTGGCTCAGAAGAATCACTTACCTACAGTTCCAAGAGTCGTGGGTTCGATTCCCACCCGGGACAAATGTTAGTGTGACGATAATCTGTGTTTGTTCCGTGTCTGGGAGTGTTATTAAATATATTTAAGTATATATGTGTGTATCCACTTTTGTTTTAATATTAAGAAAAACGGAAAAAATCTATTGCCTCACCGCGGCCCAGGGAATCGAACACCTGTCCTTCTAGGAATCGCGTCCAGACGTGCATTACCATCACACTAGACCAGCAGCTATGTATTGAAGCCGTCAAATTTTTCCCGTATTCGCTATGTGCGCGATGATAGCGCCCCTAGTGGCGACAACTATTCTGGACTTGAGATCTGTCATATCGTAGCAACTAGATGTTTTGATTGATATGTCATATCATAGCAACTAGATGTTTTGATAAAGATGTTCGACTAGTTTTTCAACACAAAATAAATAAAAATTGTATAAAGTGAGTGTGTATATTATACCAAGTGATTTTCTTACTTCACAAAAATATGAATATGTATTATTATAAGTATTGAATTTGCATCGTTTACGTTACGTACGTAACGTTTTTACTTACAAATACAAGGGAATTTATGAAATTAAAGCAATTTGACACATGAAAGCTCAGAATTATATCACATTTCTGTCACATCGTGCGCTTCGACCGATTTGCCGTCCCCCACCACCCGCTCCGCACATAGCGAATATGACACAGGTGGCGCCAACAACTATTAGTGACACGGGTCTTAATTTTTTAACCAGTCTTTATATTTTTTTGCAGAAGCTGAATTAAACGTCCTCCAAGATGTAGAAGATTCAGGATTTCTAACTTTACGTAAGTATATAAATAACACAGGACCTTAAAACATAATGTTCTGAATATAATATCTCATATATTATATGCATGAAAATGTTATATGACACACAACTTTAAATAAATAAATTTGTCTTAATCTTCATCATTGAATTATTTACTTTCGTAATTTCAAAATAAAGTAGTAAAGTAGTATTTCAGTACGAGCTCATTTTATGTATACTATGTGCTAATTGAACAGAAAATTGAATGTTTATTTGTCTGTCGTCTGCTTTCCATGTGATACTAACACTGGTAAGTTTTACGATTTTGTATAGGGCCAATATATTTATCTCTAATAAAAATAAATAAAGGCGTACGACCGATTTCAGCCATGGCGGCCGATCTCAATTGAGATCAGCCAAGTGCGCAGGACATTTATAGTGCACAAGTGTGCGCGCAAACACAAGTGCACTCTCTATTCCCTTACTCTCATAATTCGGTGAGACGGCAATCCGACATGACCGATGAGAGATCGGGCGCAGGACCACCGGCTTAACGTGCTTTCCGAGGCACGGGCGTTCAACCGCCAACTTCCTAACTCCGGGTTGAGTAATTTCATTACAGAAAAACTCACACAAATTTTGCCCGACCCCGGATTCGAACCGGGTCCTCTCGGTATACTATCCTATAATATACTATGTCTAATAGTAGTAACTTGACTGATATGTTTTCAGTTCCTTTCTTGAAAACAATAAAAATCCATAGATAAGTTTAGGATACTTTTTTAAAAATATTATCGTTCAAAATAAATATACCAAATTGAAATTTATGAAATACTTATCCATTGTTTTTGTTGCAGATAATTTTAATGGACTTATTGAAGCAAATGTCGAGGACAAAGGTGATCAAACACAAGTAAGTTGATTAATAATATTAGCAATCCGCTGTCTGTCTCTAATGAAACGATCAAAAATAGAAGCCCTTACAAATTTTGACACTTACTGTGTATAATTTCTTATATTTCAAGACGAGTTGACCGAATGGCTTTTCTATAGTGTTATAATATGTTTATTTATTTATTTATTTATTGCCTTGACCTTATAACTATTATTACAGGATATTTTTCCTAATGCAATAGCATGGCCCACTTATATTATGTATATACACTTATATCTATTTCTTTACTTATCTACTAATATACATATTATTATTATTTAATTATATTATAATGAGATCATGTCACATAACATATTATATATAAAAGTACTATTGCTAGTTGACTCAAATCGTCCGAAAACACACGTGTTGTCACGCCATATTTGAACATGTATTAGAGTGATTTCATCTCTTAATTATGTATTTGTACCTTATGGTAAAGCAATCAATATTTTGTGTTACTCTTTTGATTTATTTCAAAAAATACAATTACGTGCCCAATTAAATGTTGCATAATCAGCTATTCATATTAGTAATGTTTATTTACCACTTTCAGTTACTAACGACCGACGACAAAGGGAACACGATGAGATTGATCCAAGTGCAGCTACCGGACGGGAAGAATGGATGGGTGGCCATCGACAACTAGCAGGAATAATCATCATCACTACATAGTATAAAGCATCGAAAAGCGTCGATGGCCGAGTGGTTAAGGTCGTTGCTTGCCATGCGAGAGGTCGCCAGTTCAAACCCCGCCAGTTACCAATGTGTTTTTCAAATTTGAAATTCATATGTACCATCATTCGACGCTTTAACGGTGAAGGAAAACATCGTGAGGAAACCTGCACACCTTAGAAGAAATTCTAAGGTTGTGTAGTCGACCAACCCGCACTTGGCCAGCGTGGTCGACTAAGGCCTTATCGCCCTAGTTTAGGGTAGGCCCGTGCCCCAGCAGTGGGGACGTATATGGGCTGATGATGATGATGATGATGATACATAGTATAAAGCGTCTGTCTGTCCCTACGTATGCTTAAATCTTTAGGGATTTAAGAGGAAGGTTTTTGTGTATAATTTACCCGAAACGAAGCTAGGGCCGGTCACTAGTTTAGTATATTGAGTAGAATGCCTTACTAAGCGGAAAAAAAGTATTATTATTATCTCGGTGGAATTGATTTTGAGATAATTGAAGTTTTGTCTAAGTCAATCAAGTCAATTATTTATTTACCTGACATCACCTTAGGTAATCTAAGTATGAAATGGATATGCAAATATACCTAACAATCAAACCTTAAGTGTGCTTCAAGCTTGAATTTATTTATTTTTATTTTTAAACTCTCAACCATATTTTAGCACCATATTTTCGCTTAGTAAGGCTGTCTGTCCACCGGTCAGAGCGGAGAAATTAAACCAATCGGTTTTCAACAAATCTCGGTCCTTTGTATCATTATACACCGTGAAATTTGAGTGGTTGTTTTCCCGTGGCAGAACGATTTGCCTTTAGTAATACTATCGAATCATGCAAATAATTCTTTTAAATAAAAATTTTTTTTTTCAAATTTTCAAAATAATAATTTTCCAACTAGAAAACGAGAGAAGCTATCGTTCTTTTATAAGATTTGACGTAATGAGGTACTGCTTGCCGAATGAAATCAATGCTTAAAGCTAAGGAAGCTCTACCCCCTAAGTAATAAATCGGTTCGAACGTGCTTTCGAGTTTTGGTTAAACCTTTCGTAAAACCGGCATTTATTGATTTTAATAAAAAAGAACTGCATAAATCTATTGTGCTACTAAGATAGAATAATTTTACTGCGGGAAAACAACCACTAAAATTTCACGGTGTATTGGTCACTATTTCTTAGTTAGTATAAAGTTTGAAAGAAATCGCATTCACACACTATTAGTATTTTTTCATATTTGTAACCTACATTAGTGCTTTAAACCCTTAATAAGACACGGGGAAAATAGTTCCCACCAGATTTTGAACCTTATCTATACTCGGATTTGTAATTCAAGATCAAAAAAACTACGACAGATACGTCACTGTCAAAAGTGGTAAAGTCACTTATGTCACTCTCAAGTGATGATTTCAGGTTTCGACAACCTTTTCGTAATATAATTCTTTATTTCATTTAATGCCAACATCACTTATTGATAATTAAGGCGTATAAAATAATAATTTCTTAAAGTAAAAGGGTTCATACTATATCTAATAATTAAATGCATTATTTAGATATAAATTATACGTTCTCAAAATTGTATTGAGCCTGACTATTACTTACGTATTATAACTTCTAGTAAAAAACTTACAAATAACTCATGTCTAATTAATTTTAAGAAGACATAATTTAGAGCAATAGTGGAGGAGTCGGGAAGATAAATAAAATATTTTCTATGTTACGGATTTAAACAACAAAAACTTAACACAAAACATAAACTTAAAACAAAACAAAATCACCACGGAGCAAAAAACAATCGAATAGTTACGCATTATTTCCCGATTAGTTATGATGTGTAATATATTAATTGCGTCCGAGTATGTTCTTAACTTAGCTTGTAGTTTATTGCACCAAATGTTATGAATCCCTGAAGTGTTACAAGTACAATACCATGTTTGTTACCAAAAATTACCGATGTTTAAGTTTTTATTAAGTCGTCTTGCATTTATGGAAATATAAATAACTGGAATTACTGATGAAAATCATAGGATTAATATTAACAATAAATTTGTTGTATATGGTTGTTTTTGCAAAAAACTGAATTTCCTATTGTAAAAATATTTTATTGCAGTGGCAACCTTGTAGTAGTTTTTTTGATCTTGAATTACAAATCCGAGTATAGTTGTAATACCGGCGAAAACCAATGAAAAAATTCTATATGCTGTATTTGATCAAGGGTTAAATAGCACTGAAACAACAAATAAAAATACTTCTTAGTTTTTTCGCTCTACTGCCGCGCTCCTCTTCTGTGGACATACAGAGTAAATGGTATTACAGTATCCTATATACACAAGCCTTTGCATACGACGCTGTGTGTATGTCATTTTAATTTAACGCCAGCTAGTAGGCCGCCCGCGACTTCGTCCGCGTGGAATAGTAACTTGGCAGCAATGACTTATTAAAATAGCCTACATTGTAAAATTTGCTATTTATTAGTGAAATCAAAAGTGATGTTAAAAATGTATAGCATTTAGATCTAGATTTCAAGCAAGTCCAAGATCCCAGAGCTGCCAGACATCACTTATTTTCTAATGGACAAAATATATACGATTGAGTAGTGTTGGGGTGTACTATCATCATATGACTAGTTGCTACCTTGACCAGACGGCCATTTTTCAGATATCAACCAATCAAGGTACATAGAAACACTGCTCACCTCACTTAAATTCTGATGGCTGATTTTAACATATATTTCACACAATATCATTAAAAATCAGGATTCATTACTCCCAGACACATGCGGTCGGCGGTTTTACCTTACAGACGCTTTAAAGCTATGAAAAAAATTTTACTTTTACTTATTTTCTGATGCTTGATTTTTATATATGTTATTCAAACAACTAAAAAGTGCTTATCTGACCGCAATAATTATAGAATTGTACCTTACAAACTATTTTATTAGAAAAACTTAACTAAATTCAATTTAAAAAAAAAATCTAAAACAGTCGGGTCTGGTGAATGTTTGGCCCCTTGGATCGGTCTGTCCGTTTGCAAAACGTTTTAAAATAGTTGTTTGAATAACATTTATAAAAATCAAGCATCACAAAATAAGTAAAATTAAGTAAAAGTAAAATTTTTTTCATAGCTTTAAAGCGTCTGTAAGGTAAAACCGCCGACCGCATGTGTCTGGGAGTAATAAAACCTGATTTTTAATGATATTGTGTGTAATATATGTTAAAATCAGCCATCAGAATTTAAGTGAAGTGAGCAGTTTTTCTATGTACCTTGATTGGTTGATATCTGAAAAATGGCCGTCTGGTCAAGGTAGCAACTGGTCATATGATGATAGTACACCCCACCACTACTCAATCGTATATATTTTGTCCATTAGAAAATAAGTGATGTCTGGCGGCTCTGGGATCTTCCTCTATCATATTTATTGTATTAGTAATCACTGCCTGTACTTTATGTTTACTTAATATTTTGTATTTAAAACGACACATGTTTATTTATATCTAAAAACGTATTAATTATACAACCATTAAGTGTATACTTGTAAATAACTATTATTTCAAGAATAAATGAAATAGTTATTATAATAACTTAGTTTTATTTTGCGACAGACTGAATAAAAGTAAAAAATTCATAACACCAAATACTTTATTAACACAATAAAACAAAATAAATCAACATTTCAACTGAAACTCGGGAGATCACAGTGTTTCTTCTTCACATGAAACCGTAAGGATGTATTGTACTTGGTCGCAAACGGACATACTTCACACTTAAATCGTTTCTCATTCGAATGCTTATACTTATGTTGCACTAAGTTAGCTGGCAGTATCGTAGCATAGTCACACTGATCACATTGGTACCTCTTCTTACCGGTCATATGAGCTTCTTCATGGTACCGTAGAATGTACTTATTCATAGTTTGGAACGGACACTTGGAACATTGCAACTTGACACCCTGTTCTATATGTTTCTTCCTGTGTTTCTGCATTGCACCATCGTAGTAACTCTTATATTTGCATCCTGCAAAATCACAGTGCAATGTCGTTGCATTTTTGTGACGTAACACGTGCTGCGTCATACTAGCCTTGTTAGGGGTCTCGAACTCACAATATTTACACTTCACAGGAATACTATCAGTATGAGTAACCTTAATATGCTTCTGTAAGTCTGTTCCCCGCATTATTTCTCCGCAAATTTGGCACTGAGTCTCACCAGACAAATGGTGATTCTGTTCGTAATGAAGCTTCAATGCGTCCCAAGATTGATAAGTCTCTGGACATTTCGTGCATTGAAACGAGTCTTTCGTATCCACATCTTCCTTCTTAACGGCTAGCAAAGATTGATCTTCTGTATTTTTTCCGTGGACAAAATTGATATGACGACATAATTCGAATTCATCTCTAAAGGTCTCAGAACACTGTTCACATTGCTGTTCTTGTATGTTCAATGGGTTATCTTTAGGGTGCTTAAATAAAACATGCCTCCTATAACTTTCCTTAGCTTTGAATACCTTGTTACAATATATGCAAGTGTATGACACTTTTAAATGCACCTTCAGTAAATGTGGCTTCAAAAGCCTTCTATCATGGAAACCCTCGTTGCAAATATTGCAGAATGCAACTTTTGGTGTGTCTATTTTATGTGTGCACCGTATATGCTTGGCTAGACCGCCTTGCGATGCGAAAATCAATCCACAAATTGTACATTCCTTCACAGCTTTCATATGAGAATGGTTCAAATAGGACTCTCTTGTATCGAATTGTTTATTGCACACTTCGCAGTATGATCCCTTATCATGTTTTCTTCTTACATGCCTTTTCAAGCTTTCAATCTTGTCATAGGACAGGTTACATATCCTACATTTAAGTCTAAAGTCTTCCTTCAAAGCATTATGTTTCCGCCTCATGTGTAGCTTTAAGAAATTAATTGATGAGAAAACTAGCGGACACTCTTTGCATGTTATTTCCCCAGTTTCTTTGTTCACACTTTCTTCTACATTCATATCGGGTAAAGCTTCACTTTCTTTGTCATCTTCAGGAATCTTATGTTTCCGTTGAATGTGACGTGTGTACGTCTCTCTTCTTGTAAAAATCTTCGGACAAAAAGGACAGTTGAACCATTGGTTCGTTATTGGCTTCTTGCCTGTATGCTTCCTTTGTATGTGGACTATTAGACTCCTGTATTTATCATATGTGAGGCCACATTCGCTGCAAGCATGTTTGAAGGAGTCTTCGAAGGACCCATGCTTCCTTCTCATATGCATTCTCAAACGTGCCATCCCTTTGAAGACTAGCGCACAAATCTCACATGTTCTCTCTTCCTTATCATCAGGACTTGAGTTGGGTCCGTGTTTCCTTCTTATGTGAGCAATCAAGCTGTTTTTCATCT
Organism: Maruca vitrata; assembly: GCA_039566165.1. Classification (NCBI taxonomy): domain Eukaryota; kingdom Metazoa; phylum Arthropoda; class Insecta; order Lepidoptera; family Crambidae; genus Maruca; species Maruca vitrata. The sequence continues at coordinate 1,161,413 of CM076940.1, forward strand.
CGTACGACATACTGCAGTAATCACATATATGTTTAAAGGAACGCCTGTAGGCTTTGTGTTTTCGTTTCTGATGCATTCGGAGCGTTTTATTTGTTTGAAAGACTAGATGACACACCTTGCACATGAATGTGGGGGCTGGCTTAGTCTCGGTGTAGCCTAAGACGGAGTGTTCGTTGATAATGCTCTCAAAGGTCAGTAGGGTTGCTTCCCGGTTCTGCTCTTCTAGTTTCACTATTGGCTCCTGACTGTCTTCGCTCTGGGGCCCTTCTACCATTAGACCGGTATTGTTGGCGAACTGAAAAGTAATAGAATAAATAATAATAATGTTTATCAACATTTACAATTAGTCAGTATGTAAATTAAAAATACTTTAATATTAATCACATTGTGTATTAATACATTTATTTTTCCTTCACAATTTAGGCAATTTCAAATACTAACTTAGGCCTAAGAACAATCGATCTAATCCCATGTGTGAAGGACTGGTGCATGAAATAGGTTTCGTAGTGAAACCTCTGCTATAGCACATTGCATTGAAAGAATAAATCAGGTAAGAAAAATAAAAAGTTATGAACATAAGCCATCATAAAAAGCGACAGGAGTTGCGTGTCGCTTCTCTAATATGATAGAACTAATCTATCACTAATTCGAGAACATATAATTTACCATAGTTGTATATCTGCATACAACTGTGTTTACTGGTTACCGGCAACAAGTACATACACACATAGTTGCACAACCAACTAACTTTGAACAACTGTACAAATTGTGGTGTATGTAACTTCAGACAATTGATTATCTTGAAATGTTTATTTTGGACAAAAGTACCTAAATGTTATACTAATTAACATAACCATGTAATGTTGGCTCAAGGGCCACCAATAGTTTTAAACTTACATCATTAAAATCCAACTCCACCTCAATATTTTCTACTTTTATATTGATTTCAGGGTCCATCTTCAATTCCAACGATGGTTCCGTGAAAATCATTTTGTTTTCTACTAGATCTACATCTTTAAATGGATCTTCTACTTTCTTTTTTTTCTTTTTCTTCTTTTTTTTCTCTTTAATTTCATATGACATTGCTTCCTCTGGTAAGAATGATGTTGGATCCTTTCTGTCATTAATTTCTGTTTCTTCTATTTTTATTTTTATGTCTGGTAACTCATAATTTATTTTAACATCAAGTTCTTCTTTGATTGTCACCATTTTTATTAATGTTAAAACTGTAAAGAGAAAAAAAAATCAGGTTATTGGTGGTTCATTCAAAATGTAAGTGTATTCTTGCGAGACGGAATCCTATTACTAAGACTTTGCTGTCTATCTGTCTGTCACCACCAGGCTGAATTTCAAGAACCGCTTTAGCTATATTTTACATTTAACCTATTATGGGATAAAAAATGGAAATGGAAGTGACTCGCTTGCACTGGCAAAGATGATTTTATGCCATTTCAATTTCATCATAGTGGTAGGTCTAGGTTGAGAAAAAGTTATTTTTCTTATAATACTTAAGTACAAAATAAATAGTATTATGTAATGGGAGTTTCTTGTTTATTTGAAGGTTTCTTATATTTCTGACTGGTAGCTAGTTAGAAAATATTAAAGCCAAAAGTGTGACCTTAACTGTTTCTGAGAATACAAAAATCTTAATTATGTGGCATCAGATTAAAGTTGTTATGAGCAAACTATTTTAGAATGCCTGATAAAAGGTTTATGCTAATAGATATTAAGTGCATCTAATTAATTACTGATAACTCATTAGGTCTTGTGAATCAACAAGTCTTATTGGAATATGAAATCTAACTAATATCATTTAAACAATCAAAAAAGAATTCAATTGTACATCTGACCCCATCCTCTACATTTTTTATATAGGCGATAAATTATTTTCTACCAATAATGTATAATCTTATCAATACAGTGAAATAAATCCATGTAGTGGTTTCAGTCCAATAAGTCTTTTTGATTCAGTTTTGAATAAATTATGCGCATACTGAATAAGCTTTAGTCCGATGTAGCTTGAAGGTTAATCGACTTTATAACTGTGGTTTTACAAAAACACGTCATTTGATAATACAACTCACCGACTTATCATTAGATTTTATGTTTATCACCAAAATTCACAACATATTTATATTTTAATACAATAGAAGTTTCAATAACTATTCAAACTAAGTGTACCTTCTTCACATGATACTAGGTAAGTACTGAAGTGCCGTTCTTTGTGCTAAAAATCGATAATTTTAATAAAATAAATTCATCTGCAAAACTGGAATGCTCAAAATGGCCATATTATAGAAATATATTGACGTTTGATAAAAGTTGACATTCAGAATAAATGTTGCCATATAGAAAATGTAGTACGGACCAAAAAGGCATGAAAATGTGCATAGAGGAGGGATAGTCGGAGGGCAGCAATATACTCTGTGGCTCAAAACGCCCTCACCTATAGATGCTGTGGTTATATAGGTTGTATTTATGTTACTTTCTCTGTCGCACTCATTAAATGACCATTAGTTAGACAGAGAAAACCGCGATCCATTTGGAAGCTGTATGACGGATGTACGGGAAGAAAGAAACATCGCGAAAACCTCATCACTTTTGTTGAAAAGTGTAAACATTGTTGTATTGTTGCTTTAATAGTAATTGATGGCATAAAACTGTGTTCAAATGGAGTTTATCGCGACACAAGGAGCAATGGACGTCCTGAATCTCCCAGTGGTTGTTTTGGAAAAAATATTTTCATACCTTTCGTACGATGAAATAGCTAAGAATAGGCTGGTAAGTGATAATTAAACTTTAAAAGAACGTCTACTGCGTTATTTAGTTTGCTTTTATATGATACAATGTTATTTTATCGAAGGATTGCTGTAAATCCTTATCACGTAACTCAAAGTCTTTAGTATGTTCTAGTACAAATGGAATTGTAAAGGCAAGTACAGACAACTTTCTTTCGCAGTTTTATTGTAATAATAACTAATTAAGTTTTGTTTGTCAACATAAAGGAATACTAAATAATAGTCATTGCAAAAGGATGAGCAATAATTATTTTCAAAAATAGAAATAGGTACCTACTTGTTTGCTAAAGTTACAAAATATAAAACTAGCTATATGTAGTAACTACTTACTATAATAGTTTCTAAAAATAGTTTATGACCAATTTTAGTATATACTATTGTGTATTTGACACACAATAAACTGTAACCTTCCCTTAGAAGTATTAAAATCTCATAGCATTCCTCTATCATTCTCATCTACTTTTTATCATGACTGTTAAAAGAAATACAAGTGATAGGACTAAAACTACTTTATCACTTTTTTTTTCTACAATTTTTTTTATAACTTAATTGTTAAATCATGATTGTGTTCTGGCATTTTAATGACTAGAAACATTAAGAATATGTTCCTGGTTAACAAACAATTCTTAATGAAGAAATACATTTTGAGAATCCAAGAAATTGTTCAGTAGATTTAGCCGAAAGGTTGCAGAAATTGTCTATTTGTATTTTAACACAGTATACTGGATACTTATTTTGTGAGATAATACATTTTAAAGCCATAGGTGTTGTCTTAAACATACAAAGTTTTATAAATTAGAAATGGCTTTTATTCACCTTCTTCTGTATTGAATTACTAGAGATCCACCCTCTCTTTGTGAGTATTTATACATAAAAACCTTCCGCTTGTAGAGACCTTTATGTATTAAAACAAACCCCATAAAAATGTGTTGTGTAGTTTTAAAGATTTGAACATACATACACACAGACAGATATGGGAAGCGCCTTTGCTTTGTACTATGTAGTGATTAACATTATATATCTTATACAGGGTGTCCCAAAAAGTAGTGTCAAGCGGAAGTCCTGAGATAGAACACCCCGTGGGGCATCCGAAACACCCCCATGTATGTTCCGCGATTTTGTATAGTTTTCGAGTTATGATTATTTTTCTTAAATTTTGAGAACATCTGACCTAACCGACTAAAAATATTGTGGAGAAAAAAGTATTTGACTTTTTTGAGTAATTCTTTTTGCAAATCATTTTCATGAGTTTTTCTTTATTGCCTAAAATATTTGTCTCCATAACTTATATGGAAAATATCAAAATTATGGTACAAACTGAAAAGTTACGTTCTGTAAATAATGTCTTACAATTTCAATGTTAAATTTAAAATATTAGGAGGTAGCTGCATGGCTCCTAAGTAACTTTAAAAACTGCGCTAAACTCTCAGCTTTTATAATCCTTAATAAAAACTGGTACTTAATGGGCTACTTTTGCTGAAATCGGACTACAAAGACAGAGAGGTGGAAAAATCATAAAATTTGCCATTTGATGAACAAGCATTATTAAGACATTTTATTATTCCGAAAGTTAGTCAGTTTGTTAACAAACCTAAATTTAATACAGGAGCATTCAGATGGAAACATTTGGATGCTTTTTTTGTTTAATTTAAGTTTCATTGCGCTAACACTGTTTTCACATGCAATACCTTTGTTACGACGAACTTGACGAATTTTACTTTCTTAATGGACTTTAATAAAATTTAACTTATAAACTTTTACTTATAAACTTTTTACAATAATTAATCAAAAACGATTACTTTTTTTATTAATAAAGTTCTCATTTTTAAACTTAATTAAATTTTTAAGTTTCACAAATTCAACTTTCAATTGGTTATTTCTTAGCATTTCTGGTATAATTTTGATTGTTAACAATCTTATTGACTTTAGAAATAATAAAATGTCCAAATAATACTTCGTATTCAAATGGCAAATTTTATGATTTTTCCACCTCTCTGTCTCTGAAGTCCGATTTCAGCAAAAGTAGCCCATTAAGTACCAGTTTTTATTAAGGATTATGAAAGCTGAGAGTCTAGCGCAGTTTTTAAAGTTACTTAGGAGCCATGCAGCTACCTCCTAATATTTTAAATTTAACGTTATAATTGTAAGACATTATTTACAGAACGTAACTTTTCAGTTTGTACCATAATTTTGATATTTTCCATATAAGTTATGGAGACAAATATTTTAGGCATTAAAGAAAATCTCATGAAAATTGATTTGCAAAAAGAATTACTCAAAAAAGTCAAATACTTTTTTCTCCACAATATTTTTAGTCGGTTAGGTCAGTTGTTCTCAAAATTTAAGAAAAATAATCATAAGTCGAAAACTATAAAAATCGCAGAACATACATGGGGTGTTTCGGATGCCCCACGTGGTGCTCTATCTCAGGACTTCCGCTTGACACTACTTTTTGGGACACCCTGTATAACTACAGCTCTACAATAATTGTTGTCCGTCCTTACATATCCCTTTGCCTCAATCTATCATCATCGTTCAAATATTCCTACTTTTTATTCTTTAAGTCTTCTTGCCAGTTTTGATAAATTATAACCGACTTTATTAGAATAACTAGCTGTGCCAGCGACTACATTCGCGTTTCCCCGTTTTTGACACATTTTTCATTGTTTATTTGCTCCTAATGGTCGCAGCATTTTTTTATATAGCCTAAAAGCCATCCTCGGTAAATGGTCCATCGAACACAATTTTTTCAATGCGAACCAGTAGTTCCTGAAATTAGACCGTTCAAACATCAAAACAAACAAACAAACAAACAAACTCTTCAGCTTTATAATATTAGTATAGATTAAAACACTTATTGTGACATAACTATAATAGTTAGATATATGCTGTCGCGACATTTTTTGTTGATATTAATGTGTTCTACAAAATTGTAGTAAATTGTATATTTATAAAATTAATACTTTTCGCAGCGCATGCGATATAAGATTTTTTTTAAAATCTTGGGTGAAATATTTGGGTTTTCCGTATGGATCCCTACTTTTTATGAAAATGTGATATAGCCTATAACCTTCCTCGATAAATGGACTATCGAACACTGAAAGAATTTTTTAAATTGGACCAGCGGTTCCTGAGATTAGCGGGTTCAAACAAAAAAACAAACTCTTCAGCATTATAATATTAGTATAGATAATAACACAACGTTTTATTTTTGAAAATCTTAAAGTTTATAAAAAGGTATAAATCAACTTAAGTAACTACTAATCACAGAATGTCTCTGATTTTGGTCGGTGTGTTTAACGGAAAAAGCTCTCTTACAACACTTTCCAGTGTTTCCTGAACCACTGTAAAAAGCAACACTTACAACAATTTTTTTACAGATTTTGTCCAAATACAATAGTGTAACTAATTAAAACCTACATAAATATGAATTACTTATTACAAACATATCTAATTATATTCAAACATATATACATGTATGTATATGTTACGGTCAATGTGAGCAATCGGTAATTATCTATAATCACCGGTAAGTATAGATAATTCCCGACGCACATAGTAAATGTAATGAATTATTCAAATTTACCAGTAATTATATAAAACTCCCGCTCGACTGTGGTAAATGTTGACATTGCTGATAAATATCACTAGTACTCTGCAGTTCCAAATGTCACAAATCTCAAATCGGCAAAAATATATTGACGAGAAAGAATTTTAAGAGTTCCACTGAAAATTCCCTGCCCTTGTGTTAATTTCATTTAACTTTATTTTTTATAAACCAAACATGAAGTCTGGTTTCTAGATACTTGATTGGTTTATTTTATAACTAGCTGTGCCTGAGACTTCGTTCTTTTTTTATAATAAGCTAACAAGATGACCTCACTCCACCTGATGGAAAGCGGTAGTGAGATCCAAATATGAGGTCGACAGGCACAATAGACCATATTGAGCCTGTCGCACTCACCCTGAAAGCCCGCTTTAAGAGGAGACCTCTGCTGCGGCAACAACGAGACAAGGCGTGGAGTCTCGTCATTGGTATTGAGCTGTGCGGGTCGGAGTTGGCCAGTCCGCTGGACGGAAGAGCCCCCGTTTCCACGGGTCTCCCTGGCCGCCGGGCTGACCCGCTCCGCCCGCACAATACCGCCGCTAAGACTCCACTGGTCCGGCGCTTGCCGCAGCAATGGTCCCCCCTGGCTCCGGTTCGTACAGTGCTGATCCCGGAACGCGACCTGACCGAGAGAGGCCAGAGTCACTTGGCGACGCGTTCGCGTGGACTACAGGATTTTACATACAATCGTTTTTACCTTACGAATTTTGCAATATCGCGTCGCAAGTAAGTCTAATAGGTATCTGCATGCCAAATTTCAATCATCTATCTGACGCGGTTTAAATATTTTCAGAAAAGTTATTTATAAATACATACTTAACTACATAATCACACCTAGACACGGAACAAACACCGATATTCATCACACAAATGTTAGTCCCGAGTGGGAATCGAACCCACGACTCTTGGAATCGCCAGCCTGGGTCACTAACAAAACAATTGTTTCACCGAGCCAGTCAAGTCAGTTTTATTTTATTATTTACCACATTTACACAAAGGGTATGGTAATTTTATATAATTACCGGTAAATGTGATTAATTCGATAGTTTTCACCACCTTTACCACGAACACTAGTAATTATGCATAGTTACCGGTAATTATACATAATAACCACTCTATCCACTTTTACCGTAACATATATATCGACAACTTAATACGAAAAGAGCGATCATGGTGTATTCATTCAGGGAACATGAAAACAGACTGTTCTACCGAGTCCGTCATCTTATCTTATCGGACCGAATATCCGGTTCACTTCGACCATCCGGGATCTTTTGTACCCCTACCTCTATACACCTACTCCTTAAAGATCAAATTCATTAATGCAATAACATTCTTGGGTCTGAGGCGCCTGTATTCTTCTGGTTTCGGATAAGCCGTTCCCAGAAGTCTGAGCCTGTGTATGACCAGTGAGTGACATTCAGAAGTCCGTTATAATAAGACATAATCTTATGTTCACAGGTGTCGAAGTCATTCAACGACATATGTATGCGACTGCTCAACCGCGGTTTCCTTATGATAGAACGCAGACATGCGATCGCCCTCAAAGCAGTCAAAGCTCAGCTGCCTAGGAGGGAATCGGAGCGCAGGTAAAAAAAGTATAAATTAATGTATAGCATTTAAAAATTTAAGTTTTTTAAGTGCTAAAGATTGCACTAGCTGGTAAAAATCGTATAAATTATTGTATACTATTTAAAATTTGAAAAATTCGCATTCATGACCCCGCCTGAACGGGGACTTGAAGCACATAGTGTTTGATCACTACCGGTGGTGGCGCGACCCGTGGCTAACGGGCAAAAGGTGATGGAAAAATTCGCATTGTGACGTAATTGCCTGGATAGCTCAGAGGTTAGAGCAACCGACGCGATATCGGGAGGTCCGGTGGTTCAAGTCCCCGTTCAGGCGGGGTCATGAATGCGAATTTTTTCAAATTTTAAATTTACATTAAGCTTTAAAAGCATTAAAAACAACAAATAAAAATATTATTGTATACTATTTAAAATTTAATACATTTTTAAGTTCTTAAGCTTGCACTAGCTGTTTTAAAACGTAAAAACGGAATAAAATCAATTGCTCCATGTATTACACAACAACACACGGATGATATGTGATACGGATATTTGAAACTACAGTGATGTGCCCCAGCAGTGGGGACGTACATGGGCTGATGATGATTATTTAATGTTAATTTAAAAACATTTTTTTTTGTTGGAGCTACAGACGGGATATCTGAAGACCGGTGTTTTTTTTTAAATTTACATCAAGGACCGGTGGTTCAAGTCCCCGTTCAAACAGGGTCATGGTTCCAAATTTTAAAATTTACATTAGAGCTTAAAATAGCATTAAAACAACAAATAAAAAATATTTTATGTTCTTTCAGATACCACCCTCTCGCGCGCCATAGTGATATCCTAACTTCTTTGGAGACCCGTATATCGATGCTAAATATGACTTACACCAAGTTTATTGATCATGGAATATGCTGTTTTATACCTGGCAAGGTAAGCATAGTAATATTTAAGGCAATCTAGAGAGGAAGAATTTGATATTTAGAAGAAAAAAAAACGAAAAACCCGACTGCTTAAAAATACTTTCATATATTTTTATATACCAAAAATAAATTAGATCTAGGTAGAGTTCTTTTTTCGATGATTGAGTGGTTAATGTCGTACCTTGCAATGAGAGAGGTCACCAGTTCAAACCCCGCCACGCTGTGTTTTAAAATTTTAAATTCATATGTACGATTATTATTTGACGCTTTCACGGTGAAAGAAAACATCGTGAGGAAACCTGAACCTCATCTACGAAGAAATTTTAAGGTTGTGTAGTCGTTCGATCCAACCCGCACTTGGCCAGCGTGGTTGACTAAGGCCTTATCGCCCTAGTTTAGGGTAGGCCCGTGCCCCAGCAGTGGGGACGTATACACCGTGAAATTTTAGTGGTTGTTTTCCCGTGGCAGAACGATTTGCCTTTAGTAATACTATCGAATCATGCAAATAAGTCCTCGAAAAAACAATTTTTTTTTTCAAGTTTTCAAATAATAATTTCCAACTCGAAAACGAGAGAAGCTATCGTTCTTTTATAAGATGTGACGTAATCATGTACTGCTTGACGCATGAAATCGAGGCTTAAAGCTGAAGAAGCTCGACATCATAAGTCATAAAGCGGTTCGAACGTGCTTTCGAGTTTCGGTTAAACCTTTCGTAAAACCGGCATTTATTGATTTTAACAAAAAAGAACCGCACAAATCTATTGTACTACTAAGATAGAATCATTTTACTGTGGGAACAACCACTAAAACTCCACTGTGTATGGGCTGATGATGATCCAGTTCTGACTTGAGTAGAGGAAGGTCGAAGAAGACATGGATGGATTGCGTGAGTGATGATATGGGCGTGAAAGCAGTAGACATTGAGCTGACGAAGGACAGGCTCGAGTGGAAGAAGTGTTACATTTTTTTTATAATAGGCTAACAAGATGACCTTACTCCACCTGATGGTAAGCGGTAGTGAGATCCAAATATGAGGTCGACAGGCACAATACATCATATTGACCCTGTCGCACTACACACTGTTGTGTGTTGCATGTTGCGCCGACCCCACTTAGCGGAGTGCAGTTCTGTGGGGCTACCATGAGTTTAAAACTTACGCGCTCGATATCGACTACGTAAATATGTCTATGAAAAACATGTACAGCGCCGGCTGGTGGTTACGCGAAGAACTACAATCGGCCATATGAAAAAACAACTCGATAGGTTTTTAACGTACGTAAGTTTACGATAGCCAACTCATGGTAGGCCCTCTGATGATAGTTCTCTCTCCGCAGGTAATAGACGAAATGCGTCGCGTCCTAACAGTAGTCGAAACGACGAAGACACCGCCGCGCGCGCACGAGGTGTTACAGGAGCTGCGCGATATCTCGAGCATGGCGATAGAGCACTTCGACGACAAGGTGTCGCCGGCGCTGCGGGGCCGGCTGCAGCAGGGCACCGCGCCGCCCGCGCCGCGAGCCCAGCACGGTGGTGAGTTCGGTTCGAATTTTAGGGGTTCCAAATTTTTTTTTGGGAAAAAATGTGGAACACCTAAAATTAAACAAAAATTATGGAACCCCAAAAAAAGTATGGTACCTACCCCAAATAAAAAATGCAAGAAAATTAAACAAAAAGTATGGAACCCCAAATAAATAAAACAAAAACCGGCCGAGTGCAAGTCGGACTGGCGCACGATAGGTTTCGTAAAAATTGTGTAAGAAAAAAACACGTTTGTTGTACGACACCCAAAGAAAAAAAAAATTATTTTTTTTCATTTTGGAAACCAAAAAAATTTTTATAAAAATTATGTTACCCCAAAAAAATTAATCAAAAAGGTTGAAACTCCAAAAAAATTTACAAAAAAAAAAATAGGGAACCTAAAAAAAAACAGTTAACCAAAAGTATGAATGTGATACGGTCCTGGCACACCACTTTCGCTTCTTCCACATCCATCAACCTCTTCATCGCTCGTCGATTAGACGGACTTATTACTTTTAACAGTGCCATTGTATTTGTGCTCCATCCAGCTTAAATAATTGTCAAGTACCTACCCAATTAAGTCTAAATAATGTAATCTTCCCTCCTTGTACTGCGAAACAATGGGGAATATGCACACATTTTTTTTAGTATCCTAAATAAATCATTAATATTATTATTGAAGAAATATGAATATAATTTTATTTTTCAATTTACTTTAACGACAGCAGAGATATACCTGTTTAAAGTTCCTGAGTAGAAAGAGAGATCCGATACGTCAGGTGACGTCAAATTACACTACGGCTATACGTAATTCATACAAAACTATGTTTTGTAAGAAAGAGATCGAAAATTAACTTTAATTCATTATAAAGCCTTAGTTTTTGAACCGATTTCCACTTCAAATTCACATTGTATTATATTTTGAAGTCTATCTGCATAAGTTGTTGAAAAAATCAAGATTGCCGGTTTATGCATATTCCTTATTACTAAATTTTAATACTCCATTTAAAAATTTATTTTTCAGTGGACTGTTTTTATGAAATCACAACATTTTTATTATGTAGATTTTCAAGGCCAAATGATTCGGAACATCACAGAAAAAAACATTTTATTAACGATTAATGGTGCTTTCACATCGCTTTTTTACAACTTAGTTCATTACTTTCCCGGTAGATGTCACTATCCCGATTTACATCGCGCAAGCGTTGTGATTCTCCAAGCAGATATATACCGGGTCATCCTATTTGTATGGTCAGATCTGAAGTAGTGCCTACAGAATCAGGAAGTCCTAAGCTATATGGCATACAGTGATAGTGTTAATTTATATGTATTTGTGTGGGACGCATTTTGTGACCTTCTTATAGGGTTTGGTCAAGCAAGATTCTGTTGTGACCAAATACTTAATAAGTCAAATGATTCGGTAGTTGTATAAAAGTTTTTCATTAGACAGGTTTTCATTGTTTGTGCAGTAGTGATTGGTTGGAATGCAACAGAAGTGCATAGGTAAGGTTTATATCATAATATTGTATTCTAATCTAAGCTTTAATCCATTAAAGTAAAAGGGATTTCGATATTTTAATGAGGTAGAACGTCGAATCGTCATTAAACAAGGAAAAACAAGAAATAAAAATACTGTTCTTGCTCTTATGGTATAATTTTGTATACAAAAGTTATACTTACATATTTTGGTGCGTATGTTTGTGCTTCAAACTTTGATAGAAAATATGTTTCTAAAAGGTCATGTTTTTAAACGATATTATCATGTACATACTAGTGACCCGCCCTCGCTTCGCTTCGAGTATTATTACCCTAATTTAAATAAGGATGCCCTTTTTTTAAAAAAAAAAAATGAAATAAAGTCTATGTCACTCTGGAAAAATTTAGCTTTCCAACAGTGAAATAATTGTTCAAATCTGTACTGTAGTTTAGGAGCCTATTCAATTCAAACAAAAAATCAAACATTTCATCTTTATAATATTCTTAAACTAAGCTCGATTAATATGCAATGGAATAATCTACTAGTGTCAAGAAAACTCTAAATTCATCTTCAAAAAATGCAACAAAGGTGTTATTCGCATGGCATTGTTTTATAGGCTAATAAAAGCATAATTATTTAAAAGTCTGCCAAGTTTGTTTTGTATGTAGGTATAGAGTTTCATTTAAGAAGAAAACATAGAAATGTAGCTTATTAATTTGATGACTACATTTAAATATTGAAACAATCCTAGAGAGTAAATTAAATTAATTATGATTTTTAATTTCCTAGGAAGATGTTTATTGCGATGTAAATGTTATTCTTAAGATAGCAAATATTTAGATACTTACATCCCAAACTGTTTGAACAATCCAAGTATTTTCGTCGAATGAAAAATGTTTTATTCAACCTAAATTGTCTGTGGTAGGTACTATTTTGAAAGTAAAATTACATGTTAAATAGGAACAAATTTCGGGGGAATGGTTTAGCTTATGTTTGCATTTATTTATTGTGTGGATTTAATATGTATTGTGATTTTTTCATCACATTTTACCCGTTAGCCACGGGTGGCGCCACCACCGGTAGTGACCAAACACTATATTTCTGTAAAAAAATGCTCGCAAAAATTCGCATTGGTGACTAAACGCCTGAATAGCTCAGAGGTTAGAGCAGCCGACGCGATATAGGAAAGTCCGGTGGTTCAAGTCCCCGTTCAGGCGGGGTCATGAATGCGATTTTTTGTCAAATTTTAAATTTACATTCTTCTTCTTCTTATCGTATGGTTGATGAACAACCTGGTGTCAGAGTTTTTAAACCGCCCGTAGGCCTCTGACATGGCTTCACACACCGTTGAAAAATCTCTCAGGTGTGCTGGTTTCCTCACGATGTTTTCCTTCACCGTTAAAGCGTCGAATGATGGTACATATGAATTCCAAATTTGAAAAACACATTGGTACCTGGCGGGGTTTGAACTGGCGACCTTAGTCCAGTCATTTTAGCTTAAATTAGGTAAGAATCTCGGAATTCGAGATACCCAGCTGTAAGTCTGTAAATAGTTGGATATTGACACCCTAAAAGTGGTCTCAAAACCTACATATGGTAGGGTGTACGCAACTATTAAATTTTCAAGGCCAAATGTCACAAATATCAGTTTTATGAACTTTTGAGCGAAACGGGAAGTTTTATCATAAAAGTGTGTAGGAGAAAATTACTTATCATCTATTTATCTATAAAAACTGTCTATACGTTTTATTCCTAAGCGTCACCATTTTAGAAATACAGCGATGTAAATAGTTGAAAAAGTTGTATTTTCAAAAGCTTCCAGACCCCCGTGCGATTGTGCTAGACAGTTAAAATTTTCAAGACTGATGTATTTCAGTAGCCTCTATAACATCTAATACTAGAAAAAGCTTAAAACCAATGTTTAAGTAGGTTCTCATACAAAACTAAGTTTTTTTTCTCATACTTGGCCGGTTTTTAACGTGGTTACCCCAGTAAATCTATTCCAGGCGACATCTTTTATAAGTGAAGAACACGTTGTTTCTATGAAAGCCTAGTTAAATAAATTGTTTTATGTTGTTTTTAGTATTATAAGTCTTTCGCGTTTCAGTACATTCAAACTTATTATGGGTCAAAAAGTACGAAATAACCAATTATTAGAATTTCTGTTTGATGTATAACTGAAAAAAACATTTTAAAAATGTTAACTGTCTATCTAACTCTATTATGAACTTGAAGATCCATATTAACCAAATTTAATTTAATGAAACGCAGAATTCGTAAGTCTTTGAATACTGAAAACAACACAAAACAATTATTTAACTATACTCCATTCACTTTGGCGAGCGACAAAATGTAAACAATTCAAAAAATGATATTTTTATAGGTCGTCTTTGGAAAGAGTATAAATAATAATTTTTTTTTTCATGAATAGCCATGAACCATTATATGAAAAATATTTAAAAAACCAAGCTTGTATGTTCTAATAAGAAAATTTAATCTTATATTTTAATGCTCAAGTTATATAATATTTTTTTGTACATTTTCATTGTTTTCTGTCAAAAGTATTTTGACAACGTAAGTTTACATAAAAAAAGACCTAAATAAAAAACAAATCTTAAACTTCAGGCGGCCATTTTTACTCAGCCGATAAAGCTGTTGGTTGACGCGAGTTTGCATTTCCCTGATTTTGTTAATTTATTCAGATTCCTTGTTTTAATTGTTACTGTTAAGTTGAAAGTAGTATTTTAATTGTTTTCTTTTGTTGTGGAATTGTTTTTCGTGGCTAAAATGTGTTGTGGCTTTTTTGTATTGTAGGTATCTACTCGTTTCATTATTCAAAAGTTTGAGAGCCGTAGGTTCATTGTTTACATTTTGTCGCTTGCCAAAATGAATAGAGTATAGGCTTTCATATAAACAACGTGTTCTTCACTTATAAAAGGTGTCGCCTGGAATAGTTTTACTAGGGTAACCACGTTAAAAACCGGCCAAGTGTGAGAAAAAAAACCATAGTTTTTGTATGGGAACCCACTTAAACATTGGTTTTAAGCTTTTTCTAGTATGAGATGTTATAGAGTCTACTAAAATACACCATCCGTGAAAATTTTAACTGTCTAGCACAATCGCACGTGGGCCTGGAAGCTTTTGAAAATACAACTTTTTCAACAATTTGCATTGCTGTATCTTTGAAATGGTGAATGTTAGGAATAAAACGTACAGACAATTTTTTATAGATAAATAGAAGATAAGTAATTTTCTCCTACACACTTTTATGATAAAACTTCCCGTTTCGCTCAAAAGTTCATAAAACTGATATTTGTGACATTTGACCTTGAAAATTTAATAGTTGCGTACACCCTACAATATGTAGGTTTTGAGACAACTTTTAGGACGTCAATATACAAGTATTTACAGACTTACAGCTGGGTATCTCGAATTCCGAGATTTTTTCCTAATTTGACTGGACTACTCTCGCATGGCAAGCAACGACCTTAACCACTTGGCCATCGACGCTTTTTCATTATGATTTAATTTACATTAAGACCTGTTTAGTTAGGGACCAGATGGCAGTTTGTGGAGATGTCCTATCTTATCTTCTTTTTCTTTGTTATTTTCCCATAAAGGGTCATGAATGCGTTTTTTTTTTTAATTTTTTCTATCTTATCTTATCCCACCTTATCTTATCTTCTGCCCAGGTGTGCTGGCGCCGCTAGCTATCCGCCAAGAGATGCAGCAGCTACGCCGTCGCTCAGTACTGAACGCGAAGCTATCTCTATTCCTCGCGCAACAACACACCAAGCATCATACCAGGGTCTGTTTATGATATTGAGATATGGTACTAGCAAAAGAAAAATTAGTTATGATCAATTTGAACAACTGGTATTGTTAAAAAGCGTAATTAATAAAAAATATGAATTATTTTCATCACTTTTTAAGTTTGTAACAGTACCAGTCTTGTTTGTGAGATATGATTTATTTTAAAGACAATATACCGTAAAATTTTAGTGGTCGTAAAATTATTGAATCCTAGTAGTAAAAAAAAAGTGTAGTGTTTTTGCACCCTAATTTTTTTTTGTTCAGCTCTCCTGAAATGCTACTGATATTGTTACTAGTAGTCTAAATATGCATGCAATATTGAAAATACGTAATATACTTTTACTATGAACACTACAGCGCAGATATATACCTATTGATAAATGTTTCCAGTTGATGGAGTATAAAAAGGTGGCGTGTCGCCAGCGGAAAATCATCCGCTATCTGGTGAGGAGGCAAAGGGACCAAGACTCTGCTATTGGTGAGAGAGATAAATAAATAAATAAAGAAAGAAAGAAAAAAATTAAAAAAGAAGGAAACGAAGAGAGGCATAATTTATTATACATATTAAACACAAACGATGTTCTTTCAATGTAGTTTAGCTATGCCTGAATAAATTTGACATTAATTATTATTTAAAATATGCAAAATAAATGTATATTTATCCATCTTTCTGGGAGATTTTCTTAATATTTTTTCCGTAACAATCTTCGATAGAGTATTAGAAAACTACAAAAAAAGCAGCCAAATCTGTCTAGCCGTTTTCATGCTATGGCGTGACATCGGGAAACGGGTTTCATTATTATGTAATATTTTTTTCTAATTTGTAATTTTTTTATGTGTGTGTATATATGTATATTTTTTTGTTACAGCGGACTTAAAGAAACGCATAGAAGAGTGTGACATCAAATACACAGAACTGACTCACACCAACCAGGCCGCTGGTGGGAAGGGGATAGCTGGTGAGTCCGGTGATGATGACGAGGCTACTCCAAGCCATCATCGTATGTGTCAGTTAGAATGTAAAAGAAAAAAAGCCGCGTTATTCGCACAGTGAAATGGACAACTCGGATATAGATAGGACTTTGGTAGTAAATGAGTTAGAAGTGGTAGTAAATGACATTAGAAGTGGTAGTAAATGACATTATATGTGTATCCACAGTTGATTCTGATACCCGTAACACAAGTGCTTAAGTTACTTACCACGGGATCAGATCAATGTATGTGATATTGTGAAGTATTTATTTATTTAAACAACCAAGTAATCAGGGATTTATCGTTATTAATTATAAACACATCATAAGGTATTACATACCTTTACACGGTATCACATATTTTAATAATAACTTAGATTAAACTGACTAAATAATAACATGTAGAAACGGGGGCCCTTCCGTCCGGCGGACTGGCCAACTCCGACCCGCACAGCTCAATACCAATGCGAGACTCCACGCCTTGTCTCGTTGTTGCCGCAGCAGTGGTCTCCTCTTTCACGTCTCTCAGGTTGGATGCGACAGGCTCAATATGGTCTATTGTGCCTGTCGACCTCATATTTGGATCTCACTACCGCTTACCATCAGGTGGAGTGAGGTCATCTTGTTAGCCTCTTTATAAAAAAAAATGTCTCTTTTACCCACAGGTGCGTCGGGTGAAGTCGCATCAACTTCGGCCCAGCCGCTGCGCCACTTCGGCAGTCAGATCAAGCTCGATTTATCCGTGCTGCCTATTGGCACTTCGAAGCGAACTCAGAATCAGAGTATGTTGTTTTTGACGATTTCGTAGAAGCGTTAGGTAGATAAATACACCGTGAAATTTTTGTGGTTGTTTTCCCGTGGCAGAACGATTTGCCTTTAGTAATACTATCGAATCATGCAAATTTTTCGTCGAAAAAAAAATTTTTTTTTTCGTTTTTTCAGAATAATAATTTTCCAACTCGAAAACGAGAGAAGATATCGTTGTTTTTGAAGATGTGACGTATTCAGGTATTGCTTGCCGCATGAAATCGATGCTTAAAGCTAAAGAAGCTCTAAAGTCATAAAGCGGCTCGAACGTGCTTTCGAGTTACGGTTAAACCTTTCGTAAAACCGGCATTTATTGATTTTACCAAAAAAGAACTGCACACATCTTTTGTACTACTAAATAGAATCATTTTACTGCGGGAAAACAACCACTAAAATTTCACGGTGTATACGGAAATTTAAAATTTAAAAAAATCGCATTCGTGATCCCGCCTGATCGGGGACTTGAACCAACGGTCTTTAGATATCGCGTCTGCTGCTATAACCACTGAGCTATCCAGGTGTGTAAATAGCATTAAAACAACGAATAAAAATTAATTATTTAAAATTTGTAAGAAGGACGGGTGTTCGAGTCCCCGAGCTACGGTGAGGTAGTTGAATTGTTTCCGTTTTTCTAAGTATGAAATAAAAATTTGTATGGCTTAAATTTTATTGTTTTATCGATATTCGAATTCGGGGCAATACCTACGGGGGATATGTTAGTAGCTCCGACTAGAATGTCAGTTTATGTTTAGAAAAATTGTTTTTAACCAATTTGGATTCAGCTTTTGCTATCGTAAAAATATTTCGAAATTCTTTTTTAGGGTTCCATACCTGAAAGGTAAAAACGGGACCCAATTACTAAACCTCCGCCGTCCGTCTGTCTGTCTCCAAGCTGCATCTCATAAACCGTGATAGCTTAAAAGCTGAAATTTTAAAAATTATGTATTTCCGTTGCTGCTATATACAAAAAATACTAAAAATTATAAAAGATTAAATATTAAGTCCCCATACAATAAACGTGATTTTTTCGTATTTTTTTGCTCAATATTAATAACAGTAACAGGTAGACGCTAAAAATGTTCACCGATTATTTACTTACCTTTAATGTTAGTAGCTCCGACTAGAATGTCAGTTTTTGAAGCCTACATACATTTTCCATAGAAAAATTGGTTTTGACCAATCTGGATTCTTTTTTTGATGTCATAAAAATAACTTTTTTTAATCTTCAATCAAAATTAGTTTTTAACAGTAAGACAGCTTAGTGAAAACTCTTTTATGTGTAATTTTAACATCTTCCCCAGTGGTACCAAACATGAAGCCTCGTAAGCCGTTGATCAAGCTCCCAAGCCTA
Source organism: Maruca vitrata (assembly GCA_039566165.1). Lineage (NCBI taxonomy): Eukaryota > Metazoa > Arthropoda > Insecta > Lepidoptera > Crambidae > Maruca > Maruca vitrata. The sequence continues at coordinate 1,180,246 of CM076940.1, forward strand.
TGTGACGATGAACCGCCCAGGAAGCAACCGAGAATCGAACCCACTACCGCGCGCAAACACTCCCAGTCCAACGCGATCGCTAAGATACGAGGCATCGCTAATGAGATCAGGTGAGGAACGAATGACTGGACCATACACATACATACATACATACAATCACGCCTTTTTCCCAGAGGGGTAGGCAGAGATCACTTCCAGCGATCCACTTTTCACCTCTGTGGGTAACGTGACGTGACGGGTTGTGGACCACGTCGCCGCCATTCTGCCTTGTGCATTGTTTTAACAAGGTCATTGCGTTCCCACGAGTAGCAAGGATATATGACGGGGGAAGGAAAAGGGGAGGGAGGATACTATCGCCTCGGATGATTTGGACTGAGTCGATAGTAGCTCGAGGAGCCGGGGTCGCTTACCCGTATACCGTTCACCAACCACCGGACAGATAGTTGTGACTGGTATCCTCTGACTCTCTGATGACTGGACCAACAGAAACATTTAGATACTACTATTATGGAGCCGTCTTTAGATGACCGATTTGACACATGTCAGACTGACTGCACTAGTGAGGGACAACGGTAAAATTGCCGAAGCATATAAGTAACAGTTATTTCCACTTTATAACCAAGCAAGGTCTAATTATAACAATTTTTTATTAAAAACATTTATTCACATCCAGAAGATTGAATTGAAGTTTCTTATTTAAAAATATATTTGTTTTTAAAATACAATACTTATTAAATCCTTCGGCATAATTAAAAAAATACCTGGTGAGTATTACCCATTACGTCACTATGAAAACGTGTCAAACGGCGTAACCTTGTAAAAGCGTAATGCAGAGTGGAAATTTTACGTTAACTTTTTATAATTCAATTATTTGAAGTAATGAAAGACAAATAATTAGTTAACTAGGTGCATTTGACATTTTGAAATAACGTCCTATTTTTAAAAGTTGTTCGTGTTAAATATGTTCCTCTTAACAAGAATAAATGCAAAATATAAAATAAAGTGTCAAATCGGTCATCTAAAAACGGCTCTAGTTTAAGCTACTAACTATAACACAGTTGTACTTGACGGGGTTTGAACTGGCGACCTCTCGTATGGCAAGCAACGACCTTAACCACTCGGCCAAAGGTCCGTCAGGATTAGTGGACCAAACGAAACATTTAGATGGGACCATTTGCACTGTAAAATAAAATATGATTTTGTCATAAGTACATGTTTGATACCATTTAGAAAATTGAAAGTGTCTTGAATACTGATATCCGTAACACAAGTGCTTAAAGCTACTTACCACGGGATCAGATCAATGTATGTGGTTTTGTGTAAAATGTATTTATTTTTCGAATTTGAAACGCCATGATCATGGGTGAACTGGTGTAACCATGACAGTTATTTTTTTTTATTTTATTTAAAATTGTTTTTAAATTATTTATATTTTTACTGCAAATAAACCATAAATTTTATTATTTCTCAGGTGTATCAGCAATTTGACTATCGAAAGTAAACTGAAGCGACCATTACCTGGCGCTCTTGAGTTGTTCGAAGCGGAATGCAAGAAGCAAAAGCTTGACTGAACGGGGAATCGAACCCCGGATCACAACACCTGCGTGGCTAATACCACCCTTTATAAGTCGCGGTCATTGGGTATTTCTTTGGTAAGTCAAATCGGTATGTTTTGTTAAATATCTATAATGATAGAAAATGTTAATAACATTATTATGGCGTCATATGTGTGTATTTTAATAATAATACTGAAAACTACCATATTACGATTGTGATCTGTTGGCATACTCATGAATAAATAAATAGTTCTGATTTATATATTAAAAAAACAAATGGTTGTAAACTATTTTGTAATTTCTAATGGTTTTTGTATAATAAAAAAAAAACATTAAAAAACCAGCCAAAAATACCCAATTGATAATTGAAGGTGTATATTTCATAATCAATTATAACGATTTTAATATTAAAAAGCATCGCATCAATCATTCATTTAAAATGACAATATTAAACAGTCGAGTTGATTTTTTATTTATAGTTGGTTTTAATACTTTTACTATTATGAGCCAAATCATCTTTTTAAAACTTGTACTCTAATTTAAGACACTTCTTATGCCATATTATAAGAGATATCTGTACATTTCCCTTTTATATTACTTATATGATTAATTTGACTGGCTCGGTGGAACAGTGGTTAGTGACCAAGGCTCAATACCTACGGTTCCAAGAGTCATGGGTTCGATTCCCACCCGGGTCAAATATTTGTGTGACGAACATCGATGTTTGTTGCGTGTCTGGGTGTATTATTAAATATATTTGTGTATCCACTGTTGATTCTGAGATCCGTAACACAAGTGCTTATGCTACTTAGCACGGGATCAGATCAATGTATGTGATGTTGTGAAATATTTATTCTTCCATTAAACATCTATGTAACTGAACATTTTGTATAAGAGAAGGTTAAATTCGATTATACAAATATGTCAATGATTTTAATTAATTGTCAACTCTATTCTTACTACATTGAGTTCATTTTCAATTAAAATGTTTAATATTTCGGAATAATATATGTCTATCTCAAAACAGCAATAATAAATATATGAAATTACTATAGTAGTGTTATTTTAATTATTCATATTTATAAAGATCTAGTTTTAATGTGATTGGAAATTTTTATTCATACAAATATTTGTATTTAAAAGTTTATTACACAAAATTGATGTTATTATATTATAATATTATGAGTGTTTTATGTTCGAATGGAGGTTTTTTAAGATTCCGCTAGGTGGCGTTTTATCGATTCTATTTGATATCCTTTGATTGGTTGAATTGAAATCTCAAAACAGAGATATATGTGTTGATAATTCACAACATGTTTAAAATAAAAACAACTTTTTTATGTGATAAGACTCATGGCAGTGTGTAAGGGAAAAAAAGAAATACATAAAAAAGATATACACCGTGAAATTTTAGTGGTTGTTTTCCCGTGGCAGAACGACTTGCCTTTAGTAATACTATCGAATCACGCAAATTATTCCACGAAAAAAAATATTTTTTTTTTCGATTTTTCGGAATAATATAATTTTCCAACTCGAAAACGAGAGAAGCTATCGTTGTTTTTGAAGATGTGACGTATTCAGGTACTGCTTGCCGCATGAAATCGATGCTTAAAGCTAAAGAAGCTCTTCACCCTAAGTCATAAAGCGGTTCGAACGTGTTTTCGAGTTACGGTTAAACCTTTCGTAAAACCGGCATTTTAAGATTTTTCTAAAAAGAACTGCACACATCTTTTGTACTACTAAGATAGAATCATTTTACTGCGGGAAAACAACCACTAAAATTTCACGGTGTATACTTATTTATGATAATGTGATTACCTTAAATAATATGACTTCATTCCATCTAGCGGATTTAACAAATTCTCGTACTCTTCTATAGTAACCTTTACAGCCCTCAAGCTAACATTTTCATGAATCACATATGATTCGTGACGTGAATCATATGTGATTCATATTAGGAACTTTCATGTTTGTAGCAGTAGAAGTTCGATTTGAATGCAGATGAAACTAGTTAGTTTTGTGAAGGAATATGGCGACGTTAATACGTAAATTAGTCTTTCATGTTCCGCCTACTGTCGCTGTTTTCGTATTTAGTGATAAACTTAGTTTAAGTCTCACTTATTGTGTTATTATGGAAAATGCACCGAAAGTTTGGAATATAATACTTTTTTTTTCAGCACTTGGCTCAACCCTTTTGGTAATATCAACTATATTTCCACCATAATTTAAACCTTATTACCTTAAAATAAAGTCCGAAAGCAATGAAATTTTCAAAATAGTAAGGGGTTAAGGGATATTGATACGACGATGGCATATGTGGCTAAGCAAAAAAATATTTGATTTAAGTCATCATCAGCCCATATACGTACTCACTGCTGGGGCACGGGCTTATCCTAAACTAGGGCGATAAGGCCGCGAGTCAACCACGCTGGCCAAGTGCGGGTTGGACTACACAACCAAAAAAAGAATTAAGTAGATAAATATATTTTTTACTTATTGTACAATATTATAGTAAACCTGTGCAGTTGTTTTACATAAGTAATTTACATGAAGATATGTATTGTGATTTGGATAAAGCATTTTATAACATTAAGAACTTGTTTTAATCTATTGACAATGTTTAGTAGGGCACAGATTTTATGGTTATGATCACCTAAAAAGTATATTTATTTGCTTAATATATTTTTATTTTATTCAACCATTGGTGCATTTACCATTATTCGGCTCTGTTCAATCGCACTATATTTTGTGGATATAAATATATTGGAATGTAACACTCTACATCTATTTAATTAAGATTATTAGAAGTTAGTATAGTTATTAGCAATTTAATAAGATATTTTATGTTCAAATGGAGCGATGTACTTGTTAAGATTTGAATTTATCTGTAGCTTCCTAATTATCGGAGCTCTAATGCTAGTTTAACGATTTTCGTAGATTTTTTTGTTATTAAAAACATATATAATACTATATCTTGTGGTCACTATTGTAGCTCTTCTTGAGCGATAAAATTTTATCATAATGGACACTGCCAATCGTGTTCTTAACATAATTATTTCAAAAAAAGGTTGTGCTTTAATTATTAGTCGATTCAACAGTTTTGTAACTTTAAAGTTTTTGAGTCATATGTGACTCATGACACTGAAGAAGGTATAAATATCGCTGCATTTGAACACATTCATTTTATTAATATTAAGAACATATTCAGTTTATTTGAGATTTAGCCATTGTATGAACATTTTTGTATAGGCTAAGTGATATTGACAAAATAATATCTCTTTTTATTCTGAAAAAAATTGTTTTATTTCATTTTAATCTATACAGAAAACCTTCTTCCTAAATCCCTCTATCCAATGATATTATTAAGAAACAAGCGGCAAATATTTATAACCGCGCGCTAAGTAAGACACAAATCTGTACTAATTAGGGTACCTTGTGGTATATCTATCTCTTTCTTTAGCGCGCTATTTCGCATCTTTTGTTTTATATGCCTGTAAAGTGTCAAAAAATTGCAGATCAAAGATTTAAAACGCTAATTACTATGGAGGTAAAATTCACATCTATAGTTTATTTATATAGTCGCCTTCATTTATTAAAAGTAACCTTCTGTGTTTTTTCGATACTAATAATAAATTTATTAGTTTCTTAATATGAGTTTTAAAATAATACTATGAAATAAAACACAAAAATAAAGACACGTAATTCATCTATTCAAATTAGTTTACACAAATCATAAAAATATTGCACTTACCCTTACAATATGGACTGGTCATTCACACTTATATAATATACTTAACTAATATAACACATATTTTATATATTAAGTTACAGACAAAATGAGATATGTAATCGTTGAGTTGTAGTTTTTGGACCATTTTAATAGTATGGTGATCGTTCCGTATGAGTTTGAGAAAGAGTTGCCTCATACTTATTTAGTAGTCCAGTCAAAATACAGTTCAATATCAAAAGAGTGAGTTATCCCTTCAAACATACTCTAAAATTTAGAGTCTAAATGAAGATAAATTTACATTTTACAATACAGTCATTTTATGACTTCAACTGCCAATCATTGGAGTTAAAAGGTAACCTTCACGTCTAGTAAAGGTTTAAAAAAGATCTTAAGCTTTAATATTTTTGGGTATTTTTTAATCTTTTTTTAAAAAAAGAGGGAAATATACCTAGAAAATGGGGATATTCAATATAAAAAAAATATGGACATATTATATTATTTCCCCTAAAATTCGAAACCAACGAACATTTTTTACTTGCTAAGACCGATACAGAATTCAATATTAAAGCTTCGAGTTTTCAATAATCGAAGTACATAATGCGATTGAATTTAAATATCATATCGATAGTAAACACAATATGAAATGATTCATCTCGGCGACCACGACCAAGATAAAATTGTCTATGACAGCCCATTTATCATCTATGCAACTGGTTGGCCTTTGACACACGTAATGGCGGGAAAGTTTCAAAAACGTCACATTTTTTATTTGCCTAACTTTCTTCGCTTATGCAATAGGTAAGTATGTTACTTAATGTAAGTATAATGCATACGACTTAGCGGAATCGGTTTTAAAGTAACACTCGGTTAAGTAAACAATGAAAGTGTAGTGTAATGCGCATCTTATATTGTGTAGTCATTACAGTCCGGGAGGTATCGTTGGTATCCGCATCGAATGCTATTATGGAAATGTTTTTGATAGGTTTTTAATATAAAGCTGATTTAGATTAAATCTACATAAATGTTTGTTAGCACGTATTGTATCCTGGTTGTAAATATATTCAATCGGAAGTTGACTTATAGACTGTTTTGAATGCAGCTTCATAAATGCATATTATATACGACTGGCTCGGTGGAACAGTGGTTAGTGACTCAGGTTCAAAACCTACGGTTCCAAGAGTCGTGGGTTCGATTCCCACTCGGGACAAATATTTGTGTGACGAACATCGGTGTTTGTTCCGTGTCTGGGTGTGTTATTAAATATATTTAAGTTTATTTGTGTATCCACTGTTGATCCTGATTTCCGTAACACAAGTGCTTAAGCTACTTACCACGGGATCAGATCAATGTATGTGATGTTGTGTAATATTTATTTATTATTTATTTATTTATTTATATGAGTGGTGACAGTCATCCGCTCCTCGCAAGACCGAGTTATTGTCGTAGTAGACTTCAAATAAGCGAATATAATTATTTATGTAACTAATCTAACTTTACAACCAGTGAAAAGTTTCAAGAGCCTTTGGTAGAAAGTGATTTAAAGAGGATAACTCTTTAAATGTTCTAAAGATGATATTCGATGTCATGAATAAACTTTGGTCTCCCGAACTATAATTGCATATAACCAGTGTGCTCTTGATACCTAATCCTACTTATAAGCAAATAGAAAATGAAGCGGCCAACATTGCTTAAACAATTAGTAGACTCGGTATTTCCTTTGATTGTATTCATACATGAAAAGGGCATTTAGTTGGCCACAGATTAGTTCGTCAAAGAATTTTAAAACGCGCTTCATCCGATGTAACAATGGCAATAATAAAATGGCTTTTGTTACCGAATACCAATTCGTAGAAAAGCAGTAAAAATATTTCAATTTTGCTATACGAGTATTATAATACTATTTGAATACCAATCATTCCCATGGCAAGCACTGATATAAATAACCAAGTAATTTCTCATCGGTTAAAAAAAATCTGTGTAGGTACTTAAATTGTATGACCTTTTACTTATTTGCTAATTGACTAAACCCAAATGCCAGCCAGTGTGGCAAAGGAATTTAGCCCATAGAAGAGGAATCAATCTTTTTGCTGATCTTTATCGACCTCAGAACTGCGACTTATAAAGCCTTAAACATGCGTTTACAATATTCATATTTTAAATTCAGCTTTCTTCTGTCCGGAGAGTAGCTTTATATTTGGTATATTACTTAAATAAGTAAATAAATAAACCGCTTTTACCCCAAAGCAATTTAAATCCATGGTTTTCCCATCTAGGTAATCATTAAAACAAATATTTCTGCCCGGGGTTTCTACGTTATTTGACTTGTAATTCTTGGCGTGAAATTACTTTTGTGTAGTTACTGTCCAATAGAAAGTCGTATGCAATAAACCATAATATAACATTGTGAGTTAGAAAAGATATTAATATTAAAGAAACATCTCGGCCAGTGTCGGTTTTCTCTGGCCATAATCACCGAGCTGTTTGGGCGGGAAAAGTATTTATAAAGAGTAGCCATTTTCTTTTGGCGCCATTACTGCATCGCTGTCCGTTGTCTGTGGTCGCCGCAGTAAATAAGTTTATTATTGTTTTTTTTTGTTGTTAAAAAGGGAATTTGTAAAAAGTTTTGTTTCTTAGTTTGCAAAATAGTATTTGTTTCGATTTAGTGTAAATCGGAGTTGGTGTTGACCACGTTTTTAAACGCAGTGTTGACGGTTAGGTTTAAAATATTAACCTGTTTTTTTTTACCACTTTGGGTAGTTTTTATGTGTACATTAATTTTGAATATTAAAATATTATTTAAAATTTATATTTTACAATTTGTAAGTTTTTTGTGTTTTCCAACCTAAATATCACTTAAACATTACCTCCTAGTTACTTATATTTTTTTCTAAATCAAATTGCACTTAAATAGGAAATAGGCATGGCTGTTGGAATTCGCTACCATCCAAATTCAAACTATTTGTACCTACTTGGGGCGTATTACGACCTCTTAATTCCAGTCAGTTTAAGAAATAGCATCGACTAATTTGGCGTTTCTGGTTTTAGTTGTGAGCTATGGTTGTGGAATCATACAGACTGATATAACCCCTCCATCCATCTATGTAAATGTTAAAAAGAAGTGTAGTAATAACAGATCTTGATCATATTATAGCTACCAATGCCCATTTTTAAACTGACTGGAATAAAGAGGTTGTAATACGCCTCCTGAACTACTTAATCTATATTATACAAATAAATTATTATTATTGTCTTGCTTTTCATTTTACACTACCAAATGTGGTTTACCCAATTTTTTTTAAAATGTTGTACTAGAAACAAAAAAATATCCTAAAAACTAGATTGCCAAGTTTGCGGCACTTTGTTATGTTGAATTTAACAAAGTCCTGCAAGAGTCCTTAACTAACAAATAATCACAAAAAGCAATATACAAATAAATAGTTACCTACGGTTTTTTTTTCTTGATACTCCTTTGTACATTGATATAGCTTGACTTATATTTATCATAATTATAAGCCACCCTGCTGCGCTTTAATATTCTTTATAACTACCATTTTGTCACTCTGATCGATAACTTTGTTACTAGGAAATTAATTTATTCTTGGATAGTTAAATGGTTAAAGATTGTGATGTTTTTTTTTTATTTTGAGAAACGTGTAAGAAATTTCAAAGTAATAGAAATTACATACAGAAGTATTATAAATAACGCTACAGTAGCAGTGCAGTGTGGGTTGGCGAAAAATGTTTTTTTTTCTCCCAATACAAGGAGCAAGTACAACGAAGAGTTGCATTTCAATTTCTTTTACAAAAATTACAGTTGATCCCGGAGGGGACTGCTAAGAAATTCCTTCTCTTTATACTTACCCCGTGGTTACCACAAATTTTACCACTGCGAATAGTGATCACATCTTTGTGAAACAGTCACCGTCCCTTTGCAAACAGGCGTCGTCTCTTCGCACATCCTCTTTGCAAGTTATCAATGTAGATGGTCATAAGAGATGTCCGCGTGAAATCCTTCCGGTCCTGCTGAGTATTCCACCTTCTGCATTCTACCATCAGGTAGGAGTACGTGGTAATGGCCATTTGTGTTCTCTCCGCTTTTCGCTTCTACGTGACCGAAATCATTTCCAGTTTTGAGGTCCCGTACTCTGTATCCAAATTCGTAATTTGCCGCGTAGTGGAGCTGTAAGATGAAGAATAGTTAGCTACTTTAAGGTGAGGGGTTTGATGGTTAGTGCCACAGTCTCTTGCGCTAGGAAGCAGGTTTGATTCTCGTCCGAGGTAAATCTTTACTTAGATGAGAAGTCATAATATTATACAGGGTGTCCCAAAAATTGTGTCAAGCGGAAGTCTTAAGATAGAACACCCCCGTGGGGCATCCGAAACACCCCCTGATGATTTTTTTCTAAACTTTTGAGAATAATTGAACTAGCCGACTAAAAAATTCTAAAAAAAAGTATGTGACTTAATTGAGAAATTCATTTTGCAAATAAATTTTCATGAGTACTCTTTAATGCTTAAAATATTTGTCTTCATAACTTAGATGGAAGTTTTCAAAATGATGATTTTTATTATTCTTAAGAGTTTAGAACAAAAATCATAACTTGAAAACTATAAAAAATCGCGGAACATACATGGGGGTGTTTCGGATGCCCCACGGGCTGTTCTATCTCAGGACTTCCGCTTGACAATACTTTTTGGGACACCCTGTATAAGTAGGTAGGTACGTGAGTTGAGTACCTAGGTACTTACGAATACCTCAAGAATTAAACTTAATTAGCTTACTTTCAAAGCTTAATTACACACACCGATTATGTGCAAATTGCACAATTATACTCGCAAAAACTGATAAAATAAATGAAGTTAATTAATCTTGATGTGCAATAAACCGATTTGAATTGTTTCCATGGGTTTTATTATATTCTCAACCTTGTTAAAAATGCTATGTGTGTTGCTATGATTTTCTCACAGCCTTATATTTAAAACGTGATATATATTTTAACCTTGTCTTAATGTTCTCACGATTGTGAAATGTTGAGATTAAGAATGCTATTTTATATACCTAATTATAAAGTTTATCTTGTTCCTTATTGCTTATAATCCACGTTGTGTATATAACTAGATCTATTTTAGTGAAAAAAAGCTATATACCTAGTAAGTGCTTAGGTATTTTATTACTTACATAAGAATTACTAAATAAGAATAGGTATTAATAGTGACGTTAAGTATAAAAATCATAATTTAAGTCCATGTTTTATAGACGTCATAGAAAAAATATAATAAAACATGCAGTTTCATATTAATATAATGTTTTTATACACGTCGTAACAATAGACAAATGTTTTTAAACTTTCGATTTAAAAGAAAAATTAAAAAATAGGAATTGACTGATTAAAATTAAGGTGGCCTAAAACTTATAATAACCGTAATACTCGTATTTGATACATACTTGCATATATAAATATTAGTACATATTAAAATTAGTAAAATTTAAATTTGGATTGTTATGTTAATCGATTTATAGATATTAGGATTTTTTAAATGTTGTAAGCAGGATGTCCCATAATTTTAGTAAAAGTAGGAGTCATATGTATAACGGCAAATTATTATATTTATATATGAATTTGTGAATAAATGTCATTGTTATTTTTTTATTACATGGCAATGTTAAGGTTTTATTGGCTGGACTATAAATACTCGTTCTTATAGGTAGTAATAAATGATTACAATATGTTAGGTAATTAAGTTTCTACAAGGTTGCATTTATGTAAGGTAATTATATTTATTGAAAATAAAATAATTAAATAATAACAGTTTCTGAAGTAGGGGCTTAAGTTACACAACAAATATAAAAAATAGGGTTAAGTGAAATCAATAATATCTCGTTAAAGGTTAATATGATTTATTTAGAGTTTTAATATCTAGACCTTAAATAGTTTGGTAATACAAAATAAGTTATATCACATCATATAAATAAATACTTTAATTCTAATAATTGTGGATGTTTTAATTAAATAACTTATTGTATATCCTTCACCACACCATCAATATAAGAGGCAATATTTGTTATAATTTATAGACAGTGTATTAGGAAAATTGAAGATCTTGGTTTTCAACTCTACATTTATAGAATATCATGTTGTCATTAGCATCCGAATTTAACCAATGACTTAATTAACTGAGGGTTTTCGCGAATGAGAAATTCACTAGATGGCAATTCGTAGGCGTGAGGTCCAACTGCATCATGATTGGTTATTTTTGACGTGACATTGACAGACATGTCAATATTCACCAATCATGAAGCAGTTTATTTATTACGTATTGCCATCTAGTGAATGTCTCATTCGCGAAAACCCTCTTTGCAGAGATACGCCTTATATTTTGAAAACTTACAAAATGTTTAACTTATGAAGCTTTTGCAAATGCTTTTTAGTATTAGAGTGTCTATACGGATACCTCTTTTTGGACTTCGGTTTTCTTACGTAATGCGGCCTATTGTACGGATATTGAAACACATCTAAATGCTGTATATGTGTATGTTGGCCTATTAAGTTCTTCAATTGGGATTGAGTTAGCATGTAAACTGGTTCTATGACATTATTTACATTCGGAATGCCAGGAACCCCATATCTTTGCGGGACGCCATAATGTTGAGAGCTTATAGCATGGTTTAAGTTTGGTACACCATAAGACGATGGTGGGTAAAAAGAGCCTACACCTGTTTGTCCATAACCTCTGAAAGCAGATGGAATTGGATATCTTTTGACGTTTCCATAGTTATTTGAAAAGTCAGACGTCAAATCAACATTTTCGTTGTAGTGTTGCGTTGGAGCGTAGTTTTGCTTGTGACTATTGTGAGATATTTGTCGAAATTGATTACTGTAGTCATAATCGTCATTGTATTCATTGTAATCTTCGTCGTATGTATGTTCGTAATTGTTACGGTTGAATCTATTGTTTGTTTGTGGTGGGTCTTCATAATCGAAACTGCTATAGTCTGTCGCTACACCTATAGGGAAATTAGGTGTGGTGAGAAATGTTTCTATTTCCCTCCTAGGGTTAGTAAAATGATGTAGACTTATAAGCGGTTCGGCTTTTGGCGTATTGTTATTATTATCAAGCTTTTCTGTTAGTGTTATGTTTCCTGTGTTTATTGGAGTTCTTTTTGCTCTCTTTTTGTTGTTACTTACGTCGTCGCCATAAGCAGATGTCCCTGTGCCGTCTTCAGAAAGATGCTGGATACCTTGATGCTGAGAATTGTGGTGTAAATATCTTTCGCTCAAATCACCTTCTATCTTTTCACTGTCTTTCAAATAGTAAACTAACGGCTGCGCATAAGACTGCTTTTGCTCCTCAAACTTAACCTCAGGATTGTACCCAGAACTGATGACTTGACTTGCGACTTCTACTTTATAGTAGTTGTTACTTTTCGTCGTTGTTGTTTCAGGTATTTGTGGCGCTAGTATCGATTGTAGACCGTATGGTTTTACTTTAGGATCCTTATCAGGGTTTTCGATGTCATCGACTTCTTCTGTAATAGGAGTGTGGTCTTTAATATCAGGCATGTAAGCACTGGCGTATGTTGGAGGTATCTGGGCGTACGAATTGTCATAATGGTCAGCTAAAGTTTGTACGGGAGGATTTTTAGCGTAGAAGTACAAGTCTATTGGTGTCTCTAGAACATCTTTGGACTCCGTATTTCCAGAATTGAGCAAAGCGTTCAGCTCACTCATCTGCACTTGAGGTGCTTTCTTCAACAGAGAATTGAGAGCTTCTATATCTTTTGCTGATTCGTACCCTTGCATCTGGCTGTACTGTTTAGGATATACGTATCTGGATTTGCTAGGTATGGCTTCGGTGTACAATTTTAGATCTTCTGGTATTGGTTTTTCAGTTGCTAATCCAATGTTTCCGTTAGGTTTGATAGTGACTCCTTGATCGTAAGTCGGGCCGGGAGATAAGTAGACTGTCTTGAAAGCTTTCGGCTGCAAGAATTGTTGATGGTTGAAGTCTATCGAGCCGTGTGATCTATGGTTCCTGCTTTTCTGATTGACGGCGTCTCCTTTCGTTATCTTGATTACATCTGGGACAACTTTCACGCCTCTTTTCAGCGTTTCTACTCTTACAGGGTTTCGAGATTTAGGTTTAGGGGTAGGAGCAGCTATCTTCTTGTCCCTTAAGTTAGCTTGTTGCTGTTCTAAAGCCAACTGATGGCTTTCTTGAGACTCGTGATAAGCTCTCATGTAGCTGTCGATCTGTTTTGGTGGAGAATGATTCCATCTCTGTATTTGAGCTCGATGTTGCCTAACTCTTTCAGCGTTGAACATGGCCTGCTGGTTTTGTGCGTGCAGTCTCGCGTTTTTCTGGGAGTTTCCAGCTAATGGGTTACCATAGGGTAAGGTGCCATGGTTCCCTAATCTAATTTTGTCGTCGGATCTGGATTGTTCGTTGATTGTCTCATGGACTGGACGAGCGTTTGTCTTCGCAGATTCGATGGTGATGATGTGGATGGTGAGGAGGATGGCTGCGATGATTGGAGTGTGTGACGTCATTGTGCCTGTAAAGAGAGAAAATTGAGTTAGTATTTTGTGTAAGGTGCGAATTTCAATATTTGTGTACTCAAATGATATTGTAAACCTCAGAGAAAGGCGATTTGGGCTATTTTTATTTGGTTAACAATAACAACGTACAATTAGTAACAACTCGTACTTATTTTTTTTCTTTTTTTCCTAACTAACACACGATGATGGCTTGGTGTAGCCTCGTCATCCCCTCAATTGGGGGAGCGGATGGCTCTCACTCCTATCAAGAGTTTCAATCTTTCTTATAAAAGTTAGATAGTAACTTAATTAAAGCATTATTCATTTCATTTAATTCAATTATAAGACATTTAAAGCAATACACATTCCTAATAGTAGAACCATCTTTAGACACAAATTTCTCCAAAACACATACCTAGTAACATCAATTGATACAACGAAGATAAAAATAGGAGGTAGAGATTAAAAATAATGACCGACATAAAAGTACAGTGGCATACAACCATTATTAACTAATTTGTTATGCTTATTATACCACGTTATTCATGTTCTGTCCCTAATACAGTTATGAATGACCTTAACAGCCAAAAACCGGTTGTGACGTCACAGCCCAAAGTGAGAAGTTGTGTCTTAATTCACGTCATTTCCATGTTATGTAAAGATGGCGGTTGGGTGAAGCTTTCTCTTTTAGGACGGCTGATTATAAGCTTAAGCGATTTTGATAATTCTCATTTGTATGACTTTTAAATATTTAGTTTGGCAAGTAATATTTTAAAGGCTTAATTTTTTTACCTAACTGACGATGCTGGCTTGGAGTAGCCTTGTCATCATCACCGGACTTGCGGGGGAGCGGATGGCTCTCACCCCTAAAAATATTTTGGTGTAACTTCACTACTATCGCTACAATTATACTCTAAGCCATCAACGTAGTCAAATTCAGGTGGGAGACATTTTGTCGACCGGTTGTTGTTACCACCATACAGTTGCGTAAAACCCGCCAAGTGACTCTGACCTATCTCGGTCAGGTCGCGTTCCGGGATCAGCACTGTACGAACCGGAGCGGGGGACCATTGCTGCTTGCAAGCGCCGGACCAGTGGAGTCTTAGCGGCGGTATTGTGCGGGCGGAGCGGGTCAGCCCGGTGGCCGGGGAAACCCGTAGAATCAGTAGTGTTAAGTTCCGTCCGGCGGACTGGCCAACTCGGACCCGCACAGCTCAATACCAATGCGAGACTCCACGCCTTGTCTCGTTGTTGCCGCAGCAGTGGTCTCCTCTTAAAGCGGGCTTTCAGGGTGAGTGCGACAGGCTCAATATGGTATACTGTGCCTGTCGACCTCATATTTGGATCTCACTACCGCTTACCATCAGGTGGAGTGAGGTCATCTTGTTAGCTCATTATAAAAACACAAAATAAAAACAAAATATGGCTATCTCTTGCAACAGATCGACAAAGATGGAGTGAATTGGGGGCCTTTGACCATAGATATAAAAAAAAATTTTAGTGGTTTTTGCGTGAAAAAGTTACATACAAACATAATTATATACATCCACCAATGAAACTTTCGTATTTATAATATTAATCGGCTAATATCTATCTTCCGCTACATCTTATAAATAGCCATGTTTATAAATAACTCATTATAAGCTCATCGAAAGTATAATGTTATAATTATTGACATAATGAAGATAATAGTATTATGTAGGAATATGTAATAAGTCATTATGTTATGTAAATTAATTCAAATTGAGCATTTTAGGTTAAGTGGTTTTATGGTCTTGGGTGTTTTTGTGGTACAGTCGAGGGCAAAGAGGAAATATATAATTTAACTTTGTTTTTAACTTTAACTAAGTAAGTTTAATTTTGTTGTATTAAAAAATTAAATAAAAAATACTGTCAAAATGGTGACAAGTATAAGGAATACTATGCTATCAAACATAAGGGACTTACTGTTGCATACGGTATAATATTTATTGCTGTAACTATTTCTAAAAATGCGGTTTATATAGCTTTTTTTCTTACTAATAATTACTTTTAACCGAATGAAAAAAGAGGTTCATGTATTCTTTTCGTATGTTATGTTTGTGCATATGTTTGGCCGTTTAATTAATTAAGTAATATAAAGTATTTACAACTTAATCGTATGCTTACTTTAGATATTTTATTTTGTACTAGTGATCAGAACTCGTTTTGCTTCAGGTTAATTATTCTTCTGTCTACTAGATTATCTTCAAAACGTGTAAAACCTGTCTTTTATATTATGTTATTAATGATGAAGGAATATAATAATCGATTCGGCTTTTACGAGTCTAACTCCAAAAGGCGTAAAATTCAAATCAAAACTATCGCAACAGCATTTTATGAATAAAAAATATATTACATTAAATACACCGTTCTTCCTGATTGTACCATAAGCGCAATGACCATGGAACTTTCACTAGTACGGCACGAGTGTACATTATACATATTATATATGTATATTCTATGTATATGTTGTCTGACCGGTCTGTGACCGTCCGTCCGTAATAAACTCTTGAGTAATTGTCGTAATAGTACTTCAAGACGGATTTATTACTGGATAAGTGGGAATTAGTATAACTTTAGTATCTATAGAACTAAGTAAAATTTAAGTGTCTGTTTGAAATATTAAAATGACGACTTTTAACTAAATGGGTATGAATCTTTATCAGGTAGGTACCCATAACAAAAACACATGTTTTGTCTGTCTGCTTGTTCCCGCTAATCTTCTAAACGGCTGGACCAATTTCGACCGGACTTTGACTAATAAATAGATAATTTTACAAAGTGTTTTATAGACTATTTTAATCAATCATTGCTGCCAAATCCATTTCCACGCGGACGAAGTCTTGTATAATGATGAGTAGAGTAAGAGATGAAATTGATTTCAGTTTGGCAATTCTTATAAGATGGCTTGATGGCGCGTTGGATAGTGTCACTATAATTTTCGTCAATAGTCGTGGGTTCTAAACCCACTCGAGACAAATATTTGTGTAATGAACATCGGTGTTTGTTCCGTGTCTGGGTGTGTATTTACAGATTTAAGTATATTTGTGTATACCACTGTTGATTCTGATATCCGTAACATGAGTGTTTAAGCTAGTTACCACGGGATCAAAACAATGTATGTGATTAGATTTTGGACTGTCCATTACATTAAATATAGGTTTTATGGTGGTCGTTATGTATTCGGCAATCCTAATATCGCATATACATACATACAGCCATTATTTAATGTATTTTATGTTGTGTGATATTTATTTATTTATTTAGAATAATACATATTTTAATTTTTAGACTATCATGGCCAACATAGTACCTATTTTACCGTGTATACCGTCATACTCTGTATTTTACCGTGGTGAAAATAAGCCAACTGAAATATTTTTTAATTAAATAAAATAGTTAGTGGTAGAAGAGGTGTAATAAATAAGGGTTTTTTTCGTAACTGACTCACGATGATGGCTTGGAGTAGCCTTGTCATCATCACCGGTCTTGCGGGGGAGCGGATGGCTCTCACCCCTAAATAAGGGTACATACGAGACCTCGTATAATAGACCTTAGCGAAGCAAGGGCCGGTCGCTAGTGCAAAATAAAACAATATTAACAACAATACAACGTAAGCGTCGATGGCCGAGTGGTTAAAAGTCGTTGCTTGCCATGCGAGAGCTCGCCAGTTCAAACCACAAAATTGAAATTCATATGTACAATTATTTGACGCTTCAACGGTTGAAGAAAACATCGTGAGGAAACTTGCACACCTACGAAGGAATTCTAAAGTTGTGTAGTCAACCAACCCGCATTTGACCAGCGTGGTTGACTCGCGGCCTTATCGCCCTAGTTTAGGGTAGGTCCGGCCCCAACAGTGGGGACGTATACGGGCTAATGATGATTATGAACAATACAAGTGCAATTGATGACAGATGATTACATCAAAGGTCAAAGACACTGGTAAAAGCGCATTGCACAAAAGACCCGTATGAATAAAAAGATAATAAGCTGTGAAGATTTGCGTGACATAATGGATTTGTGATCGAAGCGTGAACGTTTGGTTTAATACAGGGTTCTGTATGTAGGCACATTATTAACCTGGTTAATAATGTGCCAACATACCATGACATTATGTATTAACTCATGGTAGCGCTACAGTAGCGCTACCATGAGTTTAAAAGTTACGGACTCGATATCGCCTACGTAAATATGTCTATGAAAAACTTGTACAGCGCCCCTGGTGGTTAAGCTAAGAACTAAAATCGGTTGTATGAAAAAAACAACTTGATAGGTTTTTAACGTACGTAAGTTTTCGATAGCCAACTCATGGTAGCGCTAATGGACGATGGAAAAGTTGAATTTGATTTGTCGATTCTTTTTTCCAGGTCTATTCTATTTTTACTAAATATTAGTTTTTAACTGTCTACACGCGTTATTAGGAGTAGCAAATACAAAGCGAACTCACTCGCTCGCTCGCGACCATGATTGGCGTACCCCAATCGAAACGTCGGACAGTAAGTAGCTATGTATTTGCTACTCTTAATAACGCGTGTAGACCCATAATGACTAATATTTAGTGTAATGGAACGCGATAGACTAAAATCGTACATATTCTTTTTTTGTCGATCAAATAGCACATAACATAGTATTGTCTATTATTTGCGCGAACACTACAGGGTGAATTTCCCGACACCAAATCGTAAACGGCACGGCTGAAACTGCTAGTGCAGGATGGCACTTTTAACTTGTAATATTTTTTTAGATAAAAGGTGTTGTCTCCTATAGGTGACTATAAATATTTTTAAATTATGATTATCGCTAATTAGGTAAAAAAATCTTAAACCCCCAATTGTATCATATCGGTGACGCGGCACAATTTGTTTTTCAGTGTACTTTTAATCATATTTTAAAAACAGTTGATTTTTTAGGGATTTACCTTTTTTATTTAAATCCTTAATAATGACAGTACCTTATTGCGGAAAGTTCAATACAAAATCTGTTATATTTAATGAATGGTAAGTACAAATTCACGTGTCCAAATGAGATATGTCATCGCGGTGAATTTTCGTTGTACGCGAATATCTAGGCATCGAAAAACACTAGCTTCTTGCCACTGCGCAGTAAATCTGCGCATCAGTGCCGCCTAAGCGCTTAACGTAAGAGGACGTGTGTTGCTGTTTGCAGTTCCCGCCAAAAACGTAAGTAAGTCGGTTTCGGTGACTGCGTACCGTTTTTTTTGTCATTCACGTGAATGGATATAAGTTGTGATCCAATCATTCGGTATGTCTATAAAATCTATGTACTATTACTAAATGTCGCTCAATTAAGTAGGTCGTATCAATTTATTTCTTTTATTTATATTTTCCTTGTTGTGCTTATTTTTATGGGCTGTATATAATATCGGTGACCTCATTCCGGTGAATTCGGTGACCTAAATTGACCACCGGAATGAGAAAAAATATCATTCCAGTGACTTTTTTCATTTCGGTGAGAATTTGGTAATTTCGGTGATTATTAACTTCATTTCGGTGATTTCTTTTGTCATTCCGGTGTCAAATTACTTCATTTCGGTGAATAAAGACCTTAATTTATTTTGTTACATTGAAATTTCGAAAGGAATATATTTTTATTTTTATTGTTGATAATTACAATATATTTGTTGATTTATTCTTACATGTTCCCAAATGAATTTCAGATTAAATTATTAAAATCTATGTGTGGTTGTAATCAATACCTTTATTTTTCACTAGCTGTGCCCGCGACTTCGTTTGCGTGGGCGATTTTTTCATGCAAAAGGATTTTCCGGATTATGCGCGTTCCCGTGAGAATTTCGGGAATTCCTTTCTTAATGCACCTCTACGGTACCTAAACTACGTCCTTACCAAATTTCAAGTGCCTACGTTTAGCCGTTTAGACTGTGCATCGATATGTCAGTCAGTGATTCTTCTTTTATATATTTAAGAGTATCCTCTTAATAATAAAACATACTCGCAGATGGACTCTGGATTAAAGTAATAACAGATTAACTTGAAATGTTTGTCAACAGCATCTAAAGTCAAATGATGAAGTTCAAAATGGTAAGTTATTCTTCTTCTTCTTCTTTTCGTGTCGATGGCAAAACACTTAAAATTATTTTGGATAATTCCGCCACCCGGACCGCGGTTGTTGACCCTTCTATCAGCTCAATTTGTGTACAGGAGTCGGGACAGGCGGGGCATGAAGTGAGGTGAGCCATGGACAATGGTGAGAGACCACATAGGCACGCGATATCCTCCTGTCCAGGAAACCCCACCTAAACATATTATCTTTGCATTGGCCAACCTGGCTACGGAGTCTGTCCAGGGACCTTCAGGTTAACCATGGCAAATCGTGTCCTGTTGGAAGGCTTTCTGAAGGTAGAACCAAGGGGACGGGTGGAGCAAACGTGTTAGACCAGAGGTTAAGACGAGCAGAAGGTGGATCTGTGTCAAGATTCGGTACTTTCTAAATCTAAATATAAAGCTATGCCGACTTTAACTTCTGTGGTTGTCCCTGCCATGTTATATTTAGTCTGAGAGTGTCTGAACCCTAAGGCTGAAGTGAGGTTTATTTCTATGTTTTCACAGGATTGTGTTTGTGATATGAGCGCCAGGTCATCGGCAACATGGTCGGTCTTTTGTGTAGATGTTGAAAAGTAGTGATTCCAACAAAACGGTCATCCCCAGGGTAGAGACCCTGGGGATTACCGTTTTTTTGGGATCGCCATCTGCTTATTTCTTCAGACAAATGGACCTGAAAGCTACGGTTGCGGAGCAGCTCACCAAGTATTTTTATAAATTTCTAGTCATTGACCATCGAGTAAACTTTCCACAAGAGACGCTTCAGGTTCACTGTATCATAAGCTGCTGTTAGATCCACGCATACAGCGCTGTAATCATTCCCATTTCAAAACTATCCTCTTTGTGTTATTTATTTTGGTTCACAAAACAGAATAACATCAGTGAACCTGAATTACAAATACAAATCTTATGGACTAGACGTTTATGATAAAATGGCATGTGTTGGGTGAGGTTTAACGTCTGGTTACAACATGATTTTTTAGGTCTGAATCCTACCTGTTCTGGAATTAAGTGCTGATCTAATAGGTTATAGGCGGTTAAGCAAAAGTCGTTGAGATAATTTGTATGTGTGACTGAGCAAGGATAATGGGCGGAAGGTTTTTAGGGTCATCTAGAACTTTTCCCGGTTTTGGAATGGCAATATCAAGATCCATAGACGTGATAATTTCGCAGATTGTAGACAATCATTGAACTTCGGTTGTAAACAGCAAATAGTCATAGGATCCAAGTTTTTAAGTTGTTCTGTGGAAATGTTATCAACACTCGATGCTTTACCAGATTTCAAGTATCTAACACTAAAAATGATATCGTCAAAAGGCTGGCTCACTAGTAGTGAATTCTGGGAAGGCGAGTGTACGATTTCTTATTCAGCAACAGTTGATGAGCAATTTTGTTTGCAGTAACTTTACTTGGAACTTTGGAGGAGAGGGCTCACCGGTCCATTTACGGATTGTGGTCTAGGCCTTTTTACTATTGTGGGTCATGTCAATGCTGGTGACTGTATTAATCCATTTGGTTCGCTGGTTTGCATGGATAGACAGCATTAAGATTTCACAAGCATCACATGTGTCTTGTGAAAATGGATCGGCATTATAGGCGGATTCATAATTTTTAAACGGCGCAGATGACTCTTGAGTCAAACCCGGGACGTTGGAAGTACGACAGCCTCTTGGGATATGTTGGCACGACGATTTCCAGATGATACCTACGAATCGTTCGTAGTTCGGTAATGAAGCTAGCTTTATAATGGCTTTGTCAATTGTTTAACGAATTATTGCACCACTGCATATTGCACTTAATCGGTCTATGTAAGGTTAGGGGTATTGATTGGCAGATGGACTTTATGCATTGAGAGCTGAATCTGGAACTGACAAAGATCAAGACTGGGTTGTATCCACGTTTCCATTGACCACTGTTAAACGATTAACGGAGATGCATTTTTATTGATAAGGCCGAAGTTTTAATTTTAGTAAGAAAAAATCTGTTACTGTGTGATGAATACACTCTTCAAAACGTAGGTTGTAGGCTGTATACTTGGTAACAGTTTACTTTTTTCGGTGACTACATAAGTAATTTCATTTCGGTGTATTGCGTTTCTCATTTCGGTGATGAGAAGTTTCATTTCGGTGAACTCTTCTTTCATTTCGGTGACACCAAAATTTCAAAGAACTATATCTCTTAAGTATATGAATTTAATTTAATGTCGTGTTAAAATTAATTATAACGATAGCGTAAATAACAATTCTACATGGTTGTATTTTCAAAAAAGTAACAAATAAAAAAGTTCACCGAAATGTTAAAAAATATGGACTTGTTGAAATTGACCCTACACATTTGAAATGAAACTAATTTTACAGATTAAACTCGCGTGTATTGTTATTCTAAACATATTATTTAGAGACGTTTCATAAGCACATAAGAGACAAAAACATGAAATAATATGAATAAACATATCCTTTGTTTATTGATTTGCAAATTAATTTTGCTACGGCCATCTGCGATTTTGTACGCGTAAATGTTAGGTATACGTCCTTAGCTACAGTTTGTAAAATGTTCTTTTTATTTTACCTGTATTATTAAATAGTAAAGTTAATTTTCTTTCTTTTTTATCGGTTTTTGGTTCATCATCATCATCATCATCATGAGCCCATATAAGTCTACCCTAACATAGGGAAAACAGGCCTTTGTAAAGTTCTTGGTTATGGCGATCAATCTCTATAAAGAATTATAGTGCATAAGTGCTTATGGTTCGTAACTACTACGCTACGGTACCCTAATAGCATCAAGCTTTTTTCTAAGAACGTTGTTGTCTATGGTAGTTCACACGACATCACTTTCCTCTATATTGTCTGTCTATGCCCGATCGCTATGGTACCCCGGTTACTAACTTGCGTAGACAACTCGCAAAAAGTGGTCATGTTAAAAATACATTTTGTTAATTTTCTGTGGTTTTGTGGTGATTCGTTATATTTTAATGCGAACTTTCTACAATTTTTTGGTTTTAGGTAGAACATTATGTATGCACTTTTTATGTTTCAAATAAAAATCGTGTAAATTTAGGTAGGTAATAAATAGGGTAGGTTGTACTTGTCCCAGGCGGCAGATTCATGAGGCGCCAGACAGAATTAGAAATTTGAAAGAAAGAAAGAAAGAAATTTGGAACAAATGAAACGTTTCTTCAATCTCGTAGGTTTTTAGGGTCCTCTGAGAAATCGCTTTCTCCCCTCCCGCAAAGGCGCCATTATCACGTGGTTTTGTCCCGGTTCGAAAAGATCGTAGATCCGGGCCTGAATATGTCAAAGTCAGTGTTTATTACGAATTAAGTGTACATAAATACACATCTATACTAATATTATAAAGCTGAAGAGTTTGTTTGTTTGTTTGTTTGTTTGTTTGTTTGAACGCGCTAATCTCAGGAACTACTGGTTCGATTTGAAATTTTGCGTTGTATAGACCATTTATCGAGGAAGGCTTTAGGCTATATAACATCACGCTGCGACCAATAGGAGCAAAGATACTATGGAAAATGTGTAAAAAACGGGGGAAACGCGAACGAAGTCGCTGGCACAGCTAGTACATTATAGCTATACCTACTCGTATAAATCTATCTGTCAGATAAAAAAGAGTGCACTAGTACTTGTGGACACACTTGTCCACTTATGCAATGTGCTAAAATTGTTATTGAAAATACACCTGTTATTTTTTATATCGCATATCCATAGTTACAAGAAAAGTCGTGAAACTAGTTTCTTAAAACTAAGTACTGTTATAATTATTTTTGCAATGTAAGTAACCTACTTAAGTTTCATTTTGCATTTTTTTGAACTACTTCTATTCACAAATACCAATACATAATTAGTTGCCTTTTACGTCATTCTACACATTAAACACAGTTAATACATAATTGCTCTATGTCTAAATGTGACTAAAGACCAACTGAGTTGTATGATCTCTCGATACTTGCAATATCAAGGCATCAGATATGGAATGCCCTTTGAGAAGTGAATGCAAGCACGATTCTAAGTTATTCTGTTCTTAAGTTATGTAGGAGTTCTAGTCACGCCTAAACTTCGAATTGCTTTGAGACAAAGTAGTGATATTTCTACGACTTTGAATCTTAGGAATGTATGTTCGGCAGTTTGAGAAAAGAAAACTATTTTGAGTAAGAATTATTTATTTGAATTTAAAAAGAAATTACATGAATTACTGACTCAAAAATGTTATTACTCTATTCAAGAATTTTTAGGTAACAATGTTAATAATAATTTATAATTAATTCATAATATGTAGTAATGTTTGCAATACCTACACGGTAACTAAGTTGTAAGTGCCTTTTTCTAACCATTCCACCTTTGTATGATGTACACTTAGTAAGAAAATAAATGATGATTTGATTTGATTTGATTAATCAATCATATAATCATCTGGCAAGGTGTAGCACGGACGTTGTCGTTGCTATCTTTTACAGTAAGTTCCCTAGATATAAAAGACTCATCTCTGAGATACTTAGGGAGAGATGAGGATTCCTCCACGTCTTTCTGAGAAATCGTATTGAAAACTGTTAATCTTTTAATAATAATTTTTATAATATTAGTTTAATAAATAAATAGATATTTGAAAATAAAGCATGCTGTGTACACTACTTAGGAATACTGTCTAGGCTATGCTCAATTGTTACAACCAACCAATACGTGTAATGACAGTTATCTGTTTGTGTACCATAATAAATAAATAAATAAATTAATTAATTGCTGCAATTTAGTTTTCTTTTCCTATTATATTCTATTCCTAATAATATTTTGACAATGCTTAATTTAAGTTTCTGACATGTATTATGTTTAAACACACTGGCGTTTTGGGCAACTGTAAGCCAGTGTGTAAATAAATAAATAAATAAAATTATGATTTGAAAGATCTTATAAATCTGATTGATTTGTAGCCTGTGTTATGTAATCTGATATGTAAACTATATAATTGTGAACTTGTGAAGTTTCGACAAAATCAGTTCAGTAGTATTTACGTAAAATAGTGACAAACACACATCCAACCATACTTAAATACTTTGGCATTTATAATATTTGTAGGATAATGCTGAGTGTACGTTGTACTGTGACCTCAGTCCACAAGTCACATACAATCAACGAACTAAATTACAAAATAATTAAATTGGTGTAATGACAATAATGTCATTGCCTTGACCGCCATCTTAAATATCCTTGTTTTATACTCATGTATAACCTTAGTTTAATACTATAATAATTACTTGATGACATGTTTAAAATATACCTATAAATTTTATAGTCTTATTTTTTTTAAAGAGAAAACGTCATATTTCGTTTTCTCACAACTAGATGTTAGTTTCAATGGCAATCAGTAGTAGGTACACTTTTGTGTCAACTACAAATAGTATACTTAAAGAGAAAAGTTTAAATTTGAGGCCAAATCAATGATTTTGATTTGTAATGGCAAAAATCAATGGATTTACTATTTTTTTTAAACAAAATCTTACATCTATCTTTACAAATAACATAACCTGTGGGGCTACCGTTATGAGTTTAAAACTTACGCGCTCGATATCGACTACGTAAATATGTCTACGAAAAACATGTACAGCGCCGGCTGGTGGTTACGCGAAGAACTACAATCGGCCATATGAAAAAACAACTCGATAGGTTTTTAACGTACGTAAGTTTACGATAGCCAACTTATGGTAGGCCCTCTGATCTGATATACGAGACTAGATTATTATTCTTCTATTCTATTCCATTATTTTTATTAAGGTACAATAATACAATAAGTAACTTAGGTACTCTCAATAAATAATTGCATGTTTTATTTCAGAATTACATACAAGTATATTTATAGAGATATTATATGTTCGTTTGATTTGTCAAACAATAGTTATTTCCAATACAAAAACTGTCGGGACCGCAGTCATAAATGTGATAATACGTAGAATTGAGACTCAATACAATACGCTATTAATTAATATCCTACATACGATTTGCAATGTGATTGTAACACAACATGAGTACCTGCAAGACAAAAAAATTATGAAATTATTAAATCACTTCCTACTTCTCACACAATACAAGTATTTTTTATCATCATCAGTAAAGTTAACTTGAAAATAATTGATTTGATTAAATGATTCATTTTGAAACAACAAGGACACAAGTCAAATTAAATAATCGAAATTTTGACTTCTTTCTTTTATCATAATTTTGGTTGAAAGGTGAGGTTCAAAATTTTGTGGTAAGGGAATTTTATGTTTTCCGTTATGATAAAACTACTGAGCCGATTTAAATAAAATTTGATATACGGATAGTTAGAGAAGTTAGAAGTTCTAACCAACTTCGCTATAAGGGGGTAATGATTTATTTAAGCGCTAAACTACTTTACGCCGTCATAAAGCTATATAACATACAAGATGTATGTCATATAGATCTGCCGATTGCTTTACTTGACCTATACTTGTAATAAGTGTAATATAATACCTTAATGTCAGGTCACCATTAAATAATAAAGTGAAAATCACTTGTAATGCAGAGACCGGAAAGACTCTGAGGCAAAATCATATTCGCGTTTCGTAACGTCAAGCGTATTGCGTAACTACCCTCATGTCATCTTAGAAACGTAAAACGGAACGGGAAATGATACGGATCATTCCGTTATTTGGAGGTCGTAAATTATCATTCTAGGTTAATTAGTCTGCTTAACTATGTATGAGTGTGACAGTTTGCGCAGAAATTAAAAAGCGTTTTTGCTAGTTCATTAAGTTAGGTGTTTGAAAGTTACAACCGACAGACTGGCTCGGTGGAACAGTGGTTTAGTTAGTGACCCTGGCTGGCGGATCAAGGAGTCGTGGGTTCGATTCCCACTCGGACAAATATTTGTGTGATGAACATCAGTGTTCGTTCTGTGTCTGGGTGTGAACATGTATTTAAGTATGTTTTAATTATATTAGTCTCTTACGCACATAGAACAAGCTCTGCTTAGTTTGGGGTCAGATGACCATGTGTGTAAATGTCCCAGATATTTATTTATACAACCAATGATATAATAGAGATCTCTAGTAAGTAGTAGTAGATTTAGTAGAAGCTATCTACCTGTGTTAATCTGAAAATTATTTTGATCCCACTTCAAAAGAGGAGGCATAATGGAGGCAATACTCTATGAGTACGACTCTACCACTCTATTTTTCATGTAACTATATTAACCGATTTTTTTGTAACATGTGGACAGTTTTTTGTAATACTTATACATGTATTTCTGCATATAAGATGTAACTACATAAGTAAGTTAACTTTTGACCGACCTCTCGGAAAGTTCACGGCCCCAAATGTAAATGTATCTCAATACCGTTAAGTTATTAAGCACCAGTTTTACTTAAACACGTATCTGGCATCGTGTGTGTATGTTGCGAAATTATCAATGCAGGCTGGATCAGACTAGGGCTGCCGATATTTTTAAAAATAAGGTAAATAAAGTGTAATATTTTAGAAAACTGAAACTGTCCGTGATATTCATCATGTCGTTTTGTTTTAATATAATTATAAAACACGGCATCAGTTCACACGTGATCACGGCGCTTGCAACAGTGCCGAAATATCGATAGCTCATTAAAACAAAAGAACATGGTAAACATCCCGGATATTTTAAGTCTTCTAATGTGTGTAACCATGATAGCTTAAAATTATATATATTAGTATATTAGTGTAGTATACATGACTAAAAATCTAGTATTTCTGTCTAATCTAGGGTTACTGGACACCCAAAAAGTAATTGTGAATCTGCGTTCATCACTACATAGTATAAAGATTGCTTGCATGCTAAAATCTTTAAAACTACGCAACACGATTTTTATGTTTTTTTTTAATAGATAGATGGATTCAAGTGGAAAGTTTTTGTGTATACTCGTAATATACCCGAAACGAAGCGAGGACGGGTCACTATTTAATTAAAAATGAAACAGTTAACCACATCGAAGAATGTTGAGAGAAAACTACGTATGATTTATTATATCTCTACATTTAAAGATACCCCACTTTATATCGGTACATACATTGATGGCTTTTTTTTTTATTATGACATAGTTTTCATAATCGATATGTCTTTCGTGACATCCGCTGGAATCGATTAACGTATGGAAAGGAACAATAAACACATTACCGGTCTTTTGCAAAACACAGTTGGGTAAATAAGGGTTTGTTTCCTGATTTCATTGTGGAACATTTAGTATTTTTTATTTTATTTTAACAGCATATAGTACAATATTAGTAGGTGTAGTAGGTATGGTTGGCAACCCTATACCAGACCAAGGTTTGCAACTTTCGTTAGTCAGGTCATCCTTGTCTTATGCCTACGCATTTTGCGAATTATACTAAATAGGTGAGACTTGGTCGATGAAGTGGAAACTGATAGAGGTCGTTTGATAAAAGAGAAAGAACACACATACATATATAGAATCACGCCTTTTTCCCAGAGGGGTAGGCAGAGATCACTTCCTGCCATGTGCTACGGTCCTGGCACACCACTTTTGCTTCTTCCACATCCATCAACCTCTTCATGCATGCTCATCGATTACAGGCACTTTTGATTTGACCTCTCTTTAAGATTTGGCCTATTAAAGAACATGTTCTACATATTTAGATTTTTTTTTATTTTGTCATCATCATCAGCCCATTTACGTCCCAACTGCAGTACGGGCCTACCCCAAATTAGGGCGATAAGGCCTTAGGCAACCACGCTGGCCAAGTGCGGGTTGGTCGACTACACAACCTAAGAATTTCTTCAAAGGCTTGAATTTAAGCACTAGGCAATCGACGCTTTTTTTTGTTCAGAAGATCACCAAAAATAACTCTTCCATCGAAGGTCAGTTAGCTTTACAACTTAAAAAAGTGACAATACTTAGGTATTATAGAAATTGCACAATGCATTTGGACGATCTTATAGAAGCGATTGGTTTACCTAATAAAGTCTGTTAAAAATGTATTATATTAGAAACTTTAAGTGATTTGTACCTACTGGATATAAAAGTATGACAGTAAGGTATTCTTTGTAATCAAAAGTACCCGTAATCCACGAGCGTGCATGAAGAGGTTGATGTCGAAGAAGCGAAAGTGGGTATTCCAGGACCGTAGCACACGACAGGAAGTGATTTCTGCCTACCTCTCTGGGAAAAAGGCGTTATTGTGTGTATGTATTTTTTTAAATCAAGAAACATCAAAAACTCTGTTCTGCATTAAAGGACAACCTAAAAAACATAGGAATTGACTTTCCTGCTATTTAAGCTTCCCAAAATACCGGTGCCGGCGGTGTTGTGAGTGAAGGCTATGCCAGGTACCACGACACCGCCAATAGGCGACGAGGTACACCCCGGTGTTTTAGTCGGTATACCCCCTGGGCATTGCAGTCCGTGCAGGAGTCGCGGCTGGCATTTACCATCTCTTCGCCAGTCGCTGGGGAGTCCGACACACCACCCGGAGAGAACCCCCTCTCAGGGTGAAGGTGCGCAACGCATATTTTTTTTATTTTTTAAATGAGCTAACAAGATGACCTCACTCCACCTGATGGTAAGCGGTAGTGAGATCCAAATATGAGGTCGACAGGCACAATAGACCATATTATCACCGGGTTAAAAAAAAAGGTAGGTTCGTTATTGGTCAAAACGACTTTTCAAAGAAATTCGTAGAATTTCAATGAGCACGCTTTCTTTTTACCTAACTTCCAATAAAAAAGGGTAATGTACGGCCATAAAGAGTGGTCATCTCGGAACACAAATGCTTATTGTACACTAAATGCATTTAAATTACTCTTTTACTTCAAAGTTACGAAATCATACGTGGATTGAATTAAAGTTTACTAACTTACGTCAAGTGATTTGATAAAGAGAGTGAGAGTTGACGTTTTTTTTTTATATTACGGACAGACACTTTAATCTTATTTGGTTGTTTTATAGGTGGTAGGAGCAGGATGCGAGTAGCCGAGGATTGAGATAAGTGGCGAGCATTTGGGGAGGCCTATGTCCAGCAGTGGATGAAAGTGGGCTGATGATGATGATGATGGTGATGATAGATTATGTATCAGGTTAAGTATCAGGTTAAACACAGTATTTCAATTCGCATTAGCCTAAACCATGGAACCATGGAACCATGTCCATCTAGCTTTCAAAGCTCGTAATTTCTCTAAGTTCAAGGGCCGAAGATACAAGTCTTAAAGGATACAAATGCTTTAGGTAAACCGGATAGAGTCTAGCGGCTAGATTCTAGCTTATCTTGTGTGATTTCCATAGCTTTTTACGTACACGAATAAAAAGTTGTACCCATACGACTTTATGTAACTTGCTGGTGAGTGGAAATCGTAAACAACATATGATTTAAATAAATATCTTCCTAGGATATGTGCACATACATGTTTGAAATTACGGAAATGATAAGTGACATGAAACTGAGAACGATAGGAAGACGTAAATTACTTAGGCTAGGTAGCAGTAAAATCCTAACTAATATTATAAATTTGACTGGCTCAGTGGAACAGTGATTACTGACCCTGGCTGGCAGTTCCAAGAGTCGTGGGTTCGATTCCCACTCGGGACAAATATTTGTGTGACGAACATCGGTGTTAGTTCCGTGTTTGGGTGTGAATGTGTATTTAAGTATGTATTTATAAATATCTATATATTTATACCAGTCTCTGACGACCATAGTACAAGTTCTATTTACTTTGGGGTCATATAACCGTGTGTGATGTCCCAGATATTTATTTCATTATTAATTATTGATTTTGTATAATAATATGGGTCTCTCTCGCTTGTTTCATTCACAATACCAATAAGCCTAGAAATTCTAACTTGTGTCATTGATAAACACCAAAAGCTCAACTTAAACTATAGAAAAAATAATATTATACTAAACTGATTTATTGTCTGTTCAATCAATGCCTACAAGATAAATATAAAACTATCTTTTCATTTTTTGAACTTATCTTAGACGTAGGTAAGGTTCAAAATTGATTTGCGAATTTAAACTCTTAGATTTAAAACTCTTTAAATTAATTTATTTATTTAATATGGTACACAAACATGATATACCAGTGAGTAGAAGTCTAGTATTCAATTATTTTTTCAGTATTATTATTGTTGAAGGCCTGGGCGGCAGGCTGACCTCCATACATCAATTTATGGAAACTAGACCCATTATGATCATGGTTATACATTGATATGAGATAAAAAGTATTAATTATGTTAAGTGTACAAGACTTGCAATTTTTTATGAATTACGTATGTAACAAAATGCTCTGGAAAAAAATTAGGGGTGAGAGCCATCCGCTCCCCGCAAGTCCGGTGATGATGACAAGGCTACTCCAAGACATCTTCGTAAAAATATTGACTAGATTTTGATGGTGACGAAATCAGAAAACATAAAATATACAAATATCTGCATTGCTTTGACGATTTACTAACTATTTAAAATTAAACTTACCCATTGTCATTAATCCAAGCTCATAAAGAATAAACTATCACAAAAGCTCGAAACTTCTAAACAAATCCGCACATTGGCACAAAATAATGTTTGATTTTATCAAATGAAAACTCCTTTAATAAATTTCACAACGTCATAATTTTCTGGTCACTCTAAAATAAGATTAAAAAAAATATTTTAAAAAAGTTAAAAAGTTGTGAGCGCGCTTAATTTAAAAATGGTACTGGCCAGTTACATTGCGGTGTTTTGGTTATAAGCGACTTGTCTTCGGAGGTGGATGTTAAATGATGTAAAATCGAGAGGTTCATACAATCTTTTAGAACGCTTTCCATTGATGCATTGCTTTGATGTTTGTAAACCAATGCCTTTGCTTACAAGCAATGTATAGCATGCTGGTAAAATTGATCGTTTTATTTGAAGTTAGCTTATTTTGTGGTAGTGTTAAAGTTACTTATGAAGCTAATATTTCGATATACATAGATGCTTTTCTTGTAGTGAGTTGAATCAAGTTCTTAGATAAGAAGCAATCTATATCAATCGATCTTGTATATATCTCATTGATAAAATATGTGAGTGGTTTATCAGGAATTATCAAATAATATAATATTTAAAGGCTCTTCTTTTACAACATACGTAATTATCTAATTTGTACGTTGAATGATTAGAAAGTAGTTTGAAGAGGAAGTAATTTTCAATAATATGAATGGCCTTAATGGTGTATTGCAATGTGATAGTAGGTAATTACTTGTTTTTGTTTTAACACTATAAAATAACTAATTAATTACTTTATACCTATAAATATACCTAGATAGGTTATAAGATGGGATATCGCCTTTTATGTTCCTTTAACAGATGATGATATTTTTGTGGGACATTAGATTGTTATTCGGATGAAATATCCTTACGTACCTAATAGTTTTCTAATTATGATTAAAATCTTATTAAGTCGTTCAAATAAATAATTTCTTTAGTAAGAATACAGATAATATTCAATAAAAACACAAATTACCGGTAAATCAGTACATTACTTATCATCTATCTTATATAATATATACCAAACGACCTACGATGATGGCTTGGAGTAGCCTCGTTATCATCACCGGTTCTCACGCCTTAAACTGACATACGATGATGGGGAATATTATGTAAACTCGCTGATCCTGCAGTCAAACTGTTTGACAACAAAAAATACACTAAATATTGGTCTTTATGGCTACACGAGTTAAGTTCGCTCGCGACCATGAGTGGTGTAACCCAGTCGAAACGTCGGGCTAAATATTTGCTACTCCTAATAACGCGTGTAGACCCATAAATACTAATATCTAATATTTAGTGTAATGGAACGCGAAAATCTCTAAAATCTTACAGCAAAAATACACTAATAAACACTAAATGATGGGAAATCATTTAGTTTATAAGGGTATATTTCGTTACGAGTGTATTTTTTGTTCTTTTAGTAAATAAATGATAAAATAAATTACGATAAACCACTAAAGCCGAGTTCTCTTGCAAAATGGCTATAAACTATAATCATAACAGGTAATGCAAATAAATTGTGCAACGAACCAAGATCGTATATTAATGTGTGCCAATTGACACCAATATGGTTCCGTTTTGAATTAAACCAATTATCTATTTAAATTTAAAACATATTTAAGATGATATGCAGGCGGTAATAATGAATTGATTGAAAGGTGTAACCCTTTTTGGATTTGATTTTAATAGTTTAAGTACCCTGTAGGTTTTTAAAATCTATGCAAAAGATTTGGCTGTAGGTATTTTTGTTTGAATTGATTTACTAAGCTTGATAGTTTTATATAGCTTTTTTGTAATTTTTTTAACTTCGTTATCTATCCCTTCTTAAGAAAATATATTTAAACTAGTGACCCGCCCTCGCTTCGCTTCGGGTAAATTTTACATTAAAACCTTCCTCTTGAATCACTCTATCTATTGGAAAAAACCGCATCAAAATCCGTTGCGAAGTTTTAAAGATTTAAGCGCACATAGGGATATATGGACAGAAAAGGCGACTTTGTTTTATACTACGTAGTGATTTCGACAAACGGACGGAAAAGTGTTCCTATAAGGATACCTCCTATTTTGTAGGAATCCCTAAAAAGTCTAAATGTTGTTCGAGGGATTACAAAGGGGTTCTAATGCGGAAAGCCCTTGTAACTTATAATAAGAGATGACATCATCATTACCAAGGCAGACGAATTTCCATTCTTCTTCAAATTCATCATAAACCGATTATATCAGAGGATGTACCTATTACTATGAGAACATGTACAGTATAATGAGATCTACAGTAAAACTGTTACTGTTATTTGCTCTATACTCGGATTTGTAATTCAAGATCAAAAAACTACGGCAGCTACGTCACTGTCAAAAGGGGTAAAGTCACTTATGTCACTCTCAAGTGATGATTTCAGGTTTCGACAACCTTTTGGAAATATAATTCTTTATTTTATTTAATGCCAACATCACTTATTGATAATTAAGGCGTATAAAATAATAATTTCTTAAAGTAAAAGGGTTCATACTATATCTAATAATTAAATGCATTATTTAGATATAAATTATACGTTCTGAAAATTTTATTGAGCGTGACTATTAATTACGTATTATAACTTCAAGTAAAAAACTTATAAATAACTCATGTCTAATTAATTTTAAGAAGACTTAATTTTGAGCAATAGTGGAGGAGTAGGGAAGATAAAAAAAATATTTTCTTTGTTACGGATTTAAACAACAAAAACTTAACACAAAACATAAACTTAAAACAAAAAAAAAATCACCACGGAGCAAAATATTTATTATATTGTTGCGGGAACGGGGTACGTTAAATTCAAGATACGCCAAAAGTCACCAAAAGACAATTAATTTATTTATCGACTAACAATTACACAACTAAACACTTAAAAACACAATTAGAAACACTTAATTACAACACTAAACACGGAACACTAAATTACACTAAAGCACTGAATCACACTAAAACACTGAATTTCACTGACTATTCGCAGGTAACGCACTCGATCACTCTTAGTTCGCAGGAGACTGATTCGCTTCGCTTTCCAAATCGGAACTGTCCCGTCGCGTCGTACATCCCGCTTTTATACCCAGTGAGGACGCAGCTCTTCGCGTGGCGTCGAGAATCTTCTCGCGGGGATCGAAATTTCTAGAACTCGCTGGAGCTCGCTCCGACCGACCAGAGTGTGTGACGTAGTATCGTGCAAGCGAATATAGACCTTATCCATACGACGATAAGACTAATTTCGCTTGCACGGTCTCTCAAGGTCGTAATATTATTATTACTTTCGAACACTCTAGAGCTTGCTACAACCTACCAGAGTGTGTAGCGTAGTATCGTGCAAGCGAATATAGACCTTATCCATACGACGATAAGACTAATTCCGCTTGCACGGTCTCTCGTGGTCGTAACATTATCCCCCTCTTAGTCATGCTCGTCCCGAGCATCATTTGACCCATGGTAACGAGCCAATCGATCAATGTGAACAATTTTCGGCTTGCCTCTTGTCCCTTGTTTGATCCGATAGGTTAAGTCGTTCAGCCTAGTGATGATCTTGTATGGTCCTTCCCACCTTGGCTGGAACTTCGGTGATTTGCCCTTCTTCCTGAGTGGGTTGTGTAACCAAACCAGACTCCCTTCATCGAAACCGTCGGTGTTGGCTTTGCGGTCGTAACGGGTTTTCATTCTTTCGCTGGATTTTAGACTGCAGTCTCTGACGAGAGCATGTACTTCATTCAGGCGCTTCTGTAGGTCAGCCGCATATTCGGTTACTGGTTTCGGAGCTTCTGGCGGTGTCCCAGTCAACGCGTCTACCGGAAGCCGCATTTCTCTACCGAAGTTTACCATTGCTGGGGTTGCGCTGGTGCTATCGTGGATCGCAGATCGGTAGGACAGCAAGAAAAGCGGTATGTACTGGTCCCAGTCTCGTTGATGCTCGTCCACAACTTTGGCCAAGTGGTTTTCCAACGTTTGGTTGAATCTCTCGACCATGCCATCGGATTGCGGGTGTGCTGGTGTAGTACGGGTCTTATGCATACCCAACAGTTGACAGACCTCCTGGAACAGTGCTGACTCAAAGTTTCTTCCTTGGTCAGAATGTATCTCAAGAGGCACACCAAATCGGCAAATTACCTCGTGGACTAACTTCTTGGCGACCGTCTTTGCTTCTTGATTAGGCGTAGCGAAGACTTCAGGCCACTTAGTGAAGTAATCTTGGACCACAATGATGTACTTGTTTCCCTCATCGGATTCTGGAAAGGGGCCAGCTACATCTACTGCGATTCTTTCCCATGGAGCGCCGACGTTGTACAGCTTGAGTTTGCCCTTACTTCTGGTTTGTGGGCCCTTTACTGATGCGCAAGTCGTACATTTCTTGCACCAGTCTTCGACATCCTCCCGACAGTGTATCCAGTAGAACCTCTGTCTCAGCTTCTCTAGGGTCTTCTTCACGCCTAAATGTCCCCGGATACCCCATCGTGTATGTACCTCAGTAGCGAAACAACTTGTTTACGGGGTACAATCAGCTGTAGTGTCGTTTGATCCCCTTTTGGTGTTTCCCATTTCCTGAAGAGTACTCCATCCTTAATCTCCAAACTGTCCCATTGTGCCCAGTAACTTTTCGTGATGGGGCTTGATGGTGCTACATGGCTCCAAGAAGGTTTTTGACCTACTTCTTTCCATTCAAATATTTTCCTCAGGTCACTATCCTCTTTTTGAGCCTTTTTGATAGCGTCTTCGCTCCATTCATTATCAAGTCCCTGGGTGGTAATCATCCGGACTTCTTCTTTAGTCTCCGTCTTAGAACAATGACTGCAGGCCACAGGACAAGGTCTCCTTGATAGGGCATCGGCATTCAAATGCGTTCTACCACTCCGATGTTCTGTTGTGAAGTTGTACTCCTGTAGTTGCTCTAGCCACCGCGCCACTTGTCCTTCAGGGTTCTTAAACTGCAAGAGCCATTTTAACGCAGCATGATCTGTCCGCAGGGTAAACTGTCTTCCAACGAGGTACTTGTTGAAATGCTGTAGAGTCTTTACTACTGCCAACAGTTCCTTACGAGTCACACAGTAGTTCCTTTCAGGTTTTGAAAGTGACTTACTAAAATAGGCGATCACCACTTCCCGTTCACCTTGCTCTTGCGATAGAACTCCGCCTATGCCAGTATTGCTGGCATCAGTGTCCACGATAAACCTTCCTTCTCTGTTCGGGTAGCCAAGTATAGGACTGGTGCAGAGGTGTTCTTTTAATCTGACGAAGGCTTGATCACATTCCAAGTCCCAGGCGAATACTCGTTTATCTTCCGTGAGCCGATGAAGAGGTTTCGCTATATCAGAGAAGTTTTTGACAAAGCGCCGGTAGTATGCGCATAAACCCAAAAATGATCTCACGTCGGTCTTGTTAGCTGGAATAGGCCATTCTTGGACAGCTTTGATCTTCTCTGGGTCAGTCCTTACACCTTTCGATGAAATAATGTGGCCTAAGTAGGCGACTTCTTCCTTGAAAAACGTGCATTTCTTTGGACTGAGTTTCAAGTTTGCTTCTCGTATTCTGGTGAAAACCTTCCTCAGGTTACTGACATGCTCTGTGAAATTTCGACCCATGACAATGATGTCATCCAGATAGACCAGGCATGCATCACCCAGAAGTCCAACCAGTACTCTTTCCATCAACCGCTCGAATGTCGCCGGAGCGTTGCAAAGTCCAAAGGGCATGACGTTGAACTGCCACAATCCATTCCTAGTTCCGGTCGTAAATGCCGTCTTCTCTTTGTCTTCTGGATGGATGTCAACTTGCCAGTACCCACTCTTAAGGTCCACTGTTGAGAACCACTGCATGCCACTCAACATGTCCAGTGTGTCGTCTATACGGGGCAGAGGGTAGCTGTCCTTCTTCGTTGCATTATTCAACAACCGGTAGTCTACACAAAACCTGGTGCTGCCGTCCTTCTTCTTAACCAGGACTACTGGCGAAGACCACGGGCTCGTTGAAGGTTCTATGATGCGGTTCTTCTGCATCTCGGCAACCATGTCTGCTACCTCCTTCTCTTTGGCAAATGGAAGGCGTCTAGGCCGCTGCTTTATTGGTGGCGCGTCTCCCGTGTCTATTCTGTGTTTAACGAGACCTGTCCTTCCCAAATCATGGTCACCCTTCGAAAATATGTCGTTGAAATCTAGCAACAACCTTTTAGCTTGCTGAAGTTCCCGCTCAGAGAGCTTGTCCTTACAATTTGCTAGGAGCGGTGTGACGTCATCTCGTTGACAGGATTCCGGTTCCCGGGCCCTTTTCATCCTTCTGATGGATTGGCCTGCATCGCACCGTCCGATGACACAGTTTCTTCGTAGCTGCACTTCATCTCCGCTAAGATTGATGACTCGCACCAGCGCTCCTTTTCCGGTCATTGCCAGAGTTCTTGCTGTGATCCAACTCGGATGGTCGCCGCAGTTTTCTATGACGACGCTTCGCCCTTGACACGCAGTGTAAGGGAATCTAACTTTGACCAGAGTTTCAGATCTCGGCGGTAGGGTCGTGTTTTTCAGGCAGTAAACTGCGCATGATCTCGCTCCCTCTAGGAATACTTCTTGTTCGGGGAAACTAAGTACTCCTTTAGCGACGTCTACCACACACTTCTGGTCTCTTAAAAGTCCAATCCGATGATGCAATCGTCCGTGATGTCTGCTACGAGTACACCGTATTCAAAGGTTTGTTCTCCAATGGTTATCTTCGCCATCGTCTCACCGAAGACGGTAACTGGCTGGCCTGTTGCTGTTTGAAGCTGAACGGATGGTCTCTGATTCCACACAATAGTCCTTTTCAATAGCTCCGGACGCACTATTGTTCTTGAAGCACCGGTGTCAATAGTAAAATGACACGTTACGCTGTTCAGCTGTCCAACCACTGTAAGGTTGTTCCCATTACCAATCTGTGAAACAGTGACGGTAGGGGCTCGATGTTGACCAGCCAGCGCCCGCCCCACGGCCCTGGCTTCTTTCTAGTTTAACGACAGCTCTTCTGCGTCCACCTGTGT
This sequence comes from Maruca vitrata, assembly GCA_039566165.1. Classification (NCBI taxonomy): domain Eukaryota; kingdom Metazoa; phylum Arthropoda; class Insecta; order Lepidoptera; family Crambidae; genus Maruca; species Maruca vitrata. The sequence goes on from CM076940.1 coordinate 1,218,714, forward strand.
AGAGGACGCTACTGTCGTTCTACGTGGCCATCTTCGCTTGGGGCAACTACTCCGAATATGGCCCCTCTCGCCGCAGCCATAGCACATCGGACCCAAAGAAGGTTTTTCCTTCACCACAACCTCCCGAAGTCGTTGAGTTCTAGCGTCTTGACGCACGGCTTCCACCTCCAATGCATGGGCTAGAGCTTCCTGTAAGGTCTGATGATGGCTCAATTTCACGGTGTGTCTGACGTCTGCGTCTCTAATTCCATCACAGAAAGCTTGCGGGATCATTGATTCCACCATTGTCGGGCATGACACGTACGCACGTCTGACTAGCCTTTCGATTTCCGTTGCCCATTGCTGCAGACTCTCACCAGGCTTCTGCTGTCGGTCGCGGAGTTGTGCTCTATACGCGTGTTCCAAGTGTTTGTCGCTGTACCTGCCCTCTAGTGCTCTTTGGAGAGCACCTAAAGTTCTGTTATCCGAAGGCAGGTTTTCCAACGTGAGCAGGGCATCTCCACGAAGAGCCAGAGTCAGAGCTATCAATGACTCTTCCTCGTTCCACCCCTTTCCTTTAGCCACCGTCTCGAACTGGTACCAAAATGCTGCCCAAGACGTCGTTCCATCGAAGTGGGGTACTTCGATTTTCGGAGAATCCGACACTACCGTAGCACCCCGGGACCCCACTCTTGCCATTTTGGTATGCAGCTGTCGCATCTCAGCATCCACCTGGCTCAATCGATCCTCGTGTTGGGTGAATCGATCTTCATGTTGGGTGAGTCGATCTTCGTGTTGGGTCAGTCGATCTTCGTGTTGGGTCTTGACGCTTAGCACATCATCCTTGAGAGCATCAATCTGCTTTTCTAATACTTCGTGCTTCTTTTCAATAGCCCCCAACAAACTCTTGCTTAGCTCTTCCTTGAGTTCGACCAGTTGCTCCTCCTGGCGACGGGCTTGCTCCTCCTGGCGAAGGTCTTGCTTTTCCTGGCGAAGGGCTTGTTCTTCCCTCAGCTTAGCAAATTGTGCTTCCTGAAGTCGGGCAAGCTCCTCCTGGCGGCGGGCTTGCTCACGGGCTTGCTCCTCCTGGCGGCGGGCTTGCTCCTCCTGGCGGCGGGCTTGCTCCTCCTGGCGGCGGGCTTGCTCCTCCTGGCGGCTGGCTTGTGTCTGCAGCATTTTAAATAAGTCTGCAAGCTCCACAGGCCCAATTGATGTTTGAATTGATCCCTCCGTTGAAGTGCCTTCACCCTCTTGCAGGGCCGCGGTTTGACTCCTTGTTACTCGACCCTCACTGTCTTCTCGTGGTGTAAGAGGCATCTTGAATCCCACTTCTGACACCAATTGTTGCGGGAACGGGGTACGTTAAATTCAAGATACGCCAAAAAGTCACCAAAAGACAATTAATTTATTTATCGACTAACAATTACACAACTAAACACGTCAGAACACAATTAGAAACACTTAATTACAACACTAAACACGGAACACTAAATTACACTAAAGCACTGAATCACACTAAAACACTGAATTTCACTGACTATTCGCAGGTAACGCACTCGATCACTCTTAGTTCGCAGGAGACTGATTCGCTTCGCTTTCCAAATCGGAACTGTCCCGTCGCGTCGTACATCCCGCTTTTATACCCAGTGAGGACGCAGCTCTTCGCGTGGCGTCGAGAATCTTCTCGCGGGGATCGAAATTTCTAGAACTCGCTGGAGCTCGCTCCGACCGACCAGAGTGTGTGACGTAGTATCGTGCAAGCGAATATAGACCTTATCCATACGACGATAAGACTAATTTCGCTTGCACGGTCTCTCAAGGTCGTAATATTATTATTACTTTGGAACACTCTAGAGCTTGCTACAACCTACCAGAGTGTGTAGCGTAGTATCGTGCAAGCGAATATAGACCTTATCCATACGACGATAAGACTAATTCCGCTTGCACGGTCTCTCGTGGTCGTAACAATATATTTATTATTTATTGCACCAAATGTTATGAATCCCTGAAGTGTTACAAGTACAATACCATGTTTGTTACCAAAAATTACCGATGTTTAAGTTTTTATTAAGTCGTCTTGCATTTATGGAAATATAAATAACTGGAATTACTGATGAAAATCATAGGATTAATATTACCAATAAATTTGTTATATATGGTTGTTTTTTGCAAAAAACTGAATTTACTATTGTAAAATATTTTATTGCAGTGGCAACCTTGTAGTAGTTTTTTGATCTTGAATTACAAATCCGAGTATAGTTATCTACTTCGACTGCCTCGTTGGTCTGTTGGTAGCAAGCACTGCGTAAGGAAGGCAAAATTTGAGTGAGTTTTTCTGTATTGAAATTACTCAGACATTGCCGGTCTAAGTGTTCTCTAACGTCTCTATAATGGGGAATGCTCTGAAGAGCTATTTCAGCTAGTCCCTCACTCCCCTTTCCACTCCCGAACGACACGTGCTGGACAGCGCTGCCATCCAATGCAGGCGCTGGTGGCTCGTACTAAGATGTTTAGTTTCTCTATTCTGCCACGTGTCATTAAGACATGAAATGCCCTTCCAGCTCATGTTTTCCCTCCCTCCTATGATCCCGGGCTCTTCAGGCGGGACGTGAAACGGCATTTAATCTTGCCTTCAGGGTGAGTGCGACAGGCTCAATATGGTCTATTGTGCATGTCGACCTCATATTTGGAATCCATTGGATCACACTACCGCTTATCATCAGGTGAAGTGAGGCCTTTTATAAACAAAAAGGGTGCCTCCTAACCGGTCTATAAGGTGAAATTTGTGTCCAAAAGTTTGTCCGAAGTCTCCTCACTGCTCTACCACTCTCTACACCCAGACCATAGATAACATAACACTCCCAGACACAATCGCGTGTAGATCACAGAGATATTTTTTTCGTGAGAGTTCAAATTTCACTCTTACAAAGACTCCGAGTAGTGTGAACGTCTTATCAATAGATGCAATTATGCAACTGCATTGTTTTCGTGAATTGACCTCAATAAGATTGCTGATAATGAAGATGACTTTCAAGAGGAGTTAGATTGTGGAATTGTTTTGTTGTATCCGTGTAACAAGCGTAGGTATTATTATACTATTGGCGAACTTCGTACCGCCAATGATCAATCTATACTTATAATAAATCTGTAAGGGTCGGTCACGGAGTAAGTTAGTTTGTTTTCAGAGATATTGTGTTTATAGGTTCAATATATGATACTGATACTAATTTCACGATTTTTTGAATTTTGTTCTGTATGTGTGTATGTTCCTCCATAACTCTTAAACCAATAATGCGAATTTGATGAAATTTGGTATAAAAACACGTAGACATCTGGGACACAGGATAAGCTATTTAAATTCTAGCTCCAGTTATGATAAGACGTGGCCTCCATACAAACCTAATTGTTATAATAAATATTACACAACATAACGTTTTGATCTGATTCCGTGCTATGTATCTTTAGGCACTTGTGTTACGGATATCAGAATCAACAGTGGATTACTCACAAATATTGGTACTTCAATATTGAATAACACACCCAGACATGAAACAAACACCGAAGTTCGTCACCCAAATTTTTCCCGAGTGGGAATCGAACCCACGACTATTGGAATCGTAGGTAGTGAACCTGGGTTACTAGATACTGTTCGCCTGTACTTAAACACATACATGCTAGACATGGAAAGGATGTTGGGCATTTATTAAAATTCAATTACAGATAAACATTATTAGGAAGAAAGGAAAGAAAAAAGCAAGTGTACACAATTATAAATCATATCCTGTTAAATAAGAGTCATCATCATCAGCCCATACACGTCCCCACTGCTGGGGCACGGGCCTACCCTAAGCTAGGGCGATAAGGCCTTAGTCGACCACGCTGGCCAAGTGCGGGTTGGTTGGCTACACAACCCCAGAATTCGGTATTCGGTAATCGGAATAGCAGCGCTAAATAATCTCATTATCACTTTCATAGTTTTAAAAACTTTTGTTGACATAATAAATTTGTTAAGATAAGTAACTAATAATAAGTGTAGGTATTTGAAAAGATCACCGCAATTTTTGTCAATACGAGTTACATAATTTTTTTGGATCATCATCATCAGCCCATATACGTCCCCACTACTGGGGCACGGGCCTACCCTGAACTAGGGCGAACTTTTTTGGATACATTTTGGTAATAATGGTAATAACATTATTTTAGTAGTGTGTGCCATATTATAATAATAATATATGAACGCAATGTCTAAATATATCTGTGTTTATGTAACGACTTGTATCCATAATACAAGCGTTAATATACCTACTGAAAAATTATGAATAATAATTTCGTCTTTAAATACATAAAATTATGGTTTAGATTTCAATAAGCATGTTGGAACCAAATAATGAAGATTATATACCTTTCAGTAGTAAGTTACTTAAAATTTCGAACTTCATCCCATCGGCTCGTTGGTCTAGGGGTATGATTTTCGCTTAGGGTGCGAGAGGTCCCGGGTTCAAATCCCGGACGAGCCCAAATTCTTTTGCCTTTTTGTTTTAGTAAAATATCTATAGTGACTTTTAAAGTATTCATTTAATGTATATTGGTATCTCAAAACGAACTAAGGTCTTTGAGAATTTTTACAAGTTTGTGTTTTGAATGGATTACTTGGGCAAGCACTGTGTCATAGACTTTGGTAAATTGAACAATAATATTAATAATATAATGAATTTAATACAATAAATTGTTATCAATATTTAATAATAGTGATACCTTACAATAATGATTTTACAATAATCATTAAAAAATTTTACTACGTTAATATTTTTCCGTAACAGCGCCATCTATTAGTAGGGCATGGAACTTCTACAACTAATGATCTATCGTTGAGGATCTATCATGCGCTCGTGCTTTACGAACATACAAGTTTGTTTTTCGTTCATGTTTTAAATAGATTTTTTATAACAGCAAGATACCTATTATGAAATCGTTAATTTATAAAGTTTCGTTTATGTTATTTGTTTTTTTTTGTTATTGGTTTCTAAAAGCAATGAAGTATTTTTTTGAGAGATAAAATGCCGTAATTCTTACATTTTTAAAAATATTTTTAATTTTTACTAGCTTTTGCCTGCTCTTCACCTAGTGCTAGTGAGTTTTAGTCAAAATAAGTTTTTGGAAAATCCCGCATAGTTTTCGGTATCTAAAGTATAGGGTAGGTACCTGATGAATATTACTATACATAATTTATATTACACTAGCTTTCCGCCCGCGTAGAGAGGTTTAACGGGTAAAACATTACTTCTCTATTGCGCAGTCGGTTAAAAAGTAGCCTATGTCCTTTCTTAGCCTCCTCTAGACTATATTTGTACCAGATTGCATTTAAATCGGTTCAGTACTCTGTGTGTGAAAGCGTAACAGACAGACAGACAGAGTTACTTTCGCATTTATAATATTAGTAAGGATTAGTAAAGATTTTGAGAAGATTTTCTGAATAGGACCAGTCTAATAGGCAATTCAACTCCAATACCTACATTTAGATCCAGAAAATGTATGGCAGTAGAACTGCTGGTAGGACTAGGGGGAATGTGCCGATTTATTGAGTAAGTGGGTCAATTTCAACAAGTCCATATTTTTTAACATTTCGGTGAACTTTTTTATTTGTTACTTTTTTGAAAATACAACCATGTAGAATTGTTATTTACGCTATCGTTATAATTAATTTTAACACGACATTAAATTAAATTCATATACTTAAGAGATATAGTACTTTGAAATTTTGGTGTCACCGAAATGAAAGAAGAGTTCACCGAAATGAAACTTCTCATCACCGAAATGAGAAACGCAATACACCGAAATGAAATTACTTATGTAGTCACCGAAAAAAGTAAACTGTTACCAAGTATACAGCCTACAACCTACGTTTTGAAGAGTGTATTCATCACACAGTAACAGATTTTTCTTACTAAAATTAAAACTTCGGCCTTATCAATAAAAATGCATCTCCGTTAATCGTTTAACAGTGGTCGATGGAAACGTGGATACAACCCAGTCTTGATCTTTGTCAGTTCCAGATTCAGCTCTCAATGCATAAAGTCCATCTGCCACTCAATACCCCTAACCTTACATAGACCGATTAAGGGCAATATGCAGTAGTGCAAGAATTCGTTAAACAATTGACGGAGCCATTATAAAGCTAGCTTCATTACCGGACTACGAACGATTCGTAGGTATCATCTGGAAATCGTCGTGCCAACATATCCCAAGAGGCTGTCGTACTTCCAACGTCCCGGGTTTGACTCAAGAGTCATCTGCGCCGTTTAAAAATTATGAATCCGCCTATAATGCCGATCCATTTTCACAAGACACATGTGATGCTTGTGAAATCTTAATGCTGTCTATCCATGCAAACCAGTGAACCAAATGGATTAATACAGTCACCAGCATTGACATGACCCACAATAGTAAAAAGGCCTAGACCACAATCCGTAAATGGACCGGTGAGCCCTCTCCTCCAAAGTTCCAAGTAAAGTTACTGCAAACAAAATTGCTCATCAACTGTTGCTGAATAAGAAATCGTACACTCGCCTTCCCAGAATTCAACTTGTACAATGCCTTCCGAAAGAGAATTTACTGAGCCAGCCTTTTGACGATATCATTTTTAGTGTTAGATACTTGAAATCTGGTAAAGCATCGAGTGTTGATAACATTTCCACAGAACAACTTAAAAACTTGGATCCTATGACTATTTGCTGGTTACAACCGAAGTTCAATGATTGTCTACAATCTGCGAAATTATCACGTCTATGGATCTTGATATTGCCATTCCAAAACCGGGAAAAGTTCTAGATGACTCTAAAAACTTCCGCCCATTATCCTTGCTCAGTCACACATACAAATTACCTCAACGACTTTTGCTTAACCGCCTATCACCTATTAGATCAGCACTTAATTCCAGAACAGGTAGGATTCAGACCTAAAAAATCATGTTGTAACCAGACGGTAAACCTCACCCAACACATGCCATTTTATCATAAACGTCTAGTCCATAAGATTTGTATTTGTAATTCAGAAGCTACACTGATGTTATTCTGTTTTGTGAACCAAAATAAATAACACAAAGAGGATAGTTTTGAAATGGGAATGATTAAAGCGCTGTATGCGTGGATCTGACAGCAGCTTATGATACAGTGAACCTGAAGCGTCTCTTGTGGAAAGTCTACTCGATGGTCAATGACTAGAAATTTATAAAAATACTTGGTGAGCTGCTCCGCAACCGTAGCTTTCAGGTCCATTTGTCTGAAGAAATAAGCAGATGGCGATCCCAAAAAAAACGGTAATCCCCAGGGTCTCTACCCTGGGGATGACCGTTTTGTTGGAATCACTACTTTTCAACATCTACACAAAAGACCGACCATGTTGCCGATGACCTGGCGCTCATATCACAAACACAATCCTGTGAAAACATAGAAATAAACCTCACTTCAGCCTTAGGGTTCAGACACTCTCAGACTAAATATAACATGGCAGGGACAACCACAGAAGTTAAAGTCGGCATAGCTTCATCCACCTTCTGCTCGTCTTAACCTCTGGTCTAACACGTTTGCTCCACCCGTCCCCTTGGTTCTACCTTCAGAAAGCCTTCCAACAGGACACGATTTGCCATGGTTAACCTGAAGGTCCCTGGACAGACTCCGTAGCCAGGTTGGCCAATGCAAAGATAATATGTTTAGGTGGGGGTTTCCTGGACAGGATGATATCGCGTGCCTATGTGGTCTCTCACCATTGTCCATGGCTCACCTCACTTCATGCCCCGTCTGTCCCGACTCCTGTACACAAATTGAGCTGATAGAAGGGTCAACAACCGCGGTCCGGGTGGCGGAATTATCCAAAATAATTTTAAGTGTTTTGCCATCGACACGAAAAGAAGAAGAAGAAGAATAACTTACCATTTTGAATTTCATCATTTGACTTTAGATGCTGTTGACAAACATTTCAAGTTAATCTGTTATTACTTTAATCCAGAGTCTTAACTATATAAAAGAAGAATCACTGACAGACATATCGATGCACAGTCTAAACGGCTAAACGTAGGCACTTGAAATTTGGTAAGGACGTAGTTTAGGTACCGTAGAGGTGCATTAAGAAAGGAATTCCCGAAATTCTCACGGGAACAGGAATAATCCGGAAAATCCTTTTGTATGAAAAATCGCCCACGCAAACGAAGTCGCGGGCACAGCTAGTGAAAAATAAAGGTATTGATTACAACCACACATAGATTTTAATTATTTAATCTGAAATTCATTTGGGAACATGTAAGAATAAATCAACAAATATATTGTAATTATCAACAATAAAAATAAAAATATATTCCTTTCGAAATTTCAATTTAACAAAATAAATTAAGGTCTTTATTCACCGAAATGAAGTAATTTGACACCGGAATGACAAAAGAAATCACCGAAATGAAGATAATAATCACCGAAATTACCAAATTCTCACCGAAATGAAAAAAAGTCACTGGAATGATATTTTTTCTCATTCCGGTGGTCAATTTAGGTCACCGAATTCACCGGAATGAGGTCACCGATATTATATACAGCCCATAAAAATAAGCACAACAAGGAAAATATAAATAAAAGAAATAAATTGATACGACCTACTTAATTGAGCGACATTTAGTAATAGTACATAGATTTTATAGACATACCGAATGATTGGATCACAACTTATATCCATTCACGTGAATGACAAAAAAAACGGTACGCAGTCACCGAAACCGACTTACTTACGTTTTTGGCGGGAACTGCAAACAGCAACACACGTCCTCTTACGTTAAGCGCTTAGGCGGCACTGATGCGCAGATTTACAGCGCAGTGGCAAGAAGCTAGTGTTTTTCGATGCCTAGATATTCGCGTACAACGAAAATTCACCGCGATGACATATCTCATTTGGACACGTGAATTTGTACTTACCATTCATTAAATATAACAGATTTTGTATTGAACTTTCCGCAATAAGGTACTGTCATTATTAAGGATTTAAATAAAAAAAGGTAAATCCCTAAAAATCAACTGTTTTTAAAATATGATTAAAAGTATACTGAAAAACAAATTGTGCCGCGTCACCGATATGATACAATTGGGGGTTTAAGATTTTTTACCTAATTAGCGATAATCATAATTTAAAAATATTTATAGTCACATATAGGAGACAACACCTTTTATCTAAAAAAATATTACAAGTTAAAAGTGCCATCCTGCACTAGCAGTTTCAGCCGTGCCGTTTACGATTTGGTGTCGGGAAATTCACCCAAGTAAAACGTGAAGAGGTAACAAACAACGCATTTATAACATTGGAAAGGATATGTAATTTGTTTTGACAGATCGGTGATCCATCTCTTAATAGTTGTACGCAATAGTTTATTTACTTTTAACCCCAACAATAGATGGCGTAACTCTCATAATAATAGAAAATCATTTGGTTAGATAATGTCAGCGTGGTAGATAGAGAAGAGCCAGGTAATAGGTGAGAAGTAGAGAGAGTAGAGCGGTTTAAAACCGGAGTCGGGCAAAATTTGTGTGAGTCGAGAGTTGTTGAAGAAATCACTCAGTCAGGAATTTGGCGGTAGCACGGCCGTAACTTGAAAAGCACGTTAAGCTGGTGGTCATCTGGTGGTCGTCTCACCAAACTATGAGGGTAAGGGTACAGAGAGTGTAATTGTGTTTGCCGGTACTTTTGTGCTCTATAATAAGTCCTGCGCAGTTGACTGATCTCCATTGAGAACGGCCGCCATGGCCGAAACCGTCTTATTTTTATTAATAGGTGAATGATTGGACAAGATCTCCCTAGTTTAGGTTAGGCTCGTGCCCCCAATGAAGACGTATATGGGCTGATGATAATGATGTAACTTTGGGCTTGCAAATCCGAAGATTGGTCAAAGAAAATACCTATTGTAATCATTATTCAGTTAGACTTGTAGAGATATAAAAAAGGTGTGGATGATTAATTCTGCAATGACTTCGGGCTAAATATTTTTTTTTCGCCTGACATTGTTCCACCTTCTATTTACAGCTCTAAAATTTAGATATTAATATTGAGTGGCTGTCATTTGTGTCTAGTAAACATCGATTCTAAATTATAGTGAACGGGTATGGGTACTTCCGCTTACAAAGATTTAACCACTAGAATCACATAGAACAATTGCTGAATTAAACCTACAACGGAAAAGTCAATTTGTCTCTTAGCTAAACTTCCAGAATCTCATGCCTACATAGGTAAATCTAAACCTTGAAATAGAAAATGAAACAGAAATGTAGTAAAAAACCTTTATTGTCTAATTAGTTACACAAACCGTAGTGATAACAAAAACATGAACATTTCAAAGAAACTAAATGCTTGACATGAAATAATCATCAGGTGGACATGGATCGTTTGTATCAACCGGTTTGTACCGGTAAATCTTCCCTTTTGTACCGATAACAATGTTATTCTTCGTATCAAACGCCATACCGGTTATTTTGAAACCTAACTGTCCAATTTTGACCGGCAAAATGCTCTTAGTGTACAATCTAAACAGGGATCCTTTTACAGCAACGATTGCTTCATCGTTGTTATTCAGTTGTAGAATATACTTCAATTCTCTTGTAAATCCTTTATATTGAATAGGCTCATAGTATTCAACGGAGAAGAAGTACATTCTTCCATCAACGTACTCATAAAAAGCATTACCTTTTGTATCCAGAACAAAACTGTATGCTTTAGGTATGTTCTCATATCTTTTGACAGCCGCAGAACCATTCATGAATCGAAATATTTCATGATTAGCACCTGTAGCTATGTACATTTGGTTGTCAGTTTTATCGATGAATATGCTTCTCACGTCATCATCTCCAATAGGCCTTTCAGCAGTGATTTCAGTCCTTGAATAATCATAAGTGATTAGACCTTGATTTGTTCCAATATAGATGGTGTTACTGGCTACATCTATGCCAACGCATTGTCCAATTATATCATCGGAAACAGGGAGTTCCTTAATCCCTAAGGAACCATGCTTGAGTAGGTGGATTCCTTTGGTGTAGTTTCGCTTATGGAGAATGAAGAATATGTGTTCTGTTCTAGGATCTATAACTATGCCGGTTGGGTACCCATCGATGGTAGCTATGAGTTGGCGTTTGTAGAATTCGTTGCCGATTTTCGTCTTTTCACATTTTTCAGCAGTAATTTCTACTGCAACCAGTAGTATGAATGGTATTATCGTTGTGATAATCTTTATAGAACGCATATTGGATGCATGTCAGATGAATTTGTCAACTGTAATGGAAGAATACGTGGTATTATTTTAAAATACAAAATGATCATAGCGTTTAATGCAGAAAAGCTTTTACGAATGATGCCTTAAAGGGATTTTATGCAAGGCATTTTTTGAATAAAAGGCACAATGATTTCCAATAAAGGTCAACATTCAGGATTGAAAATTAATGTATAGAATGGACGAGAAAATAGTATATCCGTCTAAATGTAGGAGGGTTACGTTATTCAGGGTCTTCATTTTGATTTACAATCAAAACTGAATGTTGATTTTTCAAATGATGGATCAGATTGAACAAGTTTAAAAATTCCAAAAATCATTAAAAATATCCATAAAGTTAACTCTTTTTGTGAAAATGATAAAAACCGAGGGAATTTGGTCCGCTTTGGCAAAATTCCATTTAAAAATCCTTGAATCCCCTGGCAAGTTTCATTCCCTATTTTATATGAACTCCTGGGAGGTTTCCCTATTTTATAAATACGGATCAGATAGGCAAGTCGGGATAGCAAACTTATAATAAAACAATCCGTTATCCCTAACACTTTCCAAACTTACTTTAACTACTTAACCTTACCTTAAAAGCCTGCGTCTTGTCCAATGCCCGAACTAGAAATAAGAATGATGAGAGCATCAAATGAACGATATAGCTTTATAAAACATCCTCAACCATTGTGTCATATGTCCGGCGCTCTCTAAACATGTTCGGTGGGATTGTAAACAGTAACTAATGTATGTACAGGGTGGTTGAAGATCTAAGGGTATATTAGGAACTGTATGAAATACCGGAAAAACCATTTGATGGATGTGGATGTAGCAAAAGTGGCGTGCCAGGACCGTAGCACATGGCAGGAAGAGATCTCTGGCTACCGCTCTGGGAAAAAGGCGTGATTTTATGTATGTATGTATGAAATACAATGGGAAATTATCTGTTCCCAGTTTCCCCAGAATACTTTGACTCGAACTAGGTAAATTGATAACGCATCTTTATCCGAGGGAATAATGGATCAAAAACGTCCCAAATGGATCAAAAATGTTCACACGAAATAATAATTATAAAATCTCTCTCCGTATGACTTCTTTCTATCGCGCTTTTATGTCAAAACTACTGAACGCATTTGAATGTTTGATACATGGATATTCTAGATTAAAACAAGAGACTGAGGAAAGGCAAAAACAAGTGCACTCTCTTTATTTGGTAAGACGGAAATCTACATGAACGGTGAGAGATCAGGCGCTTGCCCACCGACTTAACGACTTCCGGCTGATCTCTATGCCCAATAGGAGAACCAGACAGATGCAATTGGACAATTGTTTCATGTCTATCAAAAAAAATCACGCCCGATTATTTGACGCTTTAACGGTGAACAAAAACATTGTGAGGAAACCTTCACACCTACGAAGAAATTTAGGTTGTGTAGTCCACCAACCCGCACTTGGCCCGTGCCCCAGCAGTGGGGACGTATATGGGCTGATGATGATGATAATGACTTCGGAACTGAAATTTTATAGGTTACCTTTTTTCAACCTGTTGCCTTCACCCTGAAGGCCTGCTTAGACGCCGTTCTGTTCTGTTTGCAATCCGTCTAAAGGGCTTGCTAGGGTTTGAGGGGGGGGAGCGCTCAGTGCAGATGCACATAATATAGAACTGGTACTTTTTGCTATGGCACACCCAGACTGTATGACTTGGCTCATTTACAATTTGTAACATGATTGTCGTTAAAAAGAGCAACTATCGAGTTTCTTGCCGGAGTCTTCTCGGTAGAATCGGCGTTCCGAATCGGTGGTAGAATCTTATTATTAGTAATGTGACGATTTATAAGTGCATGTAAATTGCCTATATAAATAAAGACATTTTTGATTTTGATTTTTGTTTTATTTTGGGCCCGGGAGGGATGGAATACTGCTGAAAGGGCATTCCATGCCTTATGGAATGGCACGTCACAGAAAAGGTGAACTGAACCTCTACTTCTTATAAAGAAGCATCCTGTGCATACAAATTCAGTAAAGCTAGAAAAATAGTGATGTAATTTGTGTAATATCGTGACGTCACCATAGACCTAATCAGGCACTTGTTTATTATAGGTTTTTTTTATTCTATTCGTAGTTAGGCTTTTAAGATTGCCGGTCGCATCTTCAAATTGGAAGCCATGGTAAGTGGGAGATTCGATTATTCATTTATGTCTATTAAACTTAGCTCTGAACTAAGGTAAGAAGAGTGTGTAACTTAAACTTAAGTCGTCGTATAATTTAGTCTACTGTTGGACATAGGCCTCCCCAAATGTTCGCCACTTGCGCCTATCCTCGGCCACTCGCATCCAGTAGCTGTACCATGAGTTAACTATCGAAAACTTACGTACTACCGGCAACGCTGGCGGTAGTACACTTTTCAAATAGATTTCTTTAAACGCCAATAGCCCCGCCCACTGGCCAATAGAAGAGCACTTAAAAAAAATCTTTCAAAATCCAAGCAAAAACGTTCCAATAGTAGGAGAGCTAGCAAGAATTTTTGGTAGGTATTTGAGGCAAGCTGAAAACTTATCCTGAACCTCTCCTATCCCAGCACGACACTGCAGACCTGGCTGGTGAGTAGCGGGGCTAAAGCAAACCCCCAAAAATATTTTTCATCTTTTTATTTATAACTAAAAAATAAGACTCACGTTGTAAGACAAATTATTTCGATGGAACTTCTACCTGTCAGGTGAACTGACAAAGTATATTTTTTGGATTATAAAATATATTTTAAAATAAGAAAAATTGGGGGTTTGGTTTAGCCCCGGTACTCAGCCAGGTCTGCGGTTTTGTGTTGAGTTATAATATTAAAGGTATAGGACAAGTTTTCAGCTTGCCTCATATACCTACAGAAAAATTCTTGCAGGCTCTCGGACCACAATTTGGGCGGGGCTTGCTTTGACAGACGTATAAGCGCCAAGCGATTTTCACCTTATAGGTGGTCGACCGCCAAATACTCCGATAGTACGTTAAAAACCTTTTAAATTGTTTTTTTATACTACCGATTTTAGTTCTTAGCGTAACCGCTAAGGGCGCTGTACAAGTTTTTCATAGACTTTTTTTACATAGGCACTTTTAAAGTCATGATGCCTTTTTGCATTTTTTGAAGTCCTATCAGCCGTCCTGCGTAGATCGTCACTCCACCTGGTCTGAGGGCGTCCCACACTGTTATTAATTTTCTTCTGTACTCGTAGGTATAATAAAAATCATCCAACAAATCACAGTTTGTACATGTATGTATTTTATCAACGCCATAGTGTCCAAAACATTGATTTTTTCGAAATTTTGTCTATGTGTTTGTGCACGCTGATCTCTGAAATCGCTTATTTTGGAACTTGTTTTAAGTAATTAATATATTTTAAGTAGAAATTACTTCAAATTTTGCGTTTTGTTGAAGTCAATTGGTTACTAAATAAAAAAAAAGACGTGTGGCACTCGGGGACTGCCGCGGTGTAGCTATTGCATAGCATCGTCCGATTTCGAAGCAGCTCGTCTCGATTCGTGCGAGTTTCGTAGAGTCGTACAATACGTCTAACCGCACGCACACAAACACCGTGCCGAAGTCTACCAAACTGAAACGACGTTAGACGATTGTGAGATTTTTTTCGTTACGGAATTTCTTGGCTCGGTCGCCGCGCTCAAAGCCCGCGATAAAAGCTATGCAATAGCTTAAAAGTTATGGGCGTTCGTAGGAGTGGTATTAAAAATGCTTCCTAAATTCTCTTCTTCACGGGGATGTAGTCTTTGCCACAGCTCACTTAAAATGACTTACTCAATGGCTTAACGTCAGATCTGATAAAATTTTACAATTTTTAACAAAGCTCCCATAAAAATAATCTTCCTAAAAATATTTTCTTTTCACTACATAGTATTTAAAATAAAGTCCGCGACTCACTGTATGCTTAAATCTTTAAAACTCTGCAACGGAGTTTGACTCGGTTTTTCTGTAGATATATTCAAAAGGAAGGTTTTTTAAATGACTACCTTTCCGCCCGCGACTTCGTCCGCGTAGAGACGTTTAACGGGTAAAAACATTACTTCCTTATAGCGCAGTCGGTTAAAAAGTAGCCTATAACCTTTCCTAGGCTCTTGACTATATCTGTACCAAATTTCATTTAAATCGGTCCAGTACTCTATGCGTGAAAGCGTAACAGACAGACAGACAGACAGACAGAGTCACTTTCGGATTTATAATATTTGTAAGGACTAGTAAGGATATACCCGAAGCGAAGCAAGAGCGGGTCAGACGTTATTAAAATCAAATACATAGAACGTAATTACGTCATATCCGCACATAAATAGGGCTAATGTGTCTATTATGATAACGATAACCTGGTTTAATTTCCCTATTGGGTCGCCGAGGTTAAAACACAATCAAACTATTGACTGGCTTAATGGCGCATTGGATAGTGCCCCTATCTCTTACAGCAAGAGTCGTGGGTTCGATTCCCAAGCGGAACAAATATTTGTGTGATGGACATCGGTGTTTGTTCCGTGTCTGGGTGTGCTATTTATGTACTTAAGTATCTGTGTATACTTACCACTGTTGTTTCTGTTATCCGTAACACAAGTGCTTAAGCTACTTACCACGGGATCAGATTAATGTATGTGACGTTGTGTAATATTTATTTCTTGCAATCAACAGAGTTTTTTTTTCATAACTGACATACGATGATAGCTTGGAGTATCCCCGTCATCATCACCGGAAAAAGCGGATGGCTCTTACCCATAAAGTTATCAGAGTTGATAATAGTAATGCATCATAGTAATAATATTGTTGACGAATCTATTTTGATCAAATCGATTGCGGTCGTGTGTATAGAGGATATAGTTAAAGAGTTGTTAGTGACCCTGGCTTCGGTCCCAAGAGTCGTAGGTTTGATCCCCAGCTAGGACAAACATTTGAGTTAATTCCGTGTCTGGATGTGATAATGTATATGTATGAAATCAGTCTCTGACGACCATATTACAAGCTCGGCTTATTTTGGCGTCAGATGGCCGTTTGTGGAGATGTCCCAAATATTATTATTTCGGGAGGCCTATGTCCAGCAGTGGACGGTAAATTGCTGATGATGATGGTGATGATGATTTTAATACTTTGACATTACGCGCATGTTTGTAGTGATATAGACAGCGGATATCTGCTCTCCCCTACTGTAAGATTTAAAGTAGACATTAAAATAAAGACGAATTAAAAAAGCAAAATCAGTCTCATCAATTTTATTCGCACTCGTCCGCACTGTACTTATAAATCACTCCATTGCTTGATAAAAACACGTCGTCACCATCAAATGCAATACCGGAAGGTATGAAATCCAGATTCATTATCTTCCTAGGTATCATGCTATCTGGTCTCAAAAGGTACAAACCATCGTTGGCAGCCAAAACCACCCTGTTGCTACCATCTATAGCAATGGCTCTAGCAGAATTCTTACCAATACCCACAAACTCTACTGGCTCCTGAAAATCTTTCAGCAACACTTTTACGTATTTGGAATTGCATTCGTAGTAAATATTGTCTTCTGCGTCGACGGCTAAAATAAACGCGCAAGGAACGTAATCGATCTTCTTTTTCTCGTTTTTCCTCAAGTTTATGCTGTATACCTCATTGTCTGGGTACAACACTGCATACAGTTCATCATTATGTTCTGGTTTGAAGAGCATCACTATATCTTCATTTCTGAGGCTCAAAAAGTGTGCCTTATCTGTTTTATTCAAAATACTTAGACCATCATCACTAGCAATAAATACTCTATTGTTCTTGTTGTCTACAGCCGCCGCTTGGCCATGCACATTATCTATTTTGATCGGCATTCCATTCCTTAAGATATACTGATCCATTTTAGTTTGTTCGTCATCGTTGTGCAACGACTCTATGTCTATTAGAGTGAAGAATATGTCTTTCGTGTGCGAGTTAACGGCTAGGTTTGTGGGAAGTCCCTTTATCGTCAAAACGGCGGTTCTGTCGTATCGTTGGTTGTCGTATTCAAAAGAACAAGGCTCCGATGCCACTGTTGATATTGTCACCAGCAGCAGATATTTCAGCATCGTGGGTTTCTGAAACAGGTAGGTCAACATTAGCAAGGTATTCGACGATTTCGGATGCGACCGGCCTAGATGCTAGCTAGCTAGTCTAAATGCAGCTATTACAGTGATGGTTTTCGCGTATGACAAATTCACTAGGTGGCAATACGTAGGCGTGAAGTCCAACTGCATCATGATCGGTTATTTTTGACGTGCCATTGACAGACATGTCCAAATTCACCATCACGTAGCAGTTAGACCTCATATCTATGTATCCATCAAGAGGATTTCTCCGACGCGAATACCCTCATTGAAATTAGCTTTCTGCGCAGCACATATGTACCTAATAATTTTATAGTGCACAAGAGTGTATGAAAACACATTAAGTGCGCTCTCTGTTACCTTTACTCTCATAGTTCGGTGAGACGAAAATTCAACATGATCGATGAGAGATCAGGCACTGTGCCACTAGCTTGAGTGATTGATCAAAATTAATTGAAACAAAAATCAAAATACACTGCAAAATTTTGGTGGTTATTTTACCACAGAAAATTATTCTACTCCTATCTTAGTAGTGCAATAGACTTGTGCAGTTTCTTTTAAATTCAAATCAATAAATACCGTTTTTACGAAAGGAAGATACGAAACTCGTAAGCACGCTCGAACTAATAAATAGCATGATTCGATAATACTATTAAAAGTTAATCATTCTGCTAGGAGAAAACAACCATTAAAATTTTTGTATGTTTTTAGTTCACGGTGTATGACAACATCACCAACCTACAGTGTTCATAATTAGAGCTAAAGACGCTTTAATTAACTGACAAGAATTAAATTGATAGTCAGTTTATTAGAGTTCGTTTCTTGATGGGTCTAACTCTAAACGGAACTTTTCACAGTAGGACCCGCCGTGCCGTAGACAAAGTAACATTATCGAAACGATAACGAAGTTCGAAAAGAATAAAATGTATGGGATTGACATTGGACGCGATAAATCACGTGGTCAATCCCATACATTTTGTTCTTTTCAAACTTCGTTATCGTTTCGATATTGTTACCTACTTTGTCTAAGCACTCCAAGCCGCTTCTTTTGACCCACATTTTTGTTCAAGAACGAACGACGTAGGAAAAGATACGTCAAAAGAACGAACGGAGGAACGATTTTTTTACAACAAAGGATACTTATACTGAATACCTAAATGTATTTCAAATTTCCATCACAAATAAGGTGATATTTAATATAAATAAATAAATTGAACACTCGTAAACTGGCAGTTGTCATAATGTTTCCGCCTGAACAATCGAAATTATAAACAATGATTAGTATTTACCGTTTGCGTGACCAAAATTATGTTATTTATCATTAAGTAAAAGCGATTATCCAATAAAAAATCGCCTTACATCGAACATGTAATTTATATATTATTTTATTTATAATTGGTCCGTATAATATTGGTCCAACTTTTACTTTTCGTTTCAATTTTCTAATGCGAATTATTTGAAACTAGAAATACTAGAATTGCTTTGAATTCTATTTTAAAAAGCCTTTCTATGGCATCTCGGTGAAATTTATTTTAAAACATGCGACTTAATTGTATTTTGATAATAATTTATATCAAATAATCAAACCAATTATATTAAAATTTTACAATTTTAATAAATTTATTAAATGTATAAATTTATTGTGTTTAATTATTTTAACTTTTTATCATAGTTTTGTTAAGATTGAGACGTAATAGATCTCACAGAGATGATATTGTTATTCTAAATTAAAATTTTAATTTGAAAAATGTAATCGTCTGCTTTTTGTAGATACTTTTGATAGTAATTGGCACTGTTATCCATCGCATTATTTAGCTTTAGCTTATCTTAATTACATTTATTTTTATTTTGTCTATTTTGATTAAATGCCAGGTAAAGGTCAGATTTTCAAAGATGTAAACTGGTTCAATATTTCATATATCTTAGATTAAACTTTCAAGATTTCTTTTATCTAAACTTAAATTAAGTAGACCTGTAGATTTTTTGAAAAATAAAATAACAATAAATAAAATTTAGTGATTTAATTTTTCTTTTAACCTTTTAAGATTAAGCTGAAGCCAATCTGAATTATACGTCTTTTAATTAATTTTTTAAATATTTTTTGTTATTTTGACTTATTTTCAAAAATTTTTACTTACGTTTCTCCGTGATTACTCCAAAACGTACAAAATCGGGTCCCCAACTGGTACAACGTCTGGAAAACACCGAATATATACAAGTGTTACGATCCTACACTTATCAATGGTTCATCGGACCCCAATCAAATGTGGAGCGGACCAAATTGGCAAAATCAAACACGCATTACGGCTAGAATACGTTCGTACACATGACTCGCTCGCCCGTCTGTCTGTTTGTTTCATAATGTTCGGTTCACAGTCTACTGGCCTCTATATATCTGGTTAAAAGGGAAGGAAGGAAAGAAATTAGAGCCGTTTCCATTGTATGTTTCTGTAGGGGTGGAAATAGAATGATTGATTGCTGTAATGACAGATAGAGTTGTAGACGCAACATTATATAATTATGTTTGGAATTGTATAAATATAATAAATAATATCACTTTATTGTTCAAAATATTACAAGAAAATTATACGTATATTATTATATTTATGTATATAAATTAATTGTTTAAATTAGAAGTAACAGGTAAGTAGTTGTAATGTTACAAATAGGGACTCGAACCCAATACCTCTTCACTATAGCAAATCTGGATGGATCATATTTTTTATATTCATGTCAAATGATAAAGCCTGATCTCCTGTATTAAAACCTTTGATTTTTAGAGAAAATTCAAAATATGGTTAGTGACACTAATGTATTCAGCCAATTTCACCAAAATTGTGGATTGATTTTTTTTCAAAAATCGTCCTATCTGTTAAGCTTAAAAACGAGCTCCATACGATATAAATTTATCGCATTTCTTGGAACTCTGATTTTAAATGTCACTTCGAAGTGGCTATGCTGGACTGGACTGGACTGCTGGCTGGATTTGACTAAGTATATTATTTTTTGATGTTTTAAATAATATTATCACTTCCCATTTTATTCTGACTCAGTGTTTACCAATAATATCGACGTGGCACTACATTTAATTATCAGTTCTTCACCAGAGTCTACCACCGTTGAAACAACCGAGAAATATGAGTATAGATGCTCTATAGAGCAAAATAATAAAAAAAATATCCAAGTACTACAAATGCCGTCGACAATTTTTGTTTTTCATTGCAAAAAAGTAATGACAGGGCGATTCATGTAGCTGGATACTGGGCCGACTGCGTTTGATTTTTCAAAGAGGCGTCGATGGCCGAGTGGTTAAGGTCGTTGTTGCCATGCGAGAGATCGCCAGTTTAAACCCGCTGTGTCTTTAATTTTTTTTAATCATATGGCCGTGGTAGCCTTTAATTAAGGCAGCACTTTCAAAATGTATTTTATACTTCTACGATCGCATTGTAATGCTGTATGCTTTGTTGGCTCTCCTTAAATAAATAAATAAATATGTACGTGAACGAAAACATCGTGATAAATCACGTGGTCAATCTAATGTCATCCCCATACATTTTATTCTTATCGAACTTCGTTATCGTTTTGATATTGTTACTTTGTCTAAGCCACTGGGCCGATTGCGTTTGATTTCGCCATCTAAAGAAGAAGAAAAATACGAATATCGTCTACGGTAAAATCGTCACGTTCGCTTTCTATGCAATGGAAATGCACATTTCTCGGTCGAACGCACTCCCCGATAGTTCGCGTGCGGGAACTCGTAGTGAGTGCTAAGAAATATACAAAATATATTAAAACGCCTAGTTTTCCGTGTTTGGGCAAAACCTTTTTTTCGGTGCACACATTTAATTTGCTTACGCAACGTTGTATAAGATGGAAATGTTGCTAATTGACTGTTTTGTTGCGGTACTATTTGTTTTTGCGCGTGAAATGGAATGCAATTTGACAACGTGTGTTTAGTGTTGGAGTGTTGTTAGGTAATTTTTAACAGTGGTTATTATTTACTGAGTTATAAAGAATACTTCTTGATTATGATTCGATATTTTGAGCAATCATAATTTCATGACGATTTGGAAGGTTACTACATATTCTTGAATGAATTTCGGATTTATTTCTGACGGTCTATAGGTTTAAAACTCTTCAGATAAGTGCTAGAACTTTCATGTATAAAATATTAAATAATAGGTTCAGTAAGTACACACTGTACACTGTTTAGGTTAAAATGAATGCAAAGATACATTTTAACCTAAAACCTGAATGTGTAGTGTTCTTCCAGAAAACGTATTCAATGAGGGTTTTCGCGAATGAGAAATTCACTAGATGGCAATAGGTAGGCGTGAGGTCCAACTGCAACATAATTGGTGACATGTCTGTCAATGTCACGCCAAAAATAACCCATCATGCTGCAGTTAGACCTCGCGCCTACGTATTGCCACCTAGTGAATTTCATTCGCGAAAACCTCATTTAAAGATTAATGGCATTCCTTATCCCCTTATGCGAATTAGAACTTCGAACAAACCTCTAAAACATATTAGCTGATCTGATACAGGCGCAGTATTAAATGCCATCGTACCAGATTATAAAAATATTTTTTTCTATCTTGCAGGCACAAGTCACCTGGGCAGCGCTAATACAACTCATCCTTATCAGCAGAACACACTGTCGCTTCTTCCCTACCCCAAGAAACACTTCAATGTTCAAAAACGAACAAATTGTCTTCGCGTCAGACTTCAACATCACCAAACTCCTCGTACCAGCAGATGGCAGCAAATATTTCCAAACCGATTCATCAGATATGCCCAGCATCTTTTTCGCAGTAGCTGATCCTAAGCTGGAAGGTGGTAGCTGTATCTATGTCCTCGAAGGTTTTGCTGCCTACGAAATTTTAGAAGGTGGCAGAGATGCCACTGCAGACTATGGTCCCCAAAGAGACATCTACTTCGGATCAAGAGACGGCATCTACAAATACAACCCAGATTCTTTATCAGCTAGAAAATTCGGTCCATTCCGTGATGATATCATACAACTACAAAAAGCAAACGGCTCCGATGCCATCTTCATTCTAACAAGCGCTCATAAAGTTTATAAAATCGAAAAGAATGGTACTGTTAGGACTAGGATCAATGCCATACCGTGTGCTCTAGAGTTTGTTTTGGATACTTTGAATAATATCTACTATGTTGCTTGCGAAGATGGAATGCCTCACATCGTCAAATCGAATGGGCGTCTTCTATCCATAACAGCTAGTGTTATAGAAGACTTTAAGGATATAACTCTTTTGAGACCAGCGTTTATAATGGAAGGTTGCATCCCTTTCTTCGGAGATGGTCATCTATACATTTTGTATGCGAATGGTACTAGTGAGAAGAAAGATTTTGTCTTACAAGAGAGACCTACGGCATTCAGTGTGGACGCAGCGCTTTATCTAGTGGCAGCCTTGAACGGGAAAATATATGAGTTCAACGTTATGGAGGTCTTGCTACGATCTATGTTCGGATTAGGTACAGATTGGCCGAGGGATGTAACTAAAATTGTTATGTCCATAATAGATACAGCTAAAGAGAGCATTTACGGCTTTTACAAGGATTGGAATAACGTTGTACAGAACTGAGGTTTTAGTTAATCGAGTTTGAAAAATAAATCGAGTGACCGTATTATAGTTCGCCGAAGAAATGAAGAATAATGACTCATTAAACAATAAATCCTAATTAATTTGGTCAATGTGTTAATCTTCAATAATGTTCGTTTTAATTAGTTTATTATTATTTAAATCTAGTCTAGTATGTTGTCTTTAATTTATTGAAACTAAATTGTTTTGATTGGATCTTTAAAACATTTAATATGTGATTGTAAGTTCCTTTAATATAATAATAATTACTTATAAGTGTGCATAATAATTATTATGTTTAATTAATTATGTATTTATTTACAATTTCTTTAGCATGCATTTTTTATAATCGTTGTGGCAGAATGTATTCTACTGTTTCACACAACATTTAAATTTTTTTAAAAGCTTTGGGCTTTTTCTTTTACAACGTCATGGCCACAAAGTTGCCACTAAAATTTAAACGTTATTTTTAAAAGTTAAGGCTCAAAATTAATTACATTTTCGAGTCAGTACATTGAATAAAGGGTTCACAGCATTTTTTTAGTTACTACTTCACTGTTTTTGGTAGTGCCTACTTAGCCAATAAGAAAGAAGAAAACATATTATAGAAACTCAACCAATGTTGTAATAGAATAGAAAGCAAGGAGCCGCACACCGCTGATGTGGTTTTGATAACAAGAATTTATTTAATTAGCCTATAGATAATACATACATACATAAAATCACGCCTTTCTCCCAGAGGGGTAGGCAGAGATCACTTCCAGCGATCTACTTTTCACCTCTGTGGGAAACGTGACGTCAGGGTTGTGGACCACGTCGCCGCCATTCTGCCTTGTGCATTGTTTTAACAAGGTCATTGCGTTCCCACGAATAGCAAGGATATTAACGGGGGATGGAAAAGGGGAGGAAGGATACTATCGCCTCGCTTATTATATACCTCGTAAAATGGGCTATATATATTAGTGAAAGTCCCGTCGCAATTGGTCCAGCCAGACTGACAGACAGACAAAAATGTTTTTAGTTGTGGTTTTGTTATTTGTACCCGATATAGATTCATACACATTTAATAAAAAGTCGTAATTTTATTATTACAAACGGACACTTAAATTTTATTTCGTTGTATCTATAGATAATATTGACAAACTGGTCGTAAGATTTCCGAACGTTAAAATACATTCTTAAGATATGTTTTGTTTTACTATGTTGGATGTATTTCAGTCTATCAGTAACATTAAAGATAACGACTATAATCTATACATATATAAAATAATATAGTATAATTATACAACTGATTTCGACTACAGCGGTCATACTTAATCAGAATCTGCCAATTGCACGGCCAACATGGTGTTCAAGTTACCATGTTACAAGTGTGCAAATATTATATTTTTTTTCCTGACTGACATACGATGATGGCTTGGAGTAGCCTCTTTATCATCACCGGACTTGCGGGGGAGCAGATAGCTCTCACCCTGATATGGCTTGGAGTAGCCTCGTCATCATCACCGGACTGGCGGGGGAGCGGATGGCTCTTACCCCTAAAGATGGCTTAGAGTAGCCTCGTCATCATCACCGAACTTGCGGGGGAGCGGATGGCTCTCACCCTTATATGGCTTGGAGTAGCCTCGTCATCATCACCGGACTTGCGGGGGAGCGGATGTCTCTCACCCCTAAAGATGGCTTGGAGTAGCCTCGTCATCATCACCGGACTGGCGGGGGAGCGGATGGCTCTTACCCCTAAAGATGGCTTAGAGTAGCCTCTTCATCATCACCGGACTTGCGGGGGAGCGGATGGCTCTCACTCTTAAAGGCTTGGAGTAGCCTCTTCATCATCACCGGACCTGCGGGGGAGCGGATGGCTCTCACCCTTAGAGATGGCTTGGAGTAGCCTCGTCATCATCACCTGACTTGCGGGGGAGTGGATGGCTCTCACTCTTAAAGGCTTGGAGTAGCCTCGTCATCATCACCGGCCTTGCGCTGGAGCGGTAGCTCTACTTCTTAAAGATGGTTTGGAGTAGCCTCGTCATCATCACCGGACTTACGGGGGAGTGTATGGGTCTCACAATTGTTAATTTTTTTTTCGGATGGACTTAGCTGGAAGCCTCTGATGGCTTATTTATGTGTCAACGATTTGATTCCCGCATAATAATAATAATATGCTTTTTAATGATGAATAGAGTTTGGTCTGTAGGTAGATCCTCACAGGTGTACATGCATACAAACTTACATACATACAAAAGTTGCCACTTTAAATTACATAAACTTATGTGTGTGCGTGTTTGTGGTAAATAAAAACTATTTTTATTTACTTTGTTTTATTATTACCTTTAAATGAAATAATTAATTCTGCAAATAGATGTACAACAAATACTTTTGCACGTCAAATTACAAATGAAGAATTCACAAATAAATAATAGGTAATAATAACATTCACAAGTTACACAATTCTTCATCATGTCCTTCGATTTTTATCATTCAGGTAGTTTTCTACTTTACAACATATCAACGCACAGCCTAAACTGCTAAACGTAGTTACTTGAAATTTAGAAGGGACGTAGCTTAGGTATGTAGAGGTGCACTAAGAAAGGAATTCCCCAAATGCTTAAGTTAGACGCTTGAAATTTGGCATTGACACCTTAGGAAACTTTAAGCTTAGTAACAAGATATGAACGGGAGTTATTGGGAAAACACTTTTGTATGTAAACTGTAGTCCACGCGAACGAAGTCGCGGGCACAGCTAATAAACTAATATGTTACCTCCATTCCATAGTAAATCCTCCATCTAAATCTGTGCCCTGCAATTTTTAGACTTAATTGAAATATAAATCAAAAGTTGCCACAAATCATGCAAATGAAAGGCATAGATAAATTAAAAGGTGCTCCAATTAGGACAGATTTGTGTCGCGGTTATAACATAATCTGCCTCTTCTCAATACTTATCTATATTATTAATATTATAAAGCTGAAGAGATTGTTTGTTTGTTTAAACGCGCTATTTTTGAACTACTGGTTCGAATTGATAAATCCTTACTTATAATATTATAAATCCAAAAATAACTCTGTCTGTCTGTCTGTTACGCTTTGACGCATAGAGCTCTGGACCGATTAAAATGAAATTTGGTACAGATATAGTCCAGAGCCTAGGAAAGGTTATACTTTTTAACCGACTGCGCTATAAGGAAGTAATGTTATACGTGTTAAATAACAATAATTTCAAAAGTAAATACAAACAAGCCTTATTAGCAAAACAGTTGGCTGCACAGGATCTAATGCAAGGGTATTGGAAATTTTTGGTACTTAAAGATTTTTTCTTTAAATAAATCGTCTTTTAATACTTACATATCAAAAATCAGCATACACTCATACATTCATAATCCACTACTCACCTAGCAAATTTACAGGCAGATACACCGTTCCACACTTAACACAAATACACACTCACTCACACATCACACACTCACACACAAACCCACCCCACCCACACACACACACACACACACACACACACACACACACACACACACACACACACACACACACACACACACATCACACACTCACACACACACACACACACACACACACACACACACACACAAAATACAGCATTCATCCATTCATCCATTAGTCAGTGCAAACATACATCCAGATTCTCGCAACTGAACACGTTTATGCCTAACAACTTTTTATTACTTTATATCGTTAATCTAATAACATTGATTTAATTTGTTACTGTAATTTTAAGTTAATGATATCTCTGCTAAGGCGGAAGAGTTATATAAGTTTTAATTTAAGTTTTTAAGAGGTTAAGCCCTCCATCTACTTAGTTTACTTCATATAATATATATATAATATAGAAGAATAGGAACATCTGAAAAACAGCATTATCTGGTTTACTAGATAAGCCATGCTGAGATGTTTCCTTTTGCTCACCTTCATTTTAGTATTAAGACAGTATGTACAATTTATGAAGCAATAAACGTTTTTTTATTATTATTATTTTTTTTAAACGTCTCTACGCGGACGAAGTCGCGGGCATAAGAAACAGAAGGAAATGTGTAAAAAATGTGTAAGAAACGCGGACGAAGTCGCTGGTACAGCTAGTTCATTATAGCATTGTTGAGAGTGGTCAAATCAGCGATTATGTCAAAGGTCAAAGTCTCGATATATTTGGTCACCTTTTCTCATTCTTTTACGTAATAACATCTCCATTTCTACCGATTAACCAATTAAATTAATCTTCATGCAAAACAGTGTAACTGTAATAAAGATAATTACATTTATCACCGTGTATTAATATAGATGATTACGCTAGTTGTTTGTCATTCCTCGGGTCCTGTTGGAAGAGGTAAGTGTTATGTTATGTTCTTAATAACATTTATTGATAGTTTTGCAATTTAATTCTATGTATTTTTAAGCTATTGCATAGCTTTTATCGCTTGCTTTGAGCGCGGCGACCGAACCAAGAAATTCCGTAACGAAAAAAACCTCACAATCGTCTAACGTCGTTTCAGTTCGGTAGACTTCGGCACGGTGTTTGTGTGCGTGCGGTTAAACGTATTGTACGACTCTACGAAACTCGCACGAATCGAAACGAGCTGCTCCGAAATCGGACGATGCTATGCATAGCTTCACCGCGGCTGTCTCCGAGTGCCACACGTCTTTTTTTCTCTGTTTGTATGTTGGCTGGCTCGGTGGAACTGGCTCCGTAGACAAAGTTACAATATCGAAACGATAACGAAGTTCGAAAAGAATAAAATGTATTAACATTAGACGCGATAAATCACGCGGTCAATCCCATACATTTTGTTTTTTTTTTTAACTTCGTTATCGTTTCGATATTGTTACTTTGCCTAAGACCCCAGTTGTTAGCGACCCTGGCTGGCGGTTCCAAGAGTCGTGGTTTCGATTCCCACTCGGGAGAAATATTTATTTTTTGTGAGGAACATCGGTGTTTGTTCCGCGTCTGGTGTGAATATGTATTTAAGTATGTATTTATAAAAATATCTGTGTATGTGTATCAGTCACTGACGACCATAGTACAAGCCATGGTTCTTTTGGGGTCAGATGACTGTGTATTGAAATATCCCGACTATTCATTTATTTATTTATAATTTCCAGCAATAAATAAGTTTTACTCAGGGTGAATGTAGCTTTCCAATAGTGAACTATTTTTCTAATCGTCACATAAATTTTTGAGTTTATTCATTTCAAGCAAGTCCGGTGATGATGACGAGGCTACTCCAAGCCATCAACGTATATCAGTTGGGAAAAAAAAATACAATCATACACAGACGGAATTTAGGGATCCTTACTATTGAAACTCAAGTATCGTAACCCAAGATGTATCATCACTATCACTACATAGTATAAAACAAAGTCGCCTTTTCTGTCCCTATATCCCTATGTGCGCTTAAATCTTTAAAACTACGCAACGGATTTTGATGCGGTTTTTTCCAATAGATAGAGTGATTCAAGAGGAAGGTTTTTATGTAAAATTTACCCGATGCGAAGCGAGGGCGGGTCACTAGTATAAGATATACTCGAAGCAAAGTAAAAGTGGGTCGTATAGAATAAATAATATAATTTTAAACGTATCCTCATAATGTGTCATATGGACTGGACTGGACTAATAACGATATAATTATTATACAATAATATACCTAAATATTTATCTTTGCATACAATAAACAAGCACCTAGTATTATCTCTTAAGTTCTAGAATTCGGGTCAGTAAGGTTATTTTGATACATTATATTTATATAGGTAAGTATTTATCTTTAGCTCTACTGATAGTAGCCAGTAACTTACTAGTAACCAATTTAACATTTTTCTCTTTTTTTTGTTTAGATGAGAAAATTTTAGGAAGTAACTTTTCATAATTAAATAAATATTACACAACATCATATACTCGTACTTTGATCTGATCCCGTGGTAAGTATCTTAAGCACTTGTGTTACGGATACAACAACAATGGATACATAAATGTACTTAAATATTTAATAACACACCCAGACAAGGAACAAACGCCGATGATCGTCACACAAATATTTGTCACGGGTGGGAGGGAATAGAACCCACGATTATTGAAACCATATGTGACACTAACCACTGTTCCATCCACCGGGCCAGTCAAGAAACAATAACCTATATTTTTTTAAAAATCTTTAAGTTTGTAGCTTACAAGAAGGGTCTAAGAATAATGTAGAAGGCACTTTTAACAGCAGTAAATTCTTCAAAATTTCCTGTAACATTATAATAAATAGGTGAATTTTAAGATATATGCCTAGGTCCCGATTAGTGATCAATACCGTCATTAATATTTTGGCGTTATTGACCTTATAAAAATAATCTTCAGATTTAAAGGATATTAAAAACACTTACTAACAGTTAGCATTAGGGGTGAGAGCCATCCGCTCCCCCGCAACTCCGGTGATGATGACGAGGCTACTCCAAACCATCATCGTAAGTCAGTTAACAAAACAGTTAGTATGAGGTGCGAATTCCACTTAATGAAACTAATTCCGGAGAAACATCACCCATACAAAAGCTACACCAATTTCAAAGCAGTTAGTATGAGGTGCGAATTCGACTTAATGAAACTAATTCAGGAGAAACATTACCCATACAAAAGCTACACCAATTTGTCAATTTCTGTTCACAATATTTTCTTTTTCTTTGCAGGCAGAATGAATATCTTAGGCGCATTTACTGGACTCCTGCTGGTGGGTCTGATCTCATCAGCTCCCGTGAGCGATGAAACCCTCGTCGTAACCTCAGAGTTCTTCCCTGACTCCCTCTCTATCTACTCCTCACAGCACGACATAGTCAACCTCTTCTGCCCTCTAAACTCTTTGAACTTCGACGAAGATTCCGAGCTCGAAGACTTAGATGGCAACAACATCTACATCTTTTTCGTCGAAGCTGACGTCACAGATGACGTCATTGACTACAAAGGACTGTACGTCCTGAAGAACAAGAAAGCTACCAAGCTCCTCGACAACGGAAGGGACTTCGATTCCAGCGCCGATGACAGCAAAAAGGTTTACCTAGCAGCCACTGATGGAATCTACGTCTTCAATCCTGAGGAGAACAAAGCCGAGAAATTCGGTACCATCACTGACAATCTTGTCTCGATCGCTCTTTCAAACGCCTCTGATTTCCTTTACGTCTTGACTGAAGACCGTATCTTGTACAAGGTCACCGAAGAAGGAACTAAGAAGGAAGAGATCACAGACGTAAAAGATGCCACCCAAATCGTTCTAGACGATTCTGACAATCTCTACTTCTTGGATACCAAGAAGCATGTTTACATGAAGACCACTGATGGTATTGTCAAGAAGGTTAAAGGTGTTCCGACCAATCCTACATACGCTAAGCTGATCAAGCCTCCTTTTGCTTTTGATGAGGGTGTAGTCTTCGTTGGAGGCAAGAAAGTCTTCGGACTCTACTCTAACGGGACGAGCGAATACGAGAACATAGTTCTTAAAGCCAGACCCACGGCTATCTCTGTTGAAGCTACCCTTCTTCAATACTACGCTTACAACAAGAAGATCTATGAGTACAATATTCTGTCTCTCATTTTAGGCGCACTTGATATTGAAGAGTTGAAGAAGTACTTCTCAGACAAAGAGGAAGAAATCAAGAAATTGAGCACTAAATCTAGGAAGACATTCAACGATCGTCGGTGAACGAGAAATCTGTTGATTAAATAAATTGTTTGACTTACTATTTAATTTTCGTATTTATTTACCTTTTCTTGTAGACGCTTCGTACTTACCTGTACTGTCTAAAGACTTATGAGAAACCAGTCAGTTCCTGAATCCAATCGCAAGAGTTTAAATGCATATACAAAATAACAAAGCTTGAAGATGAGGCAGAATAACATTGAGTTCTAGGAAAGAGTTATTAATAATGATCCAAAACATGCAGTTCATTACAAACATAGAGATTAATGCGCACTTTTAAATTAAACTGACACCTCAATTTTAAATTCATAAGTAAATACTGACATCATTAAAAAATTAAGGGAGTATGAATAAAAAAATATTTCAACTTAAAATAAAACCTTTTATTCATAAAATCAGATAATATTAACTCTTCGAATTATACACCATAATAATATAAAGTTAAACATATCAAAAATTCGTATATTCACATATTTTGCGGCTAAGGCAACGTCATGGTACAACAATTTTACAAAAAAAAACACATCACAAAAATAATGAATAAAAAACAAACAATTTTTACAAAAATGTCAAGCGTCAGCCATTGTCGCGTGAGATTTTTGTTGAAAAAAAAAATTGGTCCATAAAAATTTATTCTAAAAAGTTTATTAAAAATATACTCTTTGTACTGATTTCCTAACGTTATTTCTTTGGCAAACGCGGTACGTTTGGGCAATATATTTGGTACCACATTCACCAAAAAGATTAAAATAATTTCAATATAAATATAATTTGTATTGTCAAGTAAGTATTGGTCATACACAGGAAAGTACGTGTGTGTATGCAATTATACATATTTTTATTCATATTCTTCAAGCAATATTAATTTGCTATATAATATGTGGCGTTATATTTAACTAACTAGAAACTAAGGCAGTTGGGATTCCCTTCTGAGTAGGACTTATTTAATGATAAAATACTGTGTTTAAAAAGGAATTATTTTTACATTTGTAATGATCTATGTACGCGAATGAACAGTTAAATTAAAAATAAACATTATTAAAAAAGAAAGATGGATCCACCGAAAAATATTCATTTCAGGAAGATTCATGGGACAGAGTTTTTGGGCCAGCCAATTAAGAAATTACATGAATATTGATATTGAAAGTATAACCGCTTCTTTGTAGGTTTGCAAAATGTTCAGAGAAACGAGAGTACATTTTTCGCTATTGGAGTACAAATTATATGTTCAAGCGTTGCACATCAATTCAAACAAAATGGATAAGCAAAAATCAGAAAGCTTCATAAAGAACGTCAAAAGACTGTTGGTAAATAAAATATTTAGAAGAAAATGAATAAAAAGAACAAGAAGAGAAAATAATACAGAAAATAGATACGTATCTAATTTTTGCCATTTGTTTTTATGACTCGAACAACATTTTGATGTGATTAATGTTGCCAGTAAGTTGTGGATTTGTAAAATACAATGTAAATTGTTTACAAGTGTTAATTTATCAAATATCAAAAATTTTGTATCAAATTTAAACTGGCCACAAAAAAAAAACGTTAATAAGACCAAACTCTTTTAGGCCGTGCATAAAAACAACAAATATTAAGACAAAAAAAAAAACAAAAGTCAGGCGCGGGGAATAAATTACAAAAAAAGTATTTAAAAAAACCTGGCCACAACTAACATATCTGCTGCCGTGAACGTAGATAATAAATTAAAAGCAAATCATCGAAAAACAACTGCAGACGAACACAAACGTTTCTCCGGATCTCACTTAGAATGGACGAGGTTCAAGAACTCCTCGCGGGTCTTAGGGTCGTCGCGGAAGACTCCCAACATGGTGGAGGTGACTGTCTTGCTGTTTATCTTCTGCACTCCTCTCATCACCATGCACATGTGTCTGTAAGAAGGATAACGTTATAAGACTAAGAAGAAAGATATGTAGGATAGAACTAGACAAGGAAAATGCTAAAAAATCGGTTCAGCCGAACTCAAGAAAATCTGGGACAAAACGTAGGATATATCGAGACAAGAAAAAGTATAAAAAATATCGGTTGAGCCCAACTCAAGAAAATCTGGGACTAAACAAACTGAGAACCAACTTTACTCTGAATGGGATTATCTATACCACATCTATACGTTTGAGAAGAAGGAAGGGATTTGAAGTACTTAAGGGGGATATTTTAAAATAGGTCTATTAACGACTGCAACATAACTACAATGTAGCAATGTGAATGGGACATAAACTTATTATGAGTATGCAACTTGAAATATTCCTCTCGGAAGTTGGTTGATTGGAAAAAGTATCACGAAGATTTGTATACCGTATAGCGCCATCTATCGGTTGACTTGAAAACTTATAGAACGCTTTATTCATTATTAACTTCTATCTATATTTATGGCGCGATTTAATTTCTAGGTATAATTTTAAGTAAAAGAAATAATTTACAAATACTAAGAATCGTTTAAAATAATCATTGCTTCAAAAGACTGTAAAGTGATCTATAGATCATCTAAATGGTTAGTTTAACCAGGCATCAATAGATGTCTCTGTAAAATCGTTAATCACAAATCCCGTATTCTAACAGATGGCGTAAGTAATCATGGAATTTGAACTGGCATCTATGTATTTTCAATGTAGTGCAGTTTTAGTTCTAGAATAAGTTCAATCCGAAAGAAACGCAATCTGTCTGTCAAGCCAAATCTATTGAAGGAATATAATTAAAATTTGGTACACACAAAGAGTGATTGTTTGAATAAACCTGAATATTTGAATAGATGATTTTATTTGACTTTCGAATAAATGACGTTCAAACAAATGTCACAGATATAGAACTTGGTGAATTTAGCTTTTTGGTGAAGTGGCTCATCGGTAAAAAAACCTGTCAGTCAAATGGATCTTTGATGATATGGCAGTTGGGAATTCAACAAAAAGACTTTCGAAGACTATTCCGCAGGATGTGTCGGACTAGTGGGTATGTTATAGGATGATTATGAAGATGTGTAATAATAGAAATGGTTATATACTCACACTCCCTCAATGACGACGGCGACACCAGCGGGCCTGACCGCTTGGGTGACCGCAATGGCGATTTGCTTGGTCAGACGCTCCTGCACTTGCAGACGGCGAGAGAAGATCTCCACAATCCTAAGGACAAACATACAGATAATCAGATTTTGGTTGATGAGTAACATAAAATCATCATCAGCCCATATCCGTCCCCACTGCTGGAGCACGGGCCTTCCCTAAACTTGGGAGTTAAGGCCGCGACATCAATTCATTGGGCCTGCGTTTGGCGCTGGAGAAGACCGAGGCCGTCTATTTCCATAGGCCTCGGAAGGGACCTCCCCAACTCGTACATCTTGGTTGGGTAGTCCGAGTGGCGATCCAGCGCCAAATGAAGTATCTGGGGCTGATCCTGGATGCGCGGTGGCAGTTTGTCCCACACTTTAGTGGGCTGTCGCCGCGCCTCCTCAAGGCGGCGGACTCGCTGGGGTGGCTCCTCCCAAATCTGGGGGGGCCCAGGGCCAGATGCCGGTATCTTTACGCCGGTATACTCCGGAGCATGGCCCTCTACGGAGCTCCCATCTGGGCGGACTCTCTCAAAATCAGGGGGAACTCCGCCCTACTCCGTAGGCCCCAGCGAGCCATAGCATGTCGGGTGGCGCGTGCCTACCGCACTGTCGGTTTCTCAGCGGCCTGTGCCTTGGCAGGCACGCCGCCTTGGGAGCTAGAAGCGCAGCTTCAGGCCGCTAGCTACGAGTGGCTGAAGGAGCAGCTGGAGCTGGGGTTTCGGCCAACTACGAGTGAGCGCGGGGATTTCGTTCGTGGAGCCCGTGATGTGTTGGTCGCGGCATGGGCTGACAGCCTGGCCGAAGAGCAGGCAGGGCGTCGCCTGCTGGATGCGCTCGGACCAGTGTTGAACAGCTGGCTCGAGCGGACGGGCGGCTTCCTATCGTTCCGTCTGGTGCAGGTGCTGACCGGGCATGGTTGCTTCGGCCAGTATCTGCACCGAATCCAGCGGGAGGACTCGCCCGTGTGCCGCGAGTGCGGCGCATATGAAGACACGGCGGACCACACTCTTTTTCAGTGTCCGTCGTGGTTCGAAGAGAGGTCGGCCCTAACATCTGTGGCCGGCCCGGTAACCTCCCTCCCCCAACTTCTCCGGGGGATGGTGGAGGATATTGATGTGTGGGCGGCAGCCGCCTCCTTCTGCGAGTCCGTCATGGCTCAAAGGAGGCGGCGGAGAGGGAGCGTGAAAACGACCCCTCCGCGCCACCACAGCGCAGAAGGAGACCGGGGCGCAGAAGGCGCGAATATGCGCGTCATATGCCGCAGTCCAACGATGGCCGGCCGGCGGCGGGTGTGGGGACACTCCCGTCGGCATTGCACCAGCGGCCGTCGTTGAGGGACGGGGGCGACCTTGCGTACCGGGTCGCCCCGTCGCCGCCCTTCGGGGAGGCTTGACGGAGCCCGAGGAGGCTGTCCGCCGGTGGTGTCGTGAGTGGAGGCTCTGCCAGGTACCACGACACCGCCAATAGGCGATGAGGTATGCCGCGGAGTTTAGTGGGTACACCCCTGGGCATTGCACCTTAGCCCAGGAGCA
This sequence comes from Maruca vitrata, assembly GCA_039566165.1. NCBI lineage: Eukaryota > Metazoa > Arthropoda > Insecta > Lepidoptera > Crambidae > Maruca > Maruca vitrata. The sequence goes on from CM076940.1 coordinate 1,253,948, forward strand.
GCTGCCGGTCTTTACCATCTCAGCACCGGCAGCCGGGAGTCCTACACACCACCTTGGGTAAACCCCTGCCCAAGGTGAAGGTGCATCAAGCATAAGGCCGAGAGTCAACCACGCCGGCCAAGTGCGGGTTGGTCGATATACAACATAAGAATTTCTTCGTAGGTGTGCAGGTTTCTTCACGACATAAAATACAGAACGGAATGATAAGAGTGATTTTCTGGCGTATCTTTGTTAATATTGATCCGTGATTAACGGGTACACGACTGCGATACGAGATTTTGTTTTTCTTTTTACTTATATGTCATATTAATACAGTGCCAATAAATTTCGTTATCATCGCTAGTCCCTTACCTGGCCAACTTGCTCAGTCCCAAGATCTTGCCCTGTGGCAGGTAGCCAATGGACACCTTGCCGTAGAAGGGGACCAAATGGTGCTCACACATGGAGAACATTTCAATGTCTTTCACCACCACCATCTCATCTGTGTCTTCGTCGAAGATTGCGTTGTTTAGGACCTCTGAAAGAAAAATAGACGTTTATAGTTCGTACTAGATATTTAGACAGCTCCAATTTAATTCTTTAGTTTGTACAACTGTTTGTACTTTGGTGTAATTTTCTAATTTAATACATTCAAGTTTTCTAGATCAAAGATTGCCGCAGCACAACGTCTTTCAAGCTCCTATCGGGTATTAAGTAACTAAATATGAAATAGAATAGGCACTACTTTCAGGACACTATCATACATCTGTCGCATGTTTATTTTTAATAGCTACAAACTTGAGACTCTCTGTATCTTTCAGACCTATTTTACTCATGAAGTTTTTTTGCCTAGTTTGAATTTTAGAGGGTCTATCGATGTCCTTACCTTCCAAGCTCTGGTCGTATCCCTTTGTGAAGAACAGCATGGCTTTGGCAGCTCTCTCAGGCGTCTTCAAGAGACCCTGCCTTTCTGGGTCCTCTCCTAAGCCTGAAATAATCGAAAATAACCAGTTATCTCCTGAGTTTAGGAAATGTTAATCACTACATAGTCGTTTTCCGCGTCTGCCTGTCCCTATGTATGCTTTAAATCTTGAAAACTAAACAACAGATTTGATGCAGTTTTTTTAATAGATAGGTAGAGGGATTAAAGAGGAAGGTTTTTATGTGTAATATACCTGAAGCGAAGAGGGGGCAGGTCATTAGTTAAGTAATAAGTTCTTAAAGATTTAGACAGAATAAATTCAAATGCTCCATCGAAGCAAGGGATTTGAACCCATGATCCTCTGGAAATCAAGTCCAGACGTAAATATTAAGCCATTAGTTTGGTTAGGTTATGTACAAAGTATGTTAGGTTAGGTTGTGAAAGTTACGTTTAACTTCATCAATAATACAGATTACATAGATGTTTATACCAAGAGTGTCACTCAAGATTCCCAAACAATTCTGAAACAATAGCTCTAATTGTATCATGACCGTTAAAACAAAGAATTCATTTGAATTTCTATAGCTTCTTACGTCTCCTTTTCTTAATTTATCTGTGTAATGGAGCTATATCGATTCGTATGTAGATCGTTATGTACTCAAGTGAAGTAGTGACCCTGGAACGTCGAAATTAATGCATCGAATGTCCAATTACTTGGTAGTGATCTGACACTGGAGCTATTTGACTATATGCACATATGCACAACAAATGGTAGGTTTCTGCCATTTTTGAACAGTTTATTTCGTTTCGTGTTTGTTTATTTTCAAAACTTTGAACTACTATGTAGTGTTACTATGCTAGCTACTTAAAGCGTATGATGTAGCTTTTTAGATTTTAATCCTTTTTAAAATGGGAAAACATACAAGTTTTTGATACTTAGAAAAACTGTTATGTTTTCTCAAAAAAATGTTATTTTTGAGAGCCAGTGATGATAAAAAAGCTACTTCAATCATGCTTTGACCGTAGTCTAACGAGAAAAAAAAGGAAACCTAAAAAAAAACTTTTCTCTTTCTAAATGTCTCACCAACGCTCTTTTTCGATATAATACTACCTCTCTTTTTCTATTGCTATGTCTCCTGCTCTTTCCACCTATTTCCGTCGATCTCTCTCTCTCTTTAACAATAAAATTCTTCTCTAATAACATACCTGTGAGTAGTAGTCTGTAGGAGTTGGCCATGTCTGGAAGAAGAGCCTCCCTGGTAGGTGGTCTGTGGTCGAGCTCCAAATCATGGTGGAATGTGCAGTTCTCATGGCCTGTGGACAAAAGAAAAGCAAACTTTAGTCTATGGTCCTTTCATCTTTGCCTTTGTGGCAATTTTTCTACGGGGGGGGGGGGGGTTATTTTAGTGCCTTTTCAGAGCATTCATAAACCCTACATGATTAGAGGTTACCGCTCGTAGAGTATGTTTTGGATTATGGTAAGATTACCCTTTAGACACAGAAAAATCACAAAAATAATTTGATTTGGATAAAGTGATACTTTCTATTTGTAGGTTCTATGCTATATGCGCATACTTGTAATTAGCTTAAAATATCCAAACTGAAATAACTTATAACAAAAACTAAAAAAAACTAAAAATAAATAGGAAAAAATATTTCAGCCACATCAAATCATTGTCATTTTAGGTATGTTAGTTCCAATTTCTTAATACTGTAACTTACTTACTATATGTTTGTAGTAATAGCAATAAAATAGATACGTGTCAAGTTATTTTATAGCTGTGGTTAGTAGATTTGTAACCACAAAAATAATTTCAAGGTAACATACCTTTTATAGTTTTTACTCAAAAAACATCGTTAAAGTATGAAATCACTAATAACATTTTGTGGTTAGGTATCCGTATAAATAAATTGTGTAAATAGAAGGTATTATAGTGAGTGAATGTTTAGTTATCCCATAACAATATTTTTTTGGAATATAAGAATAAGCATAAAAAAAAGTTTATTATTAACCACAAAGGTACAGAGGGTTAAAAAAACATAAAACACCTCAGCATATGCCTCAACGACAAGAAGCCGCTGAGGGTAATATTGTTATGAGGTAGAGATATTAAAGTGGTCGGTGTACTGTAGAACTTTATAAAACTTTCGATTAATTTAATACAAAGCCTAGCCTTCACATTCCAAGAGTGGAAATCTGAATAGAAAAGAAAATATGCCTTGAAAGAAACAAGAGTTTAGACTTTCCGAATCCGAAATCCGAATATTTCTGACGGAAAGGCGTTGTCATTAATTCATCATTGTATTAAAATAACTAGCTCACAATGACCAGCATACAATGCTTTATGGTAAAAATTATTAAAAATTTTCATGGTTGAAAATTATGCACAAAATCATACAATCTCAAATTACACTCTTGATGAAAATAATAACGGTACCTACTTGTTCACAAAAGTACTAAAGATTTACATGGAAACCTTGACTGAATGAAATCACAACGATTATAGCAATTAATTTGCTATCGTGTCCGTTAATTAATTCCAATATTTTTTCTTGAGTCTAGAGTAATAAAAATAACATGAATGGATTTTACGCTACAATGGATTTGTCATTTCTTTCAAAGAAACCTCAAACTAAATAACTTCTTGGTTCCAAAAAAAAAAATACCAAAAAGAATAATGCGGTAACGAAATTTTAAAACATATTTTAAGATAAGTTGTTAATCGTGATTTAGTATACTTTAAAGAAGCTAATTCTAATTTGATAAGTAAAAATAAATATATAGGACCAGTATATCTTGATTCTGTATAATAACTTAAGTGACCTCATAAATAGTGCAATTCAGAATACGTATTAAAGTTTTTTGACACAAAAATCTGAGTAAGTATTATTTTCTTGAATAAAGATTAATTTAATAATAATTATTAGTCAATACATTTTTAGACAATTTTTAACTGAATAAAATGCACTAAAGGACAACCAGAAAATGTTCTTAGTTGTTTGCTTTACATGCTATCCGCTTTTGTTATTATCAAATTCAATTAATATATCCATTGTTTGATACAACTAAGTCACTTTTTATTTAGGGGTGAGAGCCATCCGCTCCCCGCCATCATCGTAAGTCAGTTAAAAAAAGTCACTTTTCACAGTATACAGACCAGGTGTAGTGGATGTTCTTGGTGTCATTGGAGTACCAGGTACTTCCAGCTCACTCTCAGCGTCCTTCAAGTTGAAGTTCTTCAACGCTTCCGGTGTCTTCTTGTATTTGCTAACAAAAGACTTTCCCGCGGAATTGTCGACGCCATTTTCTTTTTCCTCCGAAATGGAATTTCGCGCGCGGGAACTCACTCGTCTGATTAGAGAAGATGGCGGCACTACCGTCTCGTCTTTACCGTTCACTGACATTTTGTTTTTTTAATAAACTTTTTTTTATTGTACCTAAAGAAAAAGGTTTTATTATTATTGTTTCTATTTTGTTTGTTGGATTTATTAAAATCGTATGAGACGTTCGATGTGCTCGACAGCTGAAGAACTAATATCAATTTGTTTTAGTAATTGACCTACAGGAGGTTATCATGCGTTCGTGCGGAATCAAAGAAATCAGAATATTGTGACTCTTATGTCAAAGACTAAAGGTTCAAATTACAAGTGTAATTTATTCTATTTAAATTGGATGGCAATAAAGAAATGAACAAACTAATGTTGCATTGTCGTATTACGCAATTCAACGAAATGATCATTATCATTATATTTCTAATTATCGTCTTATTCTAAAATTCTATTTGTCACATAATTTGGCTGATATTTCATAACAATTAACAATACTAAAGATGTTATTTTTTAATTCGAAATATAAATTATGACTTTGACTTTATTTTGTAGACGATTCTTATACTAGATTCAATTTTTATGATATTTCAGCTATTTTGGGAAGTTGCATTTTTATGAAACTGTTTACAAAGAAAAAATAACAAAAAGTGGCAATGAGTAACTTCCTAGATACTTTGATTTAATTCCAATTACATAAAAGGAAATTGATTTGTGTAAGTTGCGTCTTTGTTCTTTTTTATTAATTTCCATAATAATGGTAAATTGTGTTTCCGTGAACACAAGTATTGTATCTAGGTAATACAGTTAAGCACAATGGATCAACTGCATAATACCTATATTCTTAATTATTCACCCTAAGAACAATAAATGTTAAGGCTAAATTAATAAAAATAACTTTAAATAATTAACTGAACTAAATTTTGAGTCATAAAGATGTAACATGCAAAGTTACTAGTTAAGTAGTTCTTTATTTTTGATACGTAATACAGATATAATAATAGTTTTTTTTAAATTATTCTTTGTATGTGTTTCCTTCAAATTGTTCTTCAAACAAAAAGCTTGTTATGCCAATTACTGTACGTGTACCATTCAAGTTCACGATCAAAACAAATAATTATCGGAATGTATCGAAAAAACTGGTTCTCACGAATTACATAAGACCTTGAGACATTGAACTAGACCGAAAGTAAAGGTCGTATTATTTCCGTGAATAATTTTCTCGTTGTCAATATTGACAAACTGTATTTTGACACGAATGTCAAATTTAAAAATTGACAGGATTCGGGAGAAAGTGACGCGGGAAATTGAAGGTACTTTAAAAGAAACACTGCCACAGTTCAGTGTGACGGGAAATGGACTTGACCGATGAGAGATTACGCGCAAGACCAAACATACTTTTTGATCTATGCCCCCGTAAATCAGAAAACACTTTAATCTGTTGTTACTAACGTTACTAATTTCCTAACTCCGGTCCAAGAAAAAAAAGTACTTACACAAACAAGTTTCTGTAAAAATTTACACAAAGCTTCGAAACAGGAATCAAATCCGGGGACGCTCTTTACACCCTTGCCACCAATAGACCATAAAAAAAGAACAGATCTGTACCCATAACTTCTATGACTGTTCTAGAACTCATTCTAGTGTTCTTTATTGCACAATGTTTTGTTTCAACAAAGAAATCCTCGAAACCCGTTTGGGTCGTGATTTTTCATGTTAATTGCTATACTTTTTGTTTGAAACAAAGATTTGTAATGTTAGCAGTCAGGCCAATTCATCTTGGTTGTTTGAACTTTTTTATTCTTGTTGTCAATAACATTTAGGTACGGTATATCATAATAATCGAGATATTTCGTTGATCAAAGATGAGAAAGATTAAGAATGTTAAATTGATCTGTCTCTAATAATGTATAGGATTCTTTTACATTGGATCAAAGAAAACAAATTAATGGATTTTGTATTTGTTATTCTGAGAAGGACAGACCATTCATCAATCAAATTATATTAGAATATAGTCAGTGAGCCATGAATAAGTCCAATTGTAATAATGCGTAGAAAGGAAGAAAGAAAGAAAAACCAGTATTCATTTACCTCGTCCTCACTAATATTATGAATGCGAAAGTAACTCTGTCTGTCTGTTACGCTTTCACGCATAGAGTACTGGACCGATTTAAATGAAAGAAGTCGCGGGCGGAAAGCTATAAATAAAGTTGCATTTATAGCTTACTGGCTTTCCGCCCGCGACTTCGTCCGCGTAGAGACGTTTAACGGATAAAACATTACTTCCTTATAGCGCAGTCGGTTAAAAAGTAGCCTATAACCTTTTCTAGGCTCTGGACTTTATCTGTACCAAATTTCATTTAAATCGGTCCAGTACTCTATGCGTGAAAGCGTAACAGACAGACAGACAGACAGACAGACAGAGTTACTTTCGGATTTATAATATTAGTAAGGATTTTGCAAACCATTAGCCTGAGAAGATGAAAGTTTTATTTCAAAGTTCTAGCCATTACATGAGACCCGGTGTCTCGATATAACGATTCAGACTCCAAGGATAAAACAATTATTATGATTTACGCAAAAAGAAAGTGTGGTGACATTATAAAGAAAGTTACTTTTACTTAAAACTGGTAAATAACGGGATCATTATATTTTAATGTGGACATCACTATTTGGATCACGCGCGGAATCAACTAGACACTGTTGCTATGTTAAATGTTTATTTTAAAAGGGAAAGCTATAAGGTTAGCATGAGTCCAAGTACAAGGTGATAATGAATTATCATTTCGGTAATCGGCCGCAAATTGTATGGTACTAACTTAAGCCCCCACGGTCACATTCACAATAATAATAAAATAATAATAATAAATAAACGCATTTATTGACCACATAACAGAAGAACAACAAAAAAATTATAATAAAAAAACACCATAGAACACAACATAAATTAGTGGTCAACTAGGTCCCAGTCTCAGCATATGCCACAACGACAGGAAGCCGCTGGGGCGCTGGTATTCTGGCTGGAGCCTATTTGAGCAACGTTACTAACAATAACGTTACTTTTCGTAAAACATTACTTTTTTTATGATTATAATAATGTCAAAATCCATGAAATATTTGGTTTTAGCCCCCTTATTCACTAATAAAAATGTCAGAAAAGCTTTTGATTACGGGAACAATGATTTGTCTCTTACGCTTCATAGTACCAGAGATGTACCAATATCTGGTTCACGAAATACTAAAAAAAAATATAAAGTTATGACTAAGATTATCATAGACAATTTATGAATGCGAAAGTACCTCTGTCTATCTGTCTGTCGCGGTTTTACTACAAACAACCATTTAAATATAATTTGATACACACATATAGTGAAAAGACATAATGCTACTTTTAAGGGAAGTATGTTTAAACTAAGAAACTATGTACTTTACGCGGGCAAAGTCACGGTCGAAAAGCTAGCAATTAATAAGCGTCAAATTGAGAACAAATCGTGACAAATTTTTGATTTAGTTTGACTAAAGGACATTTTATCGTGTATTAGAAATATTAGAATATTTAAACAAGATTGCAAAAAATATTTTGTCCTAACCTTGAAATATTTTAAGCGTAGTTTAATTGCAGTTTTTAAGTAATAATGGTAGCTAAGAGTATATACAAAGTCCTTGCTCTGGCAAAAGTGATTGTATGTCCTTAATACAGTACAGTCGGACATAGAATAATTAATTGTTCAGTGGATTTTTAGCAATTACGTTGTTATACATTACTCATTATCGGACTAACCTAATTTTACGCGCCAAAAATAGAAAACTTTTTTGAAAACATAAGAACCTACTTTCGATCATTAAAAAGAGAAAAATAAATTCCTTTAGAGAATTTTAAAATAAATAGTTCCTTGTATACAGTATTGTCTATTCTTTGGGCGAACACTGCAGATTTAAATAAAACTAATTTTACTATGTATCATTTATATATTCGTTGTTTCGAGCTCTTTACAGCGCTCGTGGTCACATCAAATCACAGAATAATATTATGTTTAGAATCATAAAACACGTGAGTTTAATCCGTAAAATAAGTTTTTTTTCTGAATCTATTTTTAAGAAGAACTAGTGACCCGCCGCCTCTTCGCTTCTGCATATTATGCATAAAAACCTATTGAATCCCTCATCTATGAACCTCACATCTATAAACCCCATCAAAATCCGTTGCGTAATTTTAAATATTTAAGCATACATACAGACAGATGCGGGAAGCGGCTTTGCTTTGTACTATGTATACTCTTTTTCACCTAAGATGATCCCTGTGACACTTCATTGTGTTCTGAATCACGCATCTTACGATTGACAAATGAAAATAATTTTATTGCACACTTTTTTAATTTTATTGCGGCTTCATTTTATAAAAATATTAAATTAATAACTTTAAACTTTTAAAAGGGAAACAGTATCGTTTAGTTTAATTTAAAGTAATAGAAAATTTTTATAAAATACCTATGCAGTTCGTATTACGTAGAATGGAACTTAGTCAGAGTTACTACGTTCCATTCTACGTATACAAACTGCATAGGTATTTTTTTTAAATGTTCTATTACATTAAATTAAACTAAACGATACTGTTTGTCATTTAAAAGTATAAAAATATTTATTTCCATATTTTTCCTAATGGAGCCGCAATAAAATTAAAAAAGTGTGCAATAAAATTATTTTCGTTTGTCAATCGTAAGATGCGTGATTCAGAACACAATGAAGTGTCACAGGGATCATCTTAGCTGAAAAAGAGTATAGTGATGTCTATTTAGGTAAATGTCCATACTTAGGCCGTGAATGTATTGAATATTTCAAATATAGTCAAGTAGGTAGGTATTAGACCTGAAAAGGATATCGACGTGATGTTTTATAACTGTTTAAAATTAAAAAAATAGTAATAAAGATTCTTATAAAAAAGAAAAATGGTGTAATAATTGCTGATGTATTATTTTAAGTTATTTTAAGTGAAATGTATTTCAAGCAGCTATATTTTTTCCTAAATAAATAAACATCATAGTTTAAGGTTTTATTAGGGCGACTGTATCATTGAACTATGAAAATTGGGGTCTACTAAATTGGATCGGATAAAGTAACAGTGCTAATCTGAATAATGTAAGGAATTCGAGCGTAATACTACGAAATATATTATTGCACGTAAAACAGTATGAATAATGGATTTGTGAAATCCGAATTTGTTTGTCTTGAATAGGTTTGATCAACATTAAGATGATCGGTTTATTTTTTTTTTGCAATCATATCCGGTTTTTGGATTAGCCAAGTGCGATAATGATGTAAATTTTTTTTAAATTTTATAACTAAGTTCACAGAATAACGAAGAAAAACATTATTAACGATGTAGAAACATTAATGAAGTGGAATAGATAATAATTACCTTACCTATTGACAGAAGATTATATGATCAGCAAATGATTATTTTTTTACAAAATTAGATAATTAGAACTAGGCCATGTTTTGTGTCATTTGAATAATTATAGTGAGAATACTTTGCAAAATAATTTTCAAAATTGCATTTAATATTTTTTTATAGTTATTCAGGAAGTTTATTTGATTAGTAGCTAAAAAAAAATATTTCTAAAGTTTTATTTCTACCAAACTTCAACCTATTGCTCTTTTTTTATAGATGCGAGATTTGTATATTTAACTTATATTACGAGAGTTCTTATAATTAAACTAAATTTGGTAAAAATGTACGATAGTTTTCAAAGTAACATTAGTTAATTATGGATATTATGTAAACAGTCAACAAGTAGTTGAAGGAAAAAATAACAACATTATCAATTATATTGATAATATCGCATTCATGTTTAGAAACACTATAAGACAATGTTAACATTAATTAAGCAATGTCACATAGGTCGTAGCTAAGCAAACCGTAGCACCTTGAGCCAGGTCAAGTTATATAAGTAACCGGAACCGGAATTCCCTACAATAACGTATTGCAAATCAGGCTGACATTGCTACCTTTAACGATCAAAACTCCGATCATTACAGAAGGTAAAACCAATCAATAATGCCTTAAAACAATTTAACCGCACGATACTGCATGCATTAAAACCTCCTTATTTTCGTGAAAAGTCTTTCACATTCACTTACTCTATGGTCCTTAAAATATCCCACAAAAATACTGGCACTCAAGAATTAAGAAACAAAAAAGCCGCGCACATCGAACGTCAAATTTGAATGTCAACTAACAGTTTACGCGCGCAAAAGCGGTGTCAAAAATTCAAAAAGGACGAATAAAAAATAAAAAATATATTTGTGTTCCGTTCGGAAACGCGTGTCCGCGTCCCTTACTTATGGCTGACTGAGTGTTGTGCGGAGCAACAGATGATTTTTGTATGTGAATGCTGAGATTGCAATGCGCTTGTGTGGAAACTGGAAAATCGATACATGCGTCACACCAACGAAGTTTGGTCCGTCACAAGTGTCACAGTTGGGCTGTTGCACGATTTTGGTCTTTAAATGCTGCCTAAGTCGGTTCAGTTCTGAAATTTCACCAACCTATTTGTACTTGACTTTTTAAATTGAAAAGCTTAATCAAGCTAAGACATCGCCAAAATCTCTTTGATCTCTATTGATCTTAATATTCAGTAGAGAATTCATCATAAAAAAATTCTTATTTGCCCACTTTTTAGCTACAGGCACTGTAACATTTTAATGTTTTGTTTCTGAACAAGTTATAAAATAATTGTTTTGTAAAATTGTTCTTATATTTTGTAGATAATGTAAATTTCACAATCATAGAATACAAAATCATTCGTTAATCATAAAGGCCGTATATAGGCTATTACGTTCGATGATGGAAAAAAAACTTTATTAAAAAGCACATATTAAAAGCATTCTAAATTTTTTAGAAATCGTCACTAAAACATTACAATTGCAGCATTTTTTTAAAACTATCCTATTATTAGGTACACGTGTTATGTATATCAAAGGAAAACATATACATACAGCCTATTTTTAACTTTATATTAAACAAACTTATCCTATTATAGTTCCGTTATCCGTTCACATAATTATTCAATCATATTGTCATAGGTAATGTGTCATAATCACCTTATAATATATTCACATACCTTAGTTTTGAGAACTAATGCCAATCATTTGTCTCTAAGTACTCTATCTATACAACTTAATAAAATTGAACTGTCTGTTTGTAATGCCTATTAAAATAACGATTTTTTAGTTAATGGGAATGAAACTAAATCCGGTGTTTACTAATATAAAACACACAACTAAATTTTTTCCTGTCTGTATGTCTGATTATTCTCGCTAATCTCCGAAACGGCTGGACCAATTTTGATGGGACTTTCACAAATAAAAACCAAATTTTACAAGGTTTATTATAGGCTACTTTAATAAATCATTACTGTTAAAACCATTGGGATGTGGACGAAGTCGCGTGCAGTCGCTAGATTAAGGATATAACATAACATTAACATTCCGTGAATAGAGAATACGTCACAAAATGTAAACAGTGACGATTTTCATGTTTTAAAATTGTATGTGGGGTTTTATTATGTATTGTTTACACATATTACAGGAAAATTGTTTAATATACCTACTAATGTTCGTAGTTTGGGTTTTGGGTGGACACAATTATCCTTGCTAATGTTATAATTGCGGAAGTTACTGTGTCTAGACACGTCTGTTGCGCTTTGAAACTAAAGTTACTGAACTGATTTTAGTTAAATTTGGTATACAGATAGTATAGAGTATGAGAAAGGGCATAGCCTACTTCTTAACCGGCTTTCCTGTAAAGGAGTAATGTTTGACGCGATTACCGCTGACAGAGTTTAGTAAGAAAGTGATGGTATCAAAAAAAAAATATCGTGCAGTTATGGCATAGTTATGGCATTAAAATTTTCAAAATGATTTGATGATAACAGTTTTCAAAAAAACTTTTTCGAAACTTTTTGTTTCTTTCAGCTTATGTTTTTTTTTAATGGTAATGCATGATTAAAATAATTAGGCGTCCAGCTCTTTGCAATCAATTAAAAAAAAACAATACATCACCAGATTACAACATTGATGTATAACTTACGCGTGCTTTATCAACGTGGCGTTTAAAATTAAACAGTCTAGATGTTAAATTCCCTTAATCACATCATTAATGATTTCTAGTAATTCACCTAACCATAGGATTTTTCTCATCATTAAAGTCTTACTCATCGTACAAATACAAAATACAATCATTAAAATCGTAGTGTCATTAATAGTCTTTTAATGATATCAGTCATTAGTTTCGCGTATTGTACAATGATTAGTATATTCCTGTAATCTTTTTTTATAATCAACAATTTACAACATAATATGTAATTTTTATCTAATAAATTATATACATCATCAGCCCATATACGTCCCCACTGATGGAGCACGGACCTACCCTAAACTAGGTCGATAAGGCCTTAGTCGACCACGCTGGCCAAGTGCGGGTTGGTCGACTACACAACCTTAGAATTTCTTTGTAGGTGTGTAGGTTTCCTCACGATCTTTTCCTTCACCGTTAAAGCGCCGAATAATAAATACATTTGAATTTAAAATTTCAAAAACACAGTGGTACGGGGCGGCGTTTGAATCGGCGACCTCTCGCATGTCAAGCAACCTTAACCACTCGGCCGTCGACGCTTTTTTATTGATATATAAAAGTTTTTTATTTTAAAAGGCTTTTCTAGTATTTTATTTTTATTTTAATGTTACTAAATATTCATTAATAGATACATAATTGTGACTTGTGACTGAGGGTGTATGAGTAAGGGGAATATCCCTTCCATGAATGTCGTCAAAATCTTTGGAAAGGCGCCATCATCATGTTTACATACATTTTCCTTATTTTACATCGTCGGGTGAAGGGAATTTACACTTCAAGTATGCGTTAAATGTACGGTCAGTGACTCTACATAAAAGTAGTTTTATTTCAAAAGAAATGTGTAGTTTTGACTTGCCTAAGTTAGATCGGGAACTGATATTTTTTAGTTAATATTATCGTCAAAATTTTAAGTTATTTTTCACCCAATCACCCAACTAGAGTTTGCTGCCGTATTTATTTAAACGATGTTTTAAAATAACATAGAGCAAATTGTTACCATATTTTATGATACCTGTACCGAATAAGCAATTATTCTACTCTATTATATTTAAAGTCAAAGTCAAAGTATTTATTGCCAACTAAGTGTGAGGTATTTACAACGATCGTATTGTATTAACATAGAGCTTAGATACTTAATCGCTCTTGTCAGGCACTGCTATATGAGGGCTTTTCTAAGTATTTATAGTAAAACAAAGCAGTCTAAATAATTATTTTCATAACAAAATGAAAACAATCTAAAAGCTCAAACCTTATTAAAATTTAATGCAATAAGTTAAGTTTGTCAGTAGCTCTTTTAAGCACCAACCAACAAGTTTCGGTTAATAGTTTTTAATTTGTATATCTATAAACAATAAGTTTGTTTATTATTTGCGAGAACACTACACATCATTACATAGTATAAAGAAAAGTAGCTTCCCGCGTTTGTATGTATGTATGTATGTATGCTTAAATCTTTAAAACTACGCAACGGATTTTGATGTGGTAATATACCCGAGGTGTAGCGATGGCGGGTCATTTGAAATAAAACCACAGATAACATAAATAAAATAAGGCGTCCGACCGATTTCAGCCATGGCGGCCGATCTCAATTGAGATCAGCCAAGTGCGCAGGACATATTATAGTGCACAAGTGTGCGCGCAAACACAAGTGCACTCTCTATTCCCTTACTCTCATAATTCGGTGAGACGGCAATCCGACATGACCGATGAGAGATCGGGCGCTGGACCACCGGCTTAACGTGCTTTCCGAGGCACGGGCGTTCAACCGCCAACTTCCTAACTCCGGGCTGAGTAATTTCATTACAGAAAATCTCACACAAATTTTGCCCGACCCCGGATTCGAACCGGGGACCTCTCGGTCCTAACGCAGCGCTTGCTACCAATGGACCAACGAGGCAGTCACAGTTTTGCCACAGATAATATAACTAGAATAAAACTAATTTTACGAATTAAACTCGCGTGTAAACTGCGCTCGTGGTTACGGGACCACAGGCGCTGTAAAGATCTCGAAACGTCGGGTCTCTAAATAATATATTTAGAATAACAAATACACGCGAGTTTAATTTGTAAAAAGAGTGTTATCTTCTTATAAATAAAAATGAATTGCTGTTCGTTAGTCTGACTAAAACTCGAGAACGCCCAGACCGATTTAGGTAATTTTGGTTTTAAAATGTTCGTGATAGTCCAGGGAAGGTTTATAGTATTGGCGGTATGAAATTCGTCGGGACCACTAGTCTTCTTCTTCTTTCTTATAAATAAAAATGAATTGCTGTTCGTTAGTCTGACTAAAACTCGAGAACGCCCAGACCGATTTAGGTAATTTTGGTTTTAAAATGTTCGTCGTAGTCCAGGGAGGGTTTCAATGAGAAAATATAAAAAAAGAATCAGTATTGGCGGTATGAAATTCGCCGGGACCACTAGTATTAAAATAATTAATCTTCTTGACTATAAAAATAACAAGCCACAGCTTATTAATATACAACATAATCTTAGCAATAACTAAAAACAAAAGAATTTTCACTTACCTCTTATTTGAAAACCACTTTTTTTCGCCATACCTATATTTATAGGTGTTTTTTTAATTTATTTTTACACTGAGAGATACAGCTCAATTCTAAATACAACTACTATATGACGAAGCTGGACACTTTGGTTTAAACGCGGAATATTATCATATAAATATACAAATGGCTTTCCATGTATGTTTGTTCATATTTTCACTTATTTTGACTATGGTTTCAATAAAATAATTTTTTGTTTGTATGTACTTATGGACTTATATAAATAGTACATAACATAGTACTGTAATTTTATTTGCAAACAATCAAACATAAAGTTTTGTGTTATAGTTAGTTTTTTTAATTGAGTTGCTCATTTTTATTTTTTTTATATATTTTTTAATTTTTTACTACTTTTTTATTTTTTATTAAGTTACTTATCTTCAAATCAGGTCTATGAATGGTCTAATGCAGCAAACTTGTATGCTTAGCTTGTAAAGAATTTAACTTAGTTATTATGGGATGCTATTGCGTCAGAATATACGTCTGACAGCCATCTTGTGACATACATATGTATATATCTATGTATATCTTCGTACGGGTTATATATAACTAGATGACTACCCGCGACTCCGTCCGCTTAAGGTATGGTTTAGTTTTACTAGAAAACCCGCCAAGTGACTCTGACCTCTCTCGGTCAGGTCGCGTTCAGGATCAGCACTGTACGAACCGGAGCCAGGGGGACCATTGGTGCGGCAAGCGCAGGACCAGTGGAGTCTTAGCGGCGGTATTGTGCGGGCGGAGCGGGTCAGCCCGCCGGTGCGGGGCCCTTCCGTTCGGCGGACTGGCCAACTCTGACCCGCATAGCTCAATACCAATGCGAGAATCCACGCCTTGTCTCGTTGCTGCCGCAGCAGTGGTCTCCTTTCACGGCTTTCAGGGTGAGTGCGACAGACTCAATATGGTCTATTGTGCCTGTCGACCTCATATTTGGATCTCACTACCGCTTACCATCAGGTGGAGTGAGGTCATCTTGTTAGCCTCTTTATAAAAAAAAAAAAAAAAAAAACATTACTCCTTTTAAGCACAGTTGGTTAAAAAATAGCTTATGTCTTTTCTCAGACTCTAAACTAACTGCGTACCAAATTTCATTTAAATCGGTTCAGTAATTTTGGCGTAAAAGCGAGATAGACTGAGTTAGTCACATTTATATTCTGACATCTGTTAAAAGTAGTTCGATTATACCCCCTAATATGTACTAATACTATTTTCTATTTAAATTGGTGATAATGACTAAAAAACAAGTGATATACTACAGTCACAGATTAAGTAATTAAACAAAAAAAATAAAAAGCTAAGAATTGTATTAGCATGTTGGTGACAATTTTATTAAAAAAATAATAGACTAATATTAAATGATTTCTTTGGCGTATACAATATCTACATAATTACATAAGTATTTATGAAATTCATTGCCATTATCTTAAGTCTAACACTATTAATGGCCCTTACTACATGCAGGTATCATCAACTTATTGTTAGAACATCTATTTAGTAATAAGTCAAAAAGGCACAGAAAACCTAACTTTATTGTGACCTAGTTAATAATAGATGGTTAATTAGAAATCATTATTATTAATAGAAAGACCACATTATGCCATGCCCTAGATATTCAGTTACAGTTTTGCGAAGGGTAATACAATCCAGTGGTTAACCAAAACCGCGGGATTCGAGTAGAGATATCTATTTGTTGATGTTGTAACATATAGTATATATGTGATTAAAATTTAGGGCACCCCATAAATATAAATAAGCAAATAAATATTACACAACATCACATACATTGATCTGATCCCGTGGTAAGTTCCTTAAGCACTTTTGTTACGGATATCAAAAATCAGCAGTGGATACACAAATATACTTCAACATATTTAATAACATACCCAGACACGGAACAAACACCGATGTTCGTCATACAAACGTTTGTCCAGAGTGGGAATCGAACCCAACGACTTTTGGAACCGTAGGTGAACCTTCACTAACCACTGTTCCACCTAGCGAGTAAAAAATACGGTAAGTTTCATTTTTTCTTGATACCGAGACCTCAAAAGTAAAACGTTATGTTGTAACAATACGATTCGTATTAATTATTTTAATTTTACCAATTGCTCAAAAGTAGAGCAATTACAAAACTATAGGATTTTTGTAGTTGTTTAAAATTAAAATTTTATTATAGTTTTGTGTTTTTATTTAAAAAAACATACATATAATACAAAACTGAAGTTAATTAAACGCTTGCAAAAATAAGATGATGCCATACAAGATGAAACCACTATTCTATAGATCTGTCTGTCTAGAAAATTGCGTTTTTTTCTTATTTAATTAATTTTTTTTTAAGTTTTTTTGTTCCTTGAAAAATAAAAAAATATATTAAAAATATTAATTGATTATTTCCTATTGTTCCAATGACCTAGTTTCAAAGCATTCCAACATAATCTCTGAAGCGGTAAACAAAAAGTTGTATAACGAGCTTCAACCTAATCCCTTAAGCTCTATGGTGCTTCGAAGCTTTTCTGTATGTAATTTCACCCGGGAGCTTTTACTCTATAGAATAAGGTCAAGTGCGAACGTGCCTAGAGCTTTTGAAGGGTACTTAGATTGCAATAATAGTGAGCTTTTAGAGATAGACTGAAAGCATAGGAATGATTCGCGATTGTTTTTATAGGGCATTTTCTTGGAACAAACTATGCTTACGAATTTAGTGAGAGCGTCTTCATATCTAAGTCAAATTTAATTCTACTTTTATGATTTTTTAAACAACATTGAAACATATTGATTATATAATTAAGATTTTGTGGTCTGTACTAGTGAAATGTTATATTATTTAGAGATCGTAAAGATTTTTTTCTACTCGAATTAAAATAGAACTTTAGTTATTAAATAAATAAAGTCAGTTTTGGCTCTAAATATAGGACTATTTTTCTACTCGAATTAAAATAGAACTTTAGTTATTAAATAAATAAAGTCAGTTTTGGCTCTAAATATAGGACTAGGTACAATGCATGTAAGTATTAACGGAAGTATTTAATTTTTACTTTTTATCCTCATTTCATTCTTACTAAATGTAAAATTGTTTTCATGGTTTAACCAATGCTATCACCATTAGCCATAGGGCTTTCCAGTCCATTACCTCGCTTTTACTTACTCATGTATGATATATGTGTATATGTTATCACTATGACATCGTTAACTATTTTGCATTGTCATAATTAATGACTGGCTCGGTGGAACAGTGGTTAGTGGCTACCTACGGGCCCAAGAGTAGTGGGTTCGATTCCCACCCGGGACAAATTTTGTGTGACGAACATCGGTATTTGTTCCGTGCCTGGTTGTGCTATAAAATATTTGTGTATCCACCGTTGATTCTTATATCCGTAACACAAGTGCTTAAGCTACTTACCATGGGATCAGTTAGTTATGACCAGGTTATCCCCCTAACCTGGTGATGACTAGAGATTTTTAAAAAAATCATATAATTTTCAATATAACACACGGAAGTGTAAAATAAAGGAAATGAATGTAATAAAATTTTACTACCACCAAATTATTGAATATGGGTAGAGTAATTTCTTTAATACATCAAAAAAACACTCAAATCCCTACTCGGGTATCGAACCTTCGACCTCTCGATTTACGCGACCTCCAATTGACCAACAAGTCAGGGGTGAAAAAAAATATAAACTTTAAGAAAAACTAATTTTACTTTCATAATTCATAATACATACAAAACTTTTAATATTGTTTAACCGACATTGAAACATATTAATAAAAACATAAAACTTGATAAATATCCCGCACATATACAGTTTTGTAACGTATGTAATCATTACAGTACAAAGAACGAACCTATCCCGCCCAAATCAAAACCATGGTGACCCGCTAATCTCTTCGTGACGTCACCATTCATGACGTCACGAAACCCTCATGCATCGGAGCCTGACCGCTCGCTCCAGTTCCCTCAAGGTCGCAAATGATTGATATCTTAGTATCAGTCTGACGGATACGGTAGGGTGGCCATGGGTAACGGCTAGAATGGGATTGTGTTACTTTGTTTATTTTTTTTTGTTTCTTAGAAGTATTGAAGTGTTGATTATTATTTGCGCGAACATTAGGTACAGGTATTTGATATAAAACTTCTGTTTGCAAATTTTTGATATTGTACAGATTTTAAATAAAGAAACGTTTTGATTTTTTTTGTGTTTGAAACGTTATATATAAATACATAGTTCATATTATCGAAAGATTTATATGACTTATTTAATAACGAGTTTTATTTTAAAAAAAACGTGATCATAGTTAGGCTAAGTTATGATTGAAGTAGTCATAGAACTTAAAAATTACTTAAACGATGAGCTTATTTACCATGAGTAACACAAATTAATGAGTTTTCCACATAAAACGTATAATGTACCTGCTCTACTTATTTGCCATTTTTTATTTAGTAAAGTAATAAAAAACACTTAAATGCAAATTTTAAGTGAGCAAATGAAGCAGGTAAGTACAATAGACATAAAAAATTTATTGTACATTCAATCACAAACTACCATTCTGACCAATAAAATATTTTTATCAGTTATAATAACATCGATAACTTAAGTTAATCGTTAATCTTTTTTCTTAATAGTGGTGTGACGATTAATTGGTCCAGCTATCAAGGAATTGGCAAGCCTAAGCCTATTATAGAGATCTGTGGATAAGTTTTGATTAGACCTTTGCCAGCAACACTGGTTGATAAAAAATATTTTTTTTCAAGATATTTAGATTGTGTCTATAGTGCTACACAGCTCTTATTTAAAATATGTAAAAAAAACATTTTTTTTTTAATTTTTTCAAGACTTTCCGACTAAATACAAAACATTGGTCACCCGAATCTAAACAGTTAAAGGTTGTTACTAATTAGATAACTTTGGTGTAACAGTAATTACAGCCTACTGCTGTTTTACATTTTTGCTAATAGCAATCCGGCGTTTGATCGATTCAAGGTATGATATCAAGGCGTTATTCTTAAGAACTGTTTAACAGGACTGGAATTATGTCTGATAAGTAATTTAAGCAGTTCATAGTTTTTACGTTTGAATTCCTTTTTTTGTGTTACTGCGTAATGAAAATACAATGATACCTGTCGATTTGAATAAAAAACTAAATTAAGTGTGCTGTAAAGACCTCGCAATGTCGGATCTTAAAATAATAATATGTTTAGAATAACATAACACGAGATTTTAATCCGTAAAATTAGTTTTATTCAAAATGTGTTGTTCGCGCAAATCATAGTCGATACCAGTCTTTTTGATTTGGTATGAAAAAGAAATGGATAGCCTCTATTAACAGCAATTGGTGATGGACTTACAGCCAAAACACACTGGCTAATAATTTGAAATAATATATAATATTATATAGTAGGAAGTATATGACACTCTCAGTCATTAGTTGCAGTATTTCTTCAATCAGAGTTATTGTTTTAACATAAAAAGGTACCGAAGGCAATCGCGATCAGAAAAATAATCATGATAAATACTTCGCAATATTAAAAAACAATACAACGCAATATAATTTAAGGACAATTTTTTTTAAAATTATTGTCAAAATTTCAAGGTAAGAAATGCATAATATTAGGACAACAGTAGTACCACTTATTAGTATTACTTTAGGAGTTTAACCTTCATTCATATTTTATTCCTATTTTTATTTGCTTGAATCGAATGAATTAGTAAGGTCTTATCTTTGTCTATACAATTATCCCTATTATTAGAATAGTTATTGTAGTAGGTACGTAATTTGTCATTTTATTAATGTTCAATTTAAATTGTACATCAATTTAGTTCATCTAACCACAGCTTTCATGAGAAAAAATAAACACAGTTAGATTGACACACTAGACTCTTGTATGACATTAGAAATAATATCTGAGGCATAATATATAAAAAAATATATATATCTTGACCCACATTAACTAATAGAAAAAAAATAACAAAAAAACTTACCATTACCATTTTCTTTTTTCCCGTTTTTGGCGACGATCAAACCGTTCTCGCACTGGCTGGTGGCAGAAACAACTCCGTTCAGCTCCTTCATTTTTAAAACTTCGAACTTGTCAACAGAAAAAAAACTTTCGAATTTAAACGCGCGGGAAACTGTTTCGCGCGCTTCCGTACGTCACTTTGACAGGCTAATACTGGCAACGGAATTGGCTGGCCGGTTTCGCGGTTATGCTATTGCCAAGGTAATCACGATCAGAAAAATTACAAGCGGAACAGAACGAAAGGATTGCTGCGAAAAAAAATTGGAGAGCAGCTGTGTCTATGTTCACGGCTAGCGTCCAAATGGCAGTTGAATCGAACAAGTTAGGTTTATTTATACAAAAAAAGATCTATACGCTTTAATAAAGTGTACTAATGTTGTGTAAGACAAATTGATTTGTTAGTTAATTTGATGGTTAAAGTTCATTGACATTTTGTTGTTATTTGTTATGTAATATTGTTGCATTATTGCGACATGTAACATAATTAATATCTCCTTGTTTCCTTTTTTTTTCTCGATTATAGTCGTAATAATGGTACATACTTGACTAAGGCCTGATCGCTTTAGTTTAGGGTAGGCCTGTGCCCCACTAGTGGGGACTTATATGGGGTGATGGTGGGTACATAAATTATTGATCTGCCGATATGTAATTATTAGATAGGAATTTTTCCTTTAATATTTTTTGTCCATGATAATAAGAAAATTTTAAGATTAATTATTTTAAGGCATAAACAATAACTTAAAAAAACATATAATTGATTGTTAATAAAATTTTATGCAAGATTATTTGCAGTGTCCTTACAGGGTGTCACATGTACCTATTTATATATCATATATATGTATAATATTAATATTATTAACAAAGTATATTACCTATGTAGTGTGACTTGCAAAATTAATAAATAAATAAAGTGGTCACGTACCAAGCGGGATTTTATTATGTAAGTTGGGAATTTATTATATAAGTACAGATAATTTGTTGTCGTATTAAAAAAATAGAAGGTAACTTTCTGATAACCTATACTTATCACCTAAGTATGTTTCGTTTCTGATCTAAGTGTAGGCCTATGTATTTATTTACTAAGTACAGAAACGAAAAAGGAAGTAACTGTTAGCTTCTAAAATGAAAATGTTCATTTTTTCGGTTGTTAACCTTATTTTTTTCCTGACATACGATGATGGCTTGGAGTAGCCTCGCCATCATCACCGGACTAGCAGCGGAGCGGATGGCTCTCACATTTACATACCTCTGTATGGGAAAATGTAACTGAGTAAATTTTGTGTAATCGAAGTATTAAGTACCCCAAATGACTTTTAAAAAGTTTTAAATTCCGTGTCACATCTATTTATCCTTAATTTATTCATTTATTGGATCGCTGTAAAACGTTCAATACCTATCTCTAAATAATGAGTTTATTTGCATTTTCATTACAATACCAACTGAACGCTAGAAGTTAAACATTAAAAAGTTTTTAAATATTAGAAAGAAGAAACCTACACTTCAATAGGTTTTTAAGGTTTTTTTAAAAGTTGTGTAGTGTTATTTTGTATCTCTTCTTCTTACTTATGATTAATATTACTCACATGGCTTACTATAATAGACAACGTGAGAATCTACTTATTAATAAAATATTGAACCCAAGATCTCCTTAATGCCAGCTTTGCTCCCAGTACATACATACATACATAAAATCACGCCTTTTTCCCAGAGGGGTAGGCAGAGATCACTTCCAGGGATCCACTTTTCACCTCTGTGGGAAACGTGACGTGACGGGTTGTGTACCACGTCGCCGCCATTCTGCCTTGTGCATTATTTTAACAAGGTCATTGCGTTCCCACGAGTAGCAAGGATATGTGACGGGGGAAGGAAAAGGGGAGGAAGGATACTATCGCCTCGGATGACTTGGACTGAGTCGATAGTAGCTCGAGGAGCCGGGGTCGCTTACCCGTATCCTACCGTTCACCAACCACCGGACAGATAGTTGTGACTGGTATCCCCTGATTGAATCTACTTATTAATAAAATATTTCACAAATCAAAGCATGCATAGGATTTGAACCCTAGATCTCCATCTTAATGCCAGCTTTGCTCCCACTAAGTCAAGTTAATTAGTTTATTTAATTAACCAAACAAATTGCGAAGTATTTACTAAATGTGATGTAATTTAAGTTACAGTTCGGATCGGAAAATGATTTAATGATGCCACCGATATACATAACGGGTTTATCACCTATTACCATTTAAATCACTCTGCTCATAATGGTTTGTTAATTTGACTTTATAAATAAAATAAAACTGCTTTTATATTGAGGGTTTGGAATGAATTGTCATAGAGAATTTTTTTAATCAGCCAACTCACCCAGCTGATATTAAAAGGGTTTAAAAATGCTGCCTAAAGTTTATTTTCCACGCGGACGAAGTCACTGGCACAGCTAGTAAATAAAGATTTGTTTTTCCTAACTGACATACGATGATGGCTTTGAAAAGCATCGTCATCATCACCGGACTTGCGGGGGAGCGGCTCCCTTAGTCATCATCATCAGCCGATATACGTCCCCACGGCACGGGCCTACCCTAAATCAGGGCGATAAGGCCTTAGTCAACCACGCTGGCCAAGTGCGGGTTGGTCGACTACACAACCTTAGAATTTCTTCTTCGGTGTGCAGGTTTCCTCACGATGTTTTCCACCGTTAAAGCGTCGAATAATCGTACATATGAATTTCAAATTTGAAAATACTTTGGTCCCAATCCTTTGTACATTTATTTTAGATAATATAAACGTTTTATATGAAGTCGGTTAAATAGCAAAGTAACGCGATACAGCGGCACTATAACAATAAATGATACGAAATGACCTCCAACAAAGCTAGCCGAGTCCATGTGCGTTTGTAATTCTATTACGATTTACTACTGATACTTATTAATTGACAAATAACCTGTGACCTGAATATATTATCTAGATGGATTGGAAAATTTTAGTACTTACATTGTGGGCAAAACATGAGTTTGTATTCAATATTTAGTACGAAACGCGTGTATATAGAACGACATACAATTAATCGGTCAATGATTTGTATAGATAAATCGTCGAACGTAAATCTTTCAACAATGTGGCGGAAATGAGACAGGCATATCGCGATGTGCCTGGTTCAACGGCCAGCCTACGACATGAAATCACTATCAAAGTGAACTAGAAAGACGTTAATAGTAATTAGTAGCTAACCTCATAGCGGTTAAACTCTTAATCTCAATCTCTACTCACATGTTCCCTCGCTCGCATAATCCTTGTCTCTTCAGGCGGGGCGTGAAACGGCATCTACGCAGGTCTTCAGGGTGAGTGCGACAGGCTCAATAGGGTCTATTGTGCCTGTCGACCTCATAAGTGGACCTTTTGGTGGTGTGAAGACATCCTGAACGTCAATCAATGTATACTTATACTTGTAATTCTGTACATTCAATATATTTTTCAAAACAACTATCAGGGTGTGATTAGTGATCGATACTAATGCCAAAAATGCAGTCAGCAATTCTTTTGTTCGTCTGTCTGTCTGTATGTTCCTTATAGAAACAAAAACTACTCGACGGATTTTAATGAAACTTGGTACAATTATTCTTTATACTCTTGGGCAGGATATAGTATACTTTTGATCATGCTACAATTAATAGGAGCAGAGTAGTGAAGGAAAATGTTGGGAAAACGGGAGAAGTTACTCCATTTTTTAAGCTTCCGTCGCGTTTGGAGCTTTAATAGTTAATGTTACATAGAAATCATGTATGACGGAAATATTTTACACAAAATTTTCTATCTTAAAAAAAACCCCTGATGGTCTAGTGGTAATGGCAATTGATTTTTACGCGAGTGGTCGCCAGTTCGAACTCCACCACGTACTAATTGTTTTCAAATTTGAAAGTCATATTATGTGCGTTCTTAATCTAATCTTACGGCGAAGGAAAACATCATGAGGAAACCTGCACACCTGTGAATTAATTGTAAGGTTGTGTAAAGTTGACCAACCCGTACTAGCGTGGTTGACTCGAGGCCTGATCGGCCTAGTCTACGGTAGACTCGAGTCTTTTCAAAGGTGGTTTGAAGGGTACCTCGGGGCGTGAAATGGCATTTAAGCAGGCCTTCAGGGTGAAATCTTTTTGTGCTGGATACACCATTTATCGAGGAAGGCTTAACGCTATAAAATATCACGCTGCGACCAATAGGAGCAACGAAACAAGGGAAAATGTGTTAAAACGGGGAAAAACGTTTAGGAGTGAGAGCCATCCGCTCCCCCGCAAGCCCGGTGATGATGACAAGGCTCCTCCAAGCCATCATTGTTAGTCAGTTAGGAAAAAAAAATGGGGAAAAACGCGGACGAAGTCGCTGGAAAAGCTAGTTTATTATAAAGGCAAATTAGTTAAGTTATTATCCCTTTTTAAAGTCGGTGTAACTTTTTTAAAAAGTGTACAGTTGATAAATGTATATCAATTGAAAATTCCCTATTTAAGAGAAGAATTAGCTCGATAATTTGTATAACTTTACTTCTCTAATGAATAAGTACATGTTTTATTTCCTAATTTATTTAAGCTGATTATTTAAAAAAAACAATTATTACGAATAACTCGTATTTTATCTCGGAAAGGAAGGTAAGTATTTTAAATTAGTGTAATTTATTTATATTAGTAGAATAATCTTATTTGTTTCTTACGTAATAAGAGTTTCCGCCGTATAAAATCCAAAAAAGAATTGGTCAAATCGGTCCAGCCGTTTACGCGTAACGCCGTGAAAAGGGTTAGGTATAAATTAATTATTATGTACATACATAATACCTTCATATTTATTTAGGTTGTACCCATATTGAGTACATTGCACCAAAAATAAGTAGACTATGAATAAATTATTATCTTTCTTTCTTTTCCCGCAACTTTACTTTTTACTTTACTTAAATTTCATACTTTTTAATTTTTAATGTTTATTATAACTCGATGCCCTCGATAGGTTGCAGCGACGTG
This sequence comes from Maruca vitrata, assembly GCA_039566165.1. Lineage (NCBI taxonomy): Eukaryota > Metazoa > Arthropoda > Insecta > Lepidoptera > Crambidae > Maruca > Maruca vitrata. Next base: position 1,279,887 of record CM076940.1, read on the forward strand.
CTATCCGTATTGTCGGTGATGTAGAGGTGTCCGAAACCCTGGAGCCTCTACAACTACGTAGAGACATTGCCGGTCTAAGTGTTCTCTACCGTCTCTATAATGGGGAATGCTCTGAAGAGCTATTTCAGCTAGTCCCTCCCTCCCCTTTCCACTCCCGAACGACACGTGCTGGGCAGCGCTGCCATCCACATACAATCAGACGCTGGTGGCTTGGACTAAGGAGGTTTAGTTCCTCTTTCCTGCCACGTGTCATTAAGGCATGGAATGCCCTTCCAGCTCATGTTTTCCCTCCCTCCTATGACCCCGGGCTCTTCAGGCGGGGCTTGAAACGGCATTTAAGCAGGCCTTCAGGTTGAGTGCGACAGGCTCAATATGGTCTATTGTGCCTGTCGACATTACAGTAAATTGATAAGTGATTCTACCACCAGCATTAATAGCGCGGAATGCCCTGAAGATCAGATTTTTTCCCATGCATCATCACTGGACTTGCGGGGGAACGGATGGCTCTCACTCCTAAAAATCATCACTCCCTAACTAACATACGATGATGGCTTGGAGTAGCCTCGTCATCATTACCGGACTTGATGTAGTGATTTTTTGTTACCTTACACTTGTTGATATTAAATATTTTGGCTGGTATCTGTCTTATATATTATCCACCAAAGTCATAATTATCTCCGCGTTTTCCCGGTTGCATCCTTGCGGAGCCCGGGGTCCGCTTTCCTGCTCTTATGTCCCACTTCGCACGGTCTTCGGCATCCTTCACGGAGAGTTTGTTGGCACGCATGTCATCCACTACGACGTCAAGCCAGGCCTTCTTGGGCATATTATCATATTATCCACCAAAGTGTGACATGTTATTTAATTACTTATTTATAGAGATAAATAGGTATAACAAAAGAATGAAATGTTTTCACACACATATTATGTTAATGATAAAATAGACTGTGAATATATTTATTCACAGTCTGTTAAGTGTCCATATTTGCGCAAATGTTTTATTTTGTTTTATGAGAATGAGAATTATATTATGAGAAATGAAGATTGGATAAATAATTATCTTTATATATAAAAATAGATATCACAGTCACAGGTAATCCAACTTTTTTTTGTATGTTTCTTGTTAATTTAGTCAAGATGTTGCATCACCTATGGCAATTTTTGTTTTTGTATGAGAATGGCCTGATAATAATCAAAGTTGTAGAAAAAATAAATAGGTTACGCTAAATATAATCGTTTAAAACGAGGAAGTAGATTCATTATCCCGGATTAGGAATTATTTACAAATCCTGCTTGGTATCCGTCATAAATTATTAATTAAGTTTGATGTATTATTAACTAACGTTTCATTTTACTTTATTACAATTTTGCTTACAAACATGTGAACAAACAAAAAGTTAAAAATTAAAAGCGTAAGTATTAGTCTTTATATGGGTCTACACGCGTTATTTGGAGTAGCAAATACATAGGTACTTACTGCCTGACGTTTCAACTAGGTTACACCAATCGTGGTTCGATCATGAGACTAATATTTAGTGTAATAGAACGCGAAAGTCTAAAATCTTACATAAAAGCGTAGGTATCAGATAGGTAGGTAGGTAGGTACAGATAAAATTAATTTAAGACCTTCCATGACCAAATAGCTCACATCTTGAAGAGAGGTCAGATCAGATGTACTCGTAATCGAAGGGATGACAAAGATGCCATGTAGCAAATGGCAGGAAGTGATATCTGCTTACCCCTTAGGGAAAAAGGCGTTATAGTATGTATGTTGTATGTAATTTTATAGTAAGTAGGTTACGTTTTGATAAACATACTGGCTCTTTGGTTATATGTTAAAAATAATAAAGTAAAAAAAAAACTCAGGATAAAACTTTTTTCAGGCAGGATACTTTACTATACTTTACAAGTTCGATATAGATGTAGGTCCTTAATGGTTTTTATAATTTATTTTAAAATTGTAAAATGTAATATGTGGTTAAAAATATTTTACTTTCCTTCCAAGTTAGCACAATATTTACTACATTTTTTTTAAAATTAGAAACGTAAACAATATTTAAAAATATGAAAATTCAAGAAATGATTAATGAAAAAAGTTTGTAAACAGTAAATTAACACTTACGATAGTGACGTGATGACCCAGTTAACATTTTAACGCATTTAACTTTGAACATCTCTTTTTTGTATGTATCACCTTGCTATCATAATAATAGTAAACGAAGATAAACGAAAAAAAACCCCGACTATGCGCAAAATCTCGTGCGTAGATTGATTTTCGTCGAATTCGAACTAAAATTGGCTAAATACATACTAATTTGTACCCAGTAGCTTTGTAAAATGACAAAAAATGCCAGGTATTCCCCCGGCTAAAGACATAAAACAGTTAAAGTCGCTTACTCACCATAGTTTGGTAATATTCCGCTTTTGAACTGAAGCTTTGATCATGCCATGACGTCTTTTCAATGCGTCATTTTATTTTTGCGACCACAAATTGTGGTGATTATATTTTCTGACAACATTATTGATCCTTTAACTAGGCAAATATAAATATATAGGAAAATTAGCTGAGTAAAGTTACTGGCGTTAAAGTTTCTTGAACTTTTTTGTACTACAATGTACAGTCAGCCAAAAATGTGGTCTACCACCCTACGGTTGAGATTCGTTTGGACGTCATGAAACAACAAGGTCAATTTTCCCTGGCAATAAGATTGTGTCAGTGAAAGGTCAACCTTAGCGATCGTTACATCTCGCAGAAACATTTGTCAAAAGTGGTAGACCACTTTCTTGGCTGACTGTACCTAAACATGGATTTACTCTACCGTACATCATACAGTAGCGGTACCATGAGTTGGCTATCGAAAACTTACGTACATTAAAAACCTATCGAGTTAATTTTTTCATACGACCGATTTTAGTTCTTAAGCGTGACCTCCAGGGGCGCTGCACAAGTTTTTCATGATAGACATATTTACGTAGGCGATATCGAGTACGTAACTTTTAAACTCATGGTAGCGCTACAGTAGCGGTACCATGAGTTTGCTATCGAAAACTTACGTACGTTAAATATCTATCGAGTTGTTTTTTTCATAAGACCGACCGCTGTACAAGTTTTTCATAGACACATTTACGTAGGCGATACCGAGTCCGTAACTTTTAAACTCATGGTAGCGCTACTGGCTGACTATGAATATGTTGTTAGACACGTAGGCGTGATAATGTCAATCGAATGTCCTGCATAAATATGACCTTACTGGAGAAATTCCCGATTTTGATGTTCACTCACAAAGTCAACCCAAGTTTCTGTCTTTAACTAGTAATTATTACCTTAGAATGTTTTAATTTATTTTTATAATGTTTAACCTTTTTTAATTTTTAGTATTTGTTATAGCGGCAACGGAAATACATCATTTGTGAAAATTTCAGCTTTCTAGCTATCACGGTTTATGAGATACAGCTTGGAAACAGACAGACAGACAGATGAACGATTTAGGCTTAGTAATAGGGTTCCATTTTTACCTTTTAAGTACGAAAACCTAAAAACTAGGTTGATTGTGCCTACAAACCGGAAACGCATAGAAAACAAGACATGATAATGATAGATAGATAGGAAGCGGTGATAGCAGACTGGACTAGTTGTTACGTTTGGCAAGTACGAGGTCAAGGTACAAGGTCACACTGAGGTCATTCACTAGTTGCAAGTTCAAACTAGTTGCAAGTCCAAACTTGTTGCCGAGGCGTGGTAAAGTGCTAATAATGACCTTTGTCCTTAAATTACTACTTTTAATCTTAAGACACATAGAGTCTACTACTATATTGAACTCTTTTGAAATAGAAAATATATAAAGTACGACAAAAACGACGATTTCATTCAACTTCTCGGATCAACATTCAATTAGTAACCCCGATTTTTTTCAATGAGAGTTGTTGGTATAATGGAAATTTTATAATGCACACGAAAGAAAGAAAGAAAACAAAAATAACTTATACTAATAATAATAAAATATATAGAATGCGACGATGTGGCAATCCAGTGTACTGTATTTACAGGAAAGGAAATACATCAGGACCAATATACTTCCTGGGTGTAAAACCCAGACACAAATCTTATAATTAGTTCCTGGGTTTTTCCGAGGAGGTCCTAGGTACGAAACCCGGATGTATGATTCAATTTTGGTCCAGTTTTCACACAAACTGCGTCGTCTAGTTGACTTAATAACGTATTATGCAGCACCCATGTTTGCTGGGCCTGGATTCGTGGGTTCGATCTCTAGTTTTTTATATGATTTTTATGTATAATAGCTGACCCGACAGACTTCGTCCTGTCAAAAATATGTGAAAAAGAAAAGGGCTGTTTTTAGGGTTTTTCCGGCAATTATTCGATTTTTTCTAACCGTAAGAACCATCCTTGGACTTCAACGAACATTTTAAAAAAGAATTGGCCAAATTGGTTCAGGCGTTGTTGAGTTATGCGCTTACCAACACATTTTGCGATTCATTTTTATATTATAGATGATATAATTTGATCCAGGTATCAAAGAACTCTCCTTGCCTTAAAAAAATGTAGTGGACAGGTTTGGAGGAGAACTTTACCCTGTAGTGGATGATGGTAAAAAAATCAGCCAAGTGCGAGCCGGATTCGGGCACGAAGCGGTCCGTACCAATTTTGTGAAAAACCACACCAACCGTGGTTTTTTGAAGGGAATAAAAAGAAGTGCGGCAATACAAAAAATATTTCATCTGTGAAAAATTCAACTGCCAATCCAATCTCAATTTTAATCCTATGAGTACAGAACCATAAAAAGTTATTCATTCCTTATTCTATTTAATAGTAAACAATAAATAAAACAAACACTATAATGATATTTAGCTATGATTTAGTTCGTTACCCAGTATAGTAAGCTTGACCTACATTTTTTACAATCGCTTTTTGTCAGATTTTCACGGTCGTTGATTATATAATAATATAGCCTGTGGAGCATGTCTTCTAAGGTTAAGTGTTGCATTCTTAGGTTCGAATCCCAGTTACACTGATGATGATGGATAATGAACTTAGGTATTTAGCCTAGACTTAATAATTGTCTAAGATCTGAGTTTAAAACGACCTTCACTGAACTGATTAATGAATTTAAAGTACATTCATATTAAATTAAACATGTTAGCAAATATTACTAAAAAACAGTCTTAAATAACATTGATTAAGACATTTTCTATTAACATTTAGCGATTTCGATTGTAAACAAATAAAATATCAAGCAAAAAATTTATATAACTAAAATAGTTTACCTGAGACCTGAGTTTAGTTTGTCATTTTTTTTCTGTTTAAATTACAGTGAAACCTGAATAAGTGGGACCTGGATAAGTGAGAATCGGGGGTCCCAACACCTAGGCACTGCATTACCTCTGTTAGTGAGACGAAGCAAACCTCTATATCTGGGATTCATTCTTAAATATTTTTTTTCTTATTTGCCTCTGTTACTGAGACAGCGACTGTATTTCACATCTACAAACCTCTGTTACTGAGATAAAATCGTATTGTTTGTTTGCTTACTTATTCTACCCTCAAATTTCAATTACCTCCAGTTTTAGTTTCACTTTATTATGTTTGTTTGAAAAATGTCAAAACGTAAAATAAAATGTTTATCATTTCGTGAAAAACTGAACTTGATATCCGTTTATGAAGTATTACGAAAACTGAAACGATTACGTTCATCAGAATATTTTGAACTTGAACAGTGTTTGCTAGCTTGAGTTAAGCATGTTCATAACATAAACGTTCCGATAAGTAGACCGATGATGATTAAAGTTGATCTAGAATGTTAACGTAAAACATTTTTTTAATAATCGCACCTCTATTTCTGAAATAACCTGCTTTCTAACCTCTGTTAATGGAACCCTCTGTTATTGAGACAGATATTTATTTATACCTGGATATCTGAGACACTGGGTAAGTGGAATACCTCTATAAGTGAAACAATATTGCTGGTCCCTGGATGTCTTACTTAACCAGGTTTCACTGTATATTTACATACATACATAGACTCATGTCTTTTCCCCTGAGCGTTAGGCAGAGATCACTTCCTGCCAAGTGCTACTGCCCTGGCACACCACTTTCGCTTCTTCCACATCCATCAACCTCTTCATGCACGTTCGTCGATTACGGGTACTTTAAATTTGACCTTTCTTCAAGATTTGACCTATTTACATCGTTACATACCCATTATAAATAACTATAAAAATTAGGTACCTGTCTACCTTTTAACTATAATGATCTTATCAAACATAGAACATTGAATACTGAATCCACCATTAAATTCCTTAAAAAGTCCCGCCATTTTTAAAATAAAAATAGGTATAAAAAAGGTCGCATTCATGAATGAGTCTATTTTACTATACTATAGAACTGATTGGTGACAAGGAAAATACTATTTACCTGTTATTGTAAACTCAATAACGTTATTGATAACCGTTTTTGTAACAATTGCATTGTGAGTTGCTGTCAAATAAAGTGGTTTGACCTTTGCCTTGAAATCCTAGGTTTAAACGAAGAATTGACTAAATGGCGTGGGCGTATCCCTCTTACTAAGACATATTTTGGTCTAGGTCATTAACTGTGCCTAAGTACTTAATTGGATCTATACCAAAAACGAATAACACCCGTTCTACACATACAAATTACGACTACAATAAATAAAATTTTAATTGTAAAGGTGAAGGAATAACTTGTTAAAATATTATTTTAGCTATTACTACATTTTGAAAAAGAAAGTAGTTTGTGAACGTAGTGAATAATTAGAAAGAATAATGTCTTCCATGTCTTCTGTGTTTATCTAAGCTGTAGATATTAATTTAATGTTATTCACTTTTATTGCGGTAAAGATTAAATACTAACATTTACTGGTTTCAATATACCTTAACACGAATTACACACATTACGAAAACTTTTACCAAGTTAATTTTAAAAATGTAACGAATTACGAAGACTTTAAAAATTATGTTACTTTAAAAAAATATAAAATAATGTTACGCTATGTTTAATTTTTTTATGTTATCTGTGCCGTAGGTAAGTTGTAAATCGCTCATCTTTTTACAAAAAAAATTGTATAACATATTTTTTTAAACTAATATTTTGTAGTACAGAAAAGGCTAACAAGATAACCTCACTCCGCCTGATGGAAAGCTTAAATGCCGTTTCACGCCCCACATGAAGAGCCCGGGATCATAAGAGGGAGGGAAAACATGAGCTGGAAGGGCATTCCATGCCTTAATGACACGTGGCAAAAAAGAGGAGCTAAACCTCTTAGTCCGAGCCACCAGCGCCTGCATTGTATGTGGATGGCAGCGCTGCCCAGCACGAGTCGTTCGGGAGTGGAAAGGGGAGGGAGGGACTTAGATCCAGGGGGGTTCTAGATAATAATATATAATGAAGGGTCATTGCCTTAGAGTAATGCCGCTAACTAGCTGCGTGGAAAGTTCTCCTTTAACCTCTAGAGTTATCGTAAATGACCTCTGACCTCTGATTAAATATATCGACTGTGAATTATATCGAGATACGTCATAATTATCGATTGGCGCATTTAGTGGTCCCATTGTCTTTTGCGACAAGATTCAGCGGTTCAATCCGCAGAATTTTTTTCTAACTGACATACGATGATGGCTTGGAGTAGCCTCGTCATCATCACCGGACTTGCGGGGGAGTGGAAGATCTTTACATGTATCATCGTCATATAGCCATTTTTAATCTAGTTTGAGAACGTTGCCAATTTATAAACATAATATTATTCTTCACATTATTTACTCTCATGAATTTTGTCGCCGCTGGGCATCGAACCCATGACTCTTGGTACCGTAGACAGGGTCACGAACCACTGTTCTATGCTGACATGGAACAGTAATTCGTGACCGTTTAAGATTTGTGTGACGAACATCGGTGTTTGTTCCGAGTCTGGGTGTGTTATTAAATATATTTAAGTATTTTTGTTGGTTCTGATGTTATTATCTGTAACACAAGTGCTAAAGCTTCTTATGGCGGGGTCAGATCAATGTATGTGATGTTGTGTAATATTTATTTACTTTCATGTTATGTTGTATGAAAGTTCAAGCATTATCAATATTTACAAGTTTGAATTAGTTAGGAACGTATCTATCTACCTAATTATTTACTAAACTATTGTAGACCGTATTTCGTTTTAATCTAATTCTACGAAATACAGGATTATAATTTGTACTCTATTTATTTATACAGTAGCTGTCGCCCACGACCCACAATTTCATCCGTGTCGAAATGCGCAAACATTAATAAAATAGCGTATAATATACCTTGCAAAATTATCTATTATACTAGTAAAAGTCCCGTCAAACATTGGTCCAGCCGTTTCAGTTAGCGGATACAATACAATTTCATGCCTTTTAGATAAAAAGTTTTTTTAAAGAGCTTGTTCTCTAAGTGATCCTTAAAACTAAAATTAACATTTTTTTAATCGAAACTTCTATATCTAGAACATATTTTCACAATTTTATACATAAAAGAAGCTTTTTCGGAAGTAGATGAAGCCAAAACATAATTACAAATTACAATAGCCAATGTCTTTTGAATTACCAAAGTAAACATTTCTCTCAGTTTCGTTTCGACCACTAGTAAAAAGTTCATTACTTTAATATTATAAACGTTCAATTTTATTAAGTTGTACTTATAGAACCTGTTACAGTTCGCGATTCTAACACTCAGTAAAATAACCTTGCCAGTACTTATAACCTACGCCGCAGAGGCGCCCGTCTTTACGAACATATTGTTGTCTCTTTCCAATCAGCCTGTCCTTCTCACTCTGCCAGCCATTTGTCAATGTATCCGACCGAAAGACGCGCGTTGTGATTTTACGAAGTAAGACATTATTTTATTGGTTATTTTATGCCTTTCAATACTATATAATGCATGTGTTATACATTAAAACCTTTCTATTGAATCCCTCTATATAGTAAAGAAGACCGCATCTCAATCCGACGCGTAGTTTTTATGATCCAAGCATAAATAGGGACGCAGTGGGAAGCGACTTTGTTCTATACTAGTAATGTCACATCACTTCAGTCAGTTATTGTTATCTGTGACTTCAGACAGTGTTATGTTTGTTTTTACGAAGCAAGTAGATGTGTTGGCTAAATCGCATATAGTGTATCGTCCGTTTTTTTGACTTGACGATTAATATTTGGTAAACAAATAAACTCGTGACCAGAGACTATCGATAGTGTTAGTACCGAATGAACGAAATATGAGGAATGTACGATTGTATTCTAAATATTATCATAATGCCGGATATCCTTACATTTATTAATTTTGTCTTAATATTATAGATTTTGATTTAACCTTTAACGTCACGGGCGGGGTCTAGGGAGACCCCACGCGCTGTTTTTTAATGGTATTTTTGGTTATTGGCAAGTTACGATCACATGTTTTCGGCTAATCTCAGTGCAACCCGAGAGCTTTCGGCAAGTGGACTTTTGTCGCTGTTCTATTAAGGTAAGTTACATTTTTGCTTATGTGGGGATACCTGCAGACCCCACCCGTGATGTTACGTAGTAAGTTTTTACACTTTGTTCATGTTTTGATTTATTTATTTTTATGAATTGGTGTTGTATAAATGAAAGAATAAGTTGCCGAATGACCGAAAATCAAATTGCACAAATATTACAGGATTCTAGTGGCTCTAAAAGCGAAAGTATAGGAGAAACGCGTCAAGAGAACATTTTGGAGGAGTCGGACGATATAAGTGACCGTGAATAAATATATAATGAATATAATTCGGCCTCTAACCCTGGATAAGAAAAAGTAGTATTGTCTGTAGGTTTTGCAATAAAACTATTTGCAAGTTTCATTCAGTAGGAATTATTTATTGTTTATCATGCCCACCAAAAGAATAATTTATAACGTTATTTAGCGTAGTACATTTCAAGTATTGTTATTTTGTTTCCATAATGCTTTTTTTTTAATTTTCTCTTATTTGCTTGTTTTTTGATTCGTAATTTATAAAAAAAAAATTGTAAGTTAGTCAGAAGATGAATCTTTTGTTCAATTTTAATACATTAAAAATGTGCCGTAAAAATTCTTTGTACGAGACCGTTAATTTGATAAACATGTTCCTTACTGCCTAAAAACTGATTGTTTTATGATTAATAAATACTTTTCGTAAATATTATAATGTCTTTTCTTTTAATCTAAAACGGTTTTTAACAATTATTTAAAAATCTAAATATATATGTAAATTTATATTGGGGATACTTCTGGACCCCACGCGTGATGTTACGTTACCAGAAACAACGCGTGTACTTAAAGGTTAAAATATCATAGCATATCTATTTGTCCATAAAATATCAGTCACATTTTTTAAAACAACACCGGTCACAGGTTATTTAAAAATAAAAATTCCATTTTCATTGTTGGCAACATTTGGCTACGGTTTGTTCCATTTCTTCAGATTATTTTACTTGGAGTAAATGAATCTTATTAATAATTGTTCCAGACATCAACTTTATTGTTAAAATTATTGTGGTAATTTATGACAATAGACATTCATTGTTCAAATCATTCACTTGCATGTCCATCTCTATGGACCATAAACAAAGAGTGAAGAAGTGAGTTTGAAATGTCAAATTCACGTCAACTGTGGTAAATAAAATTTGTGATCGTAATACGATTTTCACTTTATGAGTTTAAATAGCTAAATTAAGGTTGTTTTTGATGTATTTCGGACTAAAGGTATGTATTTCTTTTAACAATATAGAATTTGTTTATAATGAACCTGTTTTGTGCCAACTTTCGTAATTTTCGTTACTGACAAGTGTTTGTTATTGTTTTATGTCAGTCAAGTCTAAAACGGATATAATATAGTGTACCATGGGTACAACATTGATCCTTATGAATATACTTATGAATATACACGGTGATCAAATGATCCTTATTATGACAAAAATTACGTCAAAGTCGGTATTTTTAACATATATTTTTTTCTTTTTTAAGGTGTACTTACCGAATAAAAAAGAAAATATGATTTTATTTTATTATATTCTATTAAACGTGGAATATTCGTGTGGCGATTATTATTATGTACTTTGGGCCGCGTTCCATTTTATATTGTCTTGGCGCAGATTTAAAAAGTATTATTACGTGGTTACTTCAGTAGCGTTATGGTGAAGATTTTATGTCTGCTTGATTGCACAGTTACATGATAATGTAGTAATTGCCATATTGAAAAAATTTTTTTGCTGTGATTTATTTGTTATTTATTGTATCATTGTTTTTTTTTTATATTGTTAATACTTCAGTTCCTTTTCCTTATGCATTTTAAACGTTACGCTACAATGACATAATAATTATGATTGATATTAAATTAAAATTATTTTAGACTTGGGCATTTGCGTCAGAGCAGACAGAATATAATATTTGTCATATAATAATATCGTGCAAAATTATTTCGTGAAAATATATTTCCAAAATAAACAATTTCCTTTCATATTATTGGTTCACTTTATTTAAGTGAGTTAAAGTGTTTATTTATAAGGGTTTACCTTGTATTTATATAGTTTTAATCTCTATTTGTACTTTTACTCAATGTGAAATATTGTAACAATTGTTCATAAACATCAAAGTAAACCAGAGTATGTGTAACAAACTTAAACTTTTTAGCATAAAAAAATTATATGTTATAAGGTAATTTAAAGAAAATTATTTTTAGTGCATTTATATTCAAATAGTTTTACATAATAAATTCTGATTAATTTTAGCATACGTTTAAAGCTGTACTATTAAATTGTCTATTAAGACATTTAAATACTGTAAATTATATATTTTTTTTGTTTCAGGTAAAAGTCTATGTGTAACCATGACAAGTAGAAAGGCGTTCGTCGAAGAAGTATGCTCCATATTCAACCAAGATGATGAAAGTGATGATTGCCAAGAGACTGATAGTGAAACCGAAAATAATTTGAGAGAAGATGATGTACAGAGTGACATTGAGGATGATTATACAGATGATGAGGTAGTAGATGAGTCTAATGATATATCTAAGGAAAATTTGCTTCGAACAGTAGAAAAATCAGTTCCCGATGAGCGTATAATCGTTGCACCTGGTAAAGAGATTAAAGGTAAAAACAAACATTGTTGGTCTACTAAAAAGGGTCAAAATCTTAAAGATAAGCCTCCAGTACCTACGAATTTTGTTAAAGGCCCAACAGATCACTCGCATAATATAGATGATCCATTATTGTGTTTTAATTTATTCATAACCGATGAAATAATTGAAGAAATAGTTCAATGGACAAATGTTGAGATTTCAGCGAAGCGAAAGGATGCCAATACCAGTGCCACTTTTAGAGATACCACTGTGACAGAAATTCGAGGTTTGATTGGAATTCTAACCCTGACTGCGGGATTAAAAGATAATCACTTATCTTCTGAAGAGTTGTTCGATATTACCTTCTCTGCGCCACGATACATCGCAGCCATGAGCAAAGATCGATTAAATTTCTTAATTAGATGTCTCAGATTGGATGATAAGTCCCTAAGGCCAGGCAGTTGCAAAAAAGACCCTTTCATTCCCATGAGAAAAGTTTGGGATATGTTCATAAATAGATGTAGATATAATTTTGTACCGGGTAAAGTAGTCACCATAGGTAAACAGTTATTACCATTTCGAGGACGCTGCCCGTTCCTTATGTACATTCCGAATAAATCGGTCAAGTACGGTATCAACTTTTTAATGATGTGTGATAGCGGCACTAATTATATGTACACTGCTATGCCATATATTGGTGAAGCCACGAATACTCATGGTCTGCAACTGGGTGAATACTTCCTAAAACAGCTGTCTCATCCCATTTACGGCACTGGTCGTACTGTGATCTGTGATAACTGGTTCACGTCAGTACCCCTTGTAAAATTACTTGGTCAGAGGACGAGGAGACTGTCTGTTGTAGGCACGATCAGATCTGATAGGCCAGAGATTCCCGAAGAGTTGAAAAACTCCAGGGGGCGGGCAGTGAGAACCTCAATGTTTTGTTACGATGATTTTTTGACATTAGCTTCATACAAACCCAAAGCTTCTAAAATGGTTTATTTGCTATCGTCACGCGATGAAGAAGGCACTCTTAACGAAACTGGTGAACCGGAAATGGTCACGTTTTATAACCAGCACAAAACAAGTGTCGATGCTTTCGACCGCGCATGCACCTCGATGTCTTGTTCAAGGAAAACAAAGAGATGGCCAATGGCTGTGTTTTACGGAATGTTGAATATAGCATTCGTTAATTCCTACATAATTTATTGCCACAATGTTCTCATGATGAAACAGAAGCCGATGAGTCGAAGAGAATACATGATAAAGCTAAATTCCCAGTTGACTGAACCGCATATGTTCCAAAGACTTCAAGCTGCCACTTTACCTACACATGTGCGTAGTAATATTGAAAAACTTCTGGCAATACCAGCTGATCCACTTTCGGGAACAGATGAAGACGAAGAGCAGTCAGTTAAGAAAAGACGGTACTGTAGTTTTTGCACTACGAAAAAAAGGAGAATGTCAAAAATGTCTTGTGCCAAGTGCAAAAAACCTGTATGCGGCGAACATATGAAAGTTATTTGCAAAAACTGCCTGTAAAGTCGGACTATCCTGTTTTGTTTACATAATAACTAATATACAGCATTTTTAGACGAAGTATTGAAATTATTCACTTATGTCAAATGTACAGAATACTGTTACATTATGTTTTGGTAGAAGTTAGAATTAGCTACCTAAAATGTTACCTGCGAACGATAACGTAAATAAATATGATCCTAAATATAAATGCATTTCTTTTTTAACATTATGCGTTCTTTTAATTTTTTTTATAATTGTGAAAAGTAAGTGTCTGGGTGTGATTATGTATTTAAGTGTGTATTTAAAAGTATATATGTATGTATATCAGTCTCTGACTCCCATAGTACAAGCTCTGCTTAGTTTGGGGTCAGGTGACCGTGTGTGGAAATGTCCCAGATATTTATTTATTTATTTTATTTAATAGAGACAATTTATACATTATAAATAATAGGTTATTCAAGAAGCATGCTCATCTAAAGCGCAAATTATCTTTCACGTTCAAGTTCAAACTATCGTTCAAGTTACCTTCTTTACAAATGGTAAATAAGGTAACTTTCCCTAAAAAAATCCCACTAATCCTAGTTAGGGGGTTTTTCGGAAAGAAAGAGATCATAAAGTGTTTTTGTTTTAAAAAACCTGACACATCTCCAGTTTTGTTTGATTGCTGTCTCACTACAAAGGAGAATGCGTCAGAATCTCTTATTTGTTTAGATTACCGCCATGACACGACAATCATCAAACGGTTAATGATTCAAAAGTTTTTATCATTTACAAATCAAGACCATTGACGAATACCAAAAGCAAATGTATCTAGAGGATCCTATTTACTTATTAGCTAATGAATTTGAGTATTCTTACGCAAGTCACTAATTTACTGGGTATTTGCGTCATTAAAAGACAAAATTTCCGAAAAAAAAATTATTTATCTTTCATTTCAGATATAGGTTAAAATAAATACATTTCTCCGAATCTCATTTACGACGCACTTACAATGTGTAAATAATTGTATTACTCTGTTAATTAATAAACAAATAATAATAACTGATAAGACAAGACTCCTAGTATGCATTCCGTGTTTATCATCACAATTAATAGTGTACAAATGACGCCAGTAGGGGTAAAGTAAATATTATAAGTAATTAATACAATCTTTATTTGATTGGCTCTTGAATTAAGGCGATTACCTCCTTATTACTTTAGTGTATCTAATATTGTGAAATTTTCTCACACCTATTTTTTTTAAATTTATCGAACAGCAGTGTGACATGATTAAATGAAAATGTTTTTTTAATGAGCCCTTATTGTTGTTTTTCTTTCGGTCGAGCCTGCCTTAAACTAGGGCGTTCAGGCCTTAGTCAACCTCGCTGGCCAAGTACGGGCTGGTCAACTTCACACACACCTTTAAAATTCCTTCACAGGTGTTTTCCTTCAGTATATGTAAGGGTCTACATTTGATTGTAAATTAGGGCGATAAGGCCTTTTAACGCGGAGAATGTTTGATGCACCTTCACCTTGGGCAGGGGTTTACCCAAGGTGGTGTGTGGGACTCCCGGCTGCCGGAGCTGAGATGGAAAAGACCGGCAGTTACTCCTGGGCTAAGGTGCGTCATGGTTCTTAGCATAGCCCGACTTCCACAACACCGCCATAAGGCCATTTTTCTTTTTTTTTTTAACGCGGAGAATGCTTGATGCACCGTCACCTTGGGCAGGGGTTTACCCAAGGTGGTGTGTGGGACTCCCGGCTGCCGGTGTTTAGATGGAAAGCCGGCAGCTGCTCCTGAGCTAAGGTGCAATGCCCAGGGGTGTACCCACTAAACTCCGCGGCGTACCTCATCGCCTTAGCGGCGTCATGGTTCATAGCAAAGATAAGATAAATGATAAGGCCTTAGTCAACCACGTTGGCCAAGTGCGGGTTGGTTCACTACACAACTTAAGAATTTCTTCGTGGGTGTGCAGGTGCAGGTGCAGGTTCCTCACGATGTTTATCTTCACCGTTAAAGCGTCGAATAATCGCAACATATGAATTTCAAATTTTAGGAACACAGTGGTAGTTGGTGTGGTTTGAACTGGCGGCCTCTCGCATGGCAAGCAACGACCTTAACCACTCGGCCATCGACCATTAACCCATAACTGATACAATATCTGATTTTTAAGAACTCATCACTATCTTCTATACTTACTGTTTAAAAATCCTAATTGTCTTTGTCATTAAGATTCGTTGTGAGACAAAATGTTTAGGCGCTAGGCGTTATAAGGCGCTTCCCTTAATTTGTTTTCTGA
Organism: Maruca vitrata; assembly: GCA_039566165.1. NCBI lineage: Eukaryota > Metazoa > Arthropoda > Insecta > Lepidoptera > Crambidae > Maruca > Maruca vitrata. The sequence goes on from CM076940.1 coordinate 1,295,788, forward strand.
TTAAATCGTTATATTGTAATAATTTATAATGTTAGGCAACCCACTGTACCTTTTTCACTTTTGTTATCTATCATATTTATTTTTTACAAGGTTTCCGCTCTCAAGTGAGACATTACTCGCTGTAAGTTAAAAAGAAGCCTATATCCATTCTCAATCGCTTGACTAACTAGTCTACCTTATCTAATCTGGGTATATACCCAGATTAGATAAGGGGGGATATCCCCCAGACATACGACTAAGCTAAATCGAATTCTCGTCCCCGTAAACCCGCTCATATCAAATTTCAGCAAAATCGTTAGGGCCGTTTCCGAGATCACATGCTTTTTCAAGCAATCAGCGCCATCTGCCGGGCTGATTTGTGATACTAAACCATCCAGGGCGCCACTCAAACGCATACAGAAAAAAACATTTAAATCGGTCAACAAGCCTTTTAGAAGGAGTTCAATAAAATAATGGCAGAATTATACAGGGCTGTCCCAAAAAGTAGTGTCAAGCGGAAGTCCTGAGATAGAACACCCCGTGGGGCATCCGAAACACCCCCATGTATGTTCCGCGATTTTTTATAGTTTTCGAGTTATGATTTTTTTTCTAAACTTTTGAGAATAATTGACCTAACCGACTGAAAATATTCTAAAGAAAAAGGTATTTGATTTGTTTGAGAAATTCTTTTTGCAAATCAATTTTCATGAGTTTTTCTTCAATGCCTAAAATATTTGTCTCCATAACTTATATGGAAATTTTCAAAATGATGGTACAAACTGGAAAATAACGTTCTGTAAATTATGTCTTACAATTTCAACTTTAAATTTTAAATATTAGGAGGTGGCTGCATGGCTTTTAAGTAACTTTAAAAACTGCGCCAGACTCTCAGATTTTGTAATCATTAATAAAAATTGGTACTTAATGGGCTACTTTTGCTGAAATTTGACTTCAAAGACAGAGAGGTAGAAAAATCATAAAATTAGCCATTCAATTACGAAGTATTATTTGGCCATTTTATCATTTTTAAAGTTAATTAGTTTGTTGCAACAAACGTGAAATACTTTTCCATTAACTAATCATAGTGCAAGGGATTCTGGACCAACCAAAAACGAAATCCTTCACAAGAATGTCATAAATTGTCATTTTCTGTCAATCGTAATGTTTTCTACCAAGTCCTAAGTATGACCTTTTAGGAATAAGGAGTTTATGAACAAACTAATAATGTCTTCTGACGACGCGTCGTGTTCCGATTGCAAAATGGAAATCATCGAACGGAAATGGACACAGCTTTTGCTGAACTGGGTATGTACAAATATTCTGTATCTAAAGGTACTGATGAAGATGAAATTGTCATCAAACAGCAATTGTAGAGCCTGCAAGGAAGAAATAAGTAGAAGACATGAAACATCTCTTATGTGAATGTGGAAACGGCTTTTCCGAGACCAGAAGAATACAGGCACCTCAGACCCAATGACGTTATTGCATTAATGCATTTGATCTTCAGGGAATAGGTGTATAGAGGTAGGGGTAACACAAAAGATCCCTAAGGGTTAACGTGAACCGGTTAGACGGTCCCCACTATAAGAGAAGATAGATAATAAATAATAAGGCGTCCGACCGATTTCGGTCATGGCGGCCGATCTCAATTGAGATCAGCCAAGTGTACAGGACATATTATAGTACACAAGTGCACTCTCTGTTCCCTTACTCTCATGATTCGGTGAGACGGCAATCCGACGTGACCGAAGAGAGATCGGGCGCAGGACCACCGGCTGAACGTGCTTTCCGAGGCACGGGCGTGCAACCGCCAACTTCCTAACTCCGGGCTGAGTAGTTTCTTAACAGAAAAACTCACACAAATTTTGCCCGACCCCGGACTCGAACCGGGGACCTCTCGGTCCTAACGCAGCACTTGCTACCAATAGACCAACGAGGCAGGTAATGTGTATAAAGATAGGGGTAACACAAAAGATCCCTGAGGGTCGACGTGAACCGGTTAGGCGTTCCCCACAACAAGATTAGATAAGATGTATAGGTAGGTACTAATGTTTGTATGAAAGTTCAAAAAGAAGAGAGATCGGACGCAGGACCACCGGCTGAACGTGCTAACTCCCGCTTGAGTAATTTCTTTACAGAAAAACTCACACAAATTTTGCCCGACCCCGAAACAGGCAGTTTTTGTTTAACAGATAAACAGATGCGGAGGTACAAAGACAAAGTACCAGCGTTTGGAGGTGAAAGCCATGCAGGAGGTGATGGAGAAGTATAAAGACGACGTCTGCGTTGATGAGCTGGACAAAGTGCTGCTGAGGAATGAGGACTTGGAGCCGTTCATCAGATATAAGTACCCGATACTACGATTGAGGTATAAAGAATAGATTTACTTCTCAAATTTACAAATACTAGAAAACTGAAACTGTCCGAGATATTTACCATGTTGTTTTGTTTTAATGAGCTCCCGATATTTCGGCACTGTTGCAAGCGCCATGATCACGGGTGAACTTCATACTACAACATGGTAAATATCCCGGACAGTTTCAGTTTGGTAATGTGTTTAACCATGACAGTTTAAAATATAATTCGCTACCTTAAATCTCAAATGGCGTAACCGCCAATTTGGTCAAAATGACTTTTTGATGCAGTTTTATTCAGTTTTTTTTTCTCTATCGATCTGTATATTTAAAATCCTCAAATTCGCAAAAAAAAAGGTTATTACGACCCAATGTTTTTTATAGATTTGAACACTTTTCATAAGGTAAACAGGTCGTAAAAGGTCGCCCCTAGAAATTATTGTAACGTAAAAAAAATGTCAAAGAAAAGGGCGGCGTAACTTGTAAGACACGCTATTTTTCGAAATTGCAATACAAAAGAAAGGCGTTTACACCCAAAATCGCTGAACACATGATTGTCATTATTATTGTTAGTATTGATGCGCGGGGGGATTAAGATTGCGGAGACATTGGCTATTTATTGCTTTTCCTTGTTTCGGCATTTAAATCAATGTCCAAACACAAATCAGAATCAAAGACCAATAACGCGCCAAAGTCAACGTAACGGTCACAAAAAATAATAAATACACGGAGGAACGTAATCTATGCGCACAAGTACGCAAATGGCTGAATACATAGATAAATGTATGGTTAATATACAGCAGCGGGGGTTACGAATGACAAAATTAATCGAATTACGTATATAGTAATCTTATAGTTATAAGTGAAATTTCCCATGTACAAAAATTCTTCATCCTTTTATAAAACTTACAAGGTGAGTATTACCCATTACATCACTATGAAAACGTGACATATGGCGTAACTTTGTAAAAAGCGTAATACAGAGTGGAAATTTTACGTTTTCTTTCATTATTAAGTTATTTTAAAGCACAAAAGACAATTACTTTCGGGAGATACGACCTTCACCTCTTAAAAATCATGTTTTTTTATGAGGCGTAAACGCCTTTTCGTAATATTTTCACTAGCGTAACCGACTTCTAGTTTGTTAAATATAAGATTTAGGTGCAAAGAGTTCTTACTGAAGCCTTTATCTCAAAATTCTAAGAAATTTGATGTATAAAACATTTTCACTGCATTAAAATTGACAAAGTTATATAAAAAAAAAAACTTTTTTTTTTCGTTTTTTGCTCTCCTGAAAAGTTGCGTTTTGGTGGTTACGCCATTTGAGATTTAAGGTATCGATATTATACTTATTGCAAATACTAGTGTTGAAAACGCATCAGGACAAATAAATACTAAATTCAAATTTCATAGACTAAATATAGACCGGCTCGGTGGAACAGTGGTTAGTGACCCAGGTTCACTACCTACGGGTTCAAGAGTCTTGGGTTCGATTCCCACTCGGGACAAATATTTGTGTGACGAACATCGGTGTTTGTTCCGTGTCTGGGCGTGTTATTAAAGATGTTTAAGTATATTTGTGGATGCACTGTTGATGCTGATACCCGTAACACAAGTGCTTAAGCTACTTACCACGGGATCAGATCAATGTATGTGAAGTTGTGCGATTTTAATTATTTATTTGGACAATATTTAAAAAAGTAGATTGAAAAGAAACTTGTGTTGGGGATGTCTCGCTCATATCCATTTCGAGACCGACTGAAATTTCACTTTGTTTAGATAATAGTCAAAATGTCTCTACCGATAAGAGTAAAGTTTTTAAATTAGAGATAGTAGTCCCAAAGAGATTCGCCGATTCAGGGGTTAACTAAAGTCCCCCCACATTACATTACCTATTACATTAAGCAAAACAAGACTTATCAATAAATATTGCGATAAATGTGTGTGTTAATTTTATAATATTTTTTTAAGGTTATCTTTTCTTGCAAAGTCTTTTATCGTTATTCAATTCCGTAAATATTTTGAATGTAAAACATGTGCTACTAAAACGTTTCTTTGAAAGTTTTTTTAAGCACGTGTGTTGCCGATTTCAGAATCAACAGTGGATACATAAATATACTAAAATATATTTAATAACACACCCAGACACGGAACGAACTCCGATCTTGATCAAACACCTCACCTGTAAAGATGCATGTATCAGATTTTTTTTTATAATAAGCTAACAAGATGACCTCACTCCACCTGATGGTAAGCGGTAGTGAGATTCAAATATGAGGTCGATAGGCACAATATACCATATTGAGCCTGTCGCACTCACCCTGAAAGCCCGCTTAAATGCCGTTTACGGGTCTCCCTGGCCGGCGGGCTGACCCGCTCCGCCCCCGCACAATACCGCCGCTGAGACTCCACTGGTCCGGCGCTTGCCGCAGAAATGGTCCCCCCTGGCTCCGGTTCGTACAGTGCTGATCCCGGAACGCGACCTGACCGAGAGAGGTCAGAGTCACTTGGCGGGTTTTACAACTGTATGGTGGTAACAGCAACCGGTTGACAAAATGTCTTCCACCTGGCAAAATGTCTCCCGTATCGGTCACCGAAACGTCGATGGCCGAGTGGTTAAGGTCGTTGCTTGCCACGCGAGAGGTCGCCAGTTCAAACCCCGTCAGGTACCAATGTGTTTTTCAAATTTGAAATTCATATGTACCATCATTCGACGCTTTAACGGTGAAGGAAAACATCGTGAGGAAACCTGCACACTTAAGAAGAAATTCTGAGGATGTGTAGTCGACCAACCCGCACTTGGCCAGCGTGGTCGACTAAGGCCTTATCGCCCAACTTTAGGGTAGGCCCGTGCCCCAGCAGTGGGGACGTGTATGGGCTGATGATGATGATGATGATCGGTCACCGGTCAGAATTTATTAATTTAGGACTTCGACAAACGCAATTCGGGTAGAATTCAGAATCTTGAGCTATCTAAGAGGTCTAGTTCAAATAAAGTGTTATGATAAAGACATACCACGTTTGTGTGCACGTGTTTTATCACTAATTGTCGTTCTAATGAGCGGTGTCGAATAAAATGTAATTGTTATGTAACAAGACAATATATTTGACGGAACTGACTAAGTATCGATAAGGCGTTAAGTTTGAAAACGTGATCGCTTTCCTACTGATAAGTTGTTTGTCTTTAACTTGGAATATTTTTAGGTACTTTACTTATTATTAAATTAGTGTATTTGCACTGCATTAATAGGGAAGATGATTTTGCATGTGATGTCACGTTTACCAGGGGAAATTATGTTAGTTAGAACTATTTCTGAAGGTGTGTATTTGTGTGTGAAAGACCTTAAAAGTTGGGTGGGCGAGTCCATTGTGAAACCTCAAAAATATTTAAAATTAACCATAGGTACCATGATTCAAATTACAGAATAAGTAAAAACTTTTGCTATGAAACCATTTTCATAAAAGCAGTATTCGTTATGCTTGCTGAACAAATTTTTGACGCGTTGCATAGAAATATCCTCAAGAGTGACGTCACTTCTATGTCACTTTTTGTACGGAGCGTTTTCAGGTTACCCAAATGATATTGAAACAGTAATATCTCGGAGAGTTTTGAAGTTATGAAAATAGTTCTGTAAATTTATTTTTATTAGAAAACTGAAAATGTTCGGCATACTTACCATGCCGTGCCGAAACATCGGGAGCTCATTTAAACATAACAACATTGGTGTATATTCCGGACATTTTTAGTTTTCTAATGTGTCTAACCGTGACAGTTTAAAACTATTTTTTGATGAAATGAAATGAAATGAAATGAAATAATTTATTCTGCAAGTAGATTTCATGAAATTCTTTCGCATGTCAAATCACAGGTTAATTAATTACAAAACAATAATAATATGTACAAGTTACATAATTCTTGGATGTCCAAGCGAGCAGCTCATCATGTCCATGGATTCTTATCATTCAAATAGTCTTCTACTTTATAGTACCCCTTTTTCAAAAGACAGGATTTAATATAGAAGACTTTAAATTTATACAACGGCAATTCAATAATATTTTGCGGAATCTAATGTTGTGTTGCCCACCCAGCTAGTAACAACAAAATAAAAATCACCAATCACCACCCCTATTTCAGGTACTTATGTGAGGACAAAGACCTCCCAAAGAAGCTGTACATCATGGCTTCCATCATCCTGTTCCACGCTTGCGCCAACTCCCAAACCGGTGCCGTGGATACAGACATCTGCTGGAGGATGTCTCCGAGAGACCAGGAGTGGCTGCTGAAGTTCTGCGAGAACCTTGGCGAGGTGGAAACCACTGTTTGCAATGTGGAAGGGGCTATCAGAGGTGAGAATGAAATACCGTAGTAATATAATATGGGGAGATACCTGAAGAAGCGTCGATGGTCGAGTGGTTAAGGTGGTAAGTGCTTAAGGACATCGCATGGCGTTGCTTGCCATGCGAGAGGTCGCCGATTAAACCCCGCCACGTACCACTGTGTTTTTCAAATTTAAATTTGAAATTCATGTGAATGATTATTCGACGCTTTTACGGTGAATGAAAACATCGTGACAACCGTAGATAGTAGTGACCCTGGGTCACTAACCACTGTTCCACCGAGTCAGTCAAAAATAATATAAATTCTCTACTTCCTTCCTTAGAGTCCTACGAATTTGTGACCAGCGTTCTCAAGCAGACGTCCACAAGTACAGTTGCTAAACCGGACAAGTCCACCCCCAATCCGGAGTCCACACAGACCCTGATTGAGACAGGACAGTCTCCGAAGAACACAGCAGTCCTAAAGTTCAAAGCTTCGGTGACGGTGATGCCATCTGTCGTCACCGATACGTCATCATTATCCAAGTCTTCGGATACATCGGATTATACTTTTGGTAATAAAACCATATAAATAAATATTACACAACATCACATACATTGAAGTCGACAAGAGCGTCGACGGCAGAGTGGTTTAGGTCATTACTTGCCATGAGAGAGGTCGCCAGTTCAAAACCTAGCACGTACCTATGAATTTCAAATTTGAAATTCATTTGTACGATTATTCGACGCTTCAACGGTGAAGGTAAAAAAAGGAAATCTGCATACCTACAAATAATTTCTTAGGTTGTGTAGTCAACCAACCCGCACTTTGCGAGCATGACTAAGGCCTTATCGCCCTAATTTACGGTAGGCTCGTGCCCCAGCAGTGAGGACGTATATGGGCGAGAAAGTAAAGTAAAAAAATTCTCCTGGTGAAATAAATCTGCAATTTCTCACTCCTGTAGCGCGCTACGATCTATATGAAGAAAGATTAGGCGCAAATCCAAAATCGACCAACTTAGCGTACGTATTTAAGTTTACATATGTAAATATGTATGAAAAGCGTCGATGGGCGAATGGGTTAGGTCGTTGCTGCTAAAAGACGTCAGTTCAAACCCCGCCACGTACCTACCACTGTGTTTTTTTTTAATTGAAATTCATATGTACGATTATTCGACGCTTTAACGGTGAAGGAAAACATCGTGAGGAAACCTGCACCAAGAAATTCGTAGGTTGTGTCAACCAAACCGCACTTGGCCAGCGTGGTTGACTAAGGCCTTATCGCCCTAGTTTAGGGTAGGCCAGTGTGCAGCAGTGGGGATGTATATGGGCTGATTATGATGATGATGATGAATTAGTAAGTATACATGTAAATATACTTATTTAGCGTATTTTTGTGTATATGCCACTATTGTTTCATATATCTATAATGATCTGTAACACAAGTGCTTAAGCTACTTACTACAGAGGGCCTACCATGAATTGGCTATCGTAAACGTACGTACGTTAAAAACCTATCGAGTTGTTTTTTCATATGGCCGATTGTAGTTCTTCGCGTAACCACCAGGCGGCGCTGTACAAATTTTTCATAGACATATTTACGTACGAGTAGTCGATATCGAGCGCGTCAGTTTTAAACTTATGGTAGCCCCACAGGATCAGATCAATACTGTATACATACATATGATATTAATTTATTTAAAAATAATGTTCCTTGTTTATAGGCGATCCCTTAAACCCACTTGAAGCAAACAGAGGTGACAACAGTGGTGAGGTCATCGATGACGTCACGATTTACAGTGTGAAGAACATTCAACAGGGCAATATAAACGAAATGCCCATGACCGAAATGCAGCAAGATTCCAGCGAAATGCGTTAGTTGCTATATTTTTTTTATTAGGATCTACTCGCCCTAGATTTGAGTAGGTTTTTTTTTTCAAAAGGTTCCTATGGTATTACCTTAACAACTTAACTAGTAACTTAATGTAAGATTTTAGACTTTCGCGTTCTATTACACTAAAATATGTCTTTATGGGTCTACACGCGTACCACTCGCGACCACGAATTCGCTCGCGACCACGATTGGTGTAACCCAGTCGAAACGTCGGGCAGTAAGTAGCTATGTATTTTGCTACTCCTAATATCGCGTGTAGACCCATAAAGACTAATTTTAGTGTAATGGAACGCGAAAGTCTAAAATCTTAGTAACTTACTAGTTTAGGGTAGGCCCGTGCCCCAGCAGCGGGGACGTATATGGGCTGATGATGTTGTGATGTTTTTTTTAAATGCTATCAGGTCGGAACTGTCAACCTGGCTGTGCATGCAGCCGATGCAGTGCTTCGGGACCCTGCTGTGGGGACCCTGGCAGCTCCATGGAACAGTGCAAGGAGGACTCGAAGGAGGGATCCAAGGAGAAGATGGAAGGTGAAGGGAAAGGGGTGATGACTTGGTGAGGAACGGAGGTCTTTCGGTGCTTCGTAGGGTTCGGTACCTACCTGTGTGGCTACCATAAATAAAAATATAAAAATAAAAATCAGTTTATTGCTCTAGGAATAAAACATTTTGCAAATTACAGAAAAAAAAAACAGAAAAATACAATTAATATAAAAAGAGACAATTTGCAAACAATTTAAAGAAAAAAAACAAAATAATATGAGCAAAAGGACATGACTCAGCTTGTGCTCACGCAGAATAGATATCCTGCGAAGCGCTGATTTTCAGTCATTCCTTCATCTCTCTAGATGTTAGGCGAGAGGCGAGTCCATGAGTTTAAAACTTACGCACTCGATATCGCCTACGTGAATATGTCTATGAAAAACTTGTACAGCGCCGCTGGTGGTTACGCGAAGAACTAAAATCGGCCGTATGAAAAAAACAACTCGATAGGTTTTTAACGTACGTAAGTTTTCGATAGCTAACTCATGGTAGGCCCTATGGTCGAATTGAGAACCTGTTTTTTTTTTAAGTCGGTTGAAACGGGTCCCTATTACTAAACCTCCGCCGTCCGTCTGTCCGTCTGTCTGTCTCCAAGCTGTATCTCATAAACCGTGATAGCTAGAAAGCTGAATTTTTAGAAATTATGTATTTTCGTTGCCGCTATACCAACACATACTAAAATACAAAAACTAAAATTAAAAAAGATAATAAGGGTCCCCATACAATTAAAATGTTTTTTTTTTTTTACATAACTGGTACAGAACCCTACGTGCGCGAGTCCGACTCGCACTTGACCGTTTTTTTATATACTGTATATTATCTTCTATTCTATTATTGTCTGCCTCGTTGGACTACTGATAGTTAGTGCTGCGTTGGGACCGAGATTTTCCCGGTTTGAGTCCGGGGTCGGGTGTAATTTGTGTTTGTTTTTCCGTTTGGAAATTAAGCAGTCCGATGTCAGTAAGTTGGCAGATGTAAGTACATGTCTCGGATAACATGTTAAGCCGATGGTCCTGCGCCTGATCCTCATCGGCCATGTCTAATTACGGTCTCATCGAACTATGAGAGTGAGAGAACAGAGAGTGCAATTGTGTTTGGCTGCCATGGCCGAAATCTGTACCTTATAACATAACAAGTTTAGACTAGCAACGAAGTAACTGATCCACGGCTTCATTCGCCTGAAAAATTTAATATTGTAGGCACACAGAGAAAAATCAAAAATGACTTTATTTATATAGGAAATTTACATGCACTAATAAATCGTCACATTACTAATAATACGATTCTACCACCGGTTCGGAACGCCGATTCTACCGAGAAGACTAAAATAAAAAAATAAAAACCTTTTATTTCTCAAAATCTTATGTAGTACAATTTTTGAGTCACCCCAGTAAGTAATGTAATACTTGTGTTGGGGTAGACTCGCTCTTTCCTAATAATTTATCTGCAGAGATATAAAAAGTTACATGCTTTTTACTTATATTTAACTTAAAATTAACTCAAAATTCAAGACTCAAGTAATATTATATTCTTATGCATAATATTATATGTTATACTATATATCATATGTGTGTGTGTGTGTGTGTGTGTGTTTGTGTGTTTGTGTGTGTGAATGTGTGTATACGTAAATTATATTTTCCACAGCTGGAGGAGGCAGAGAAACGAAGGGTTTCTATATTTAACACTATATTATAAAAAATACAATTAAAATAGTCACTAAAATCTAACTAACCTAGGTGTGAATGGGTTCGATGTTAGAACCACACTGGTCTAACAAATGTTAAGTGGATAAAGGAAAAGGTGAAATGGGGTTAGTCGTGACGATCGGATGTTGAAGTGTGCGTAGCCGAGGTGCTGGCGCTGCATTTCGGTGCCATGTGATTCTCTGCGGGTCACGTTGTTTGCTGTGCGAAGTCCATCCGCTGATTGCGACACCTTGCTCGCTCGGTGGTGGCGTGGATACGTAACATCTCCGCCCTTAGAACAGTAACTATTCGAAGACTCCACGAATGTTGAGAATAGTACTGGTTAAGGTTCGGTAATTGATGTAATCTTGTCTGTACAATATTCAATCACTGCATATTACTTATGCGTTGAGAATAGTGCTGGTTAAGGTTCGGTAATTGATGTAATCTTATATGATAGATAATGTTCGACTATTGCATATTACTTACTTGGCAATTATGTTTAAACATGCCTTGCCTTTAGGTACGAGGTGTTATTTTACGTTGGCTATATCGTTTGTACTTGGTTGATTGTTCCAGTAACTGCTGACGATGAAATGGGTTTCGAATATAATTTTTCGTTTCATATTCTTTAATATATTCCCATGTCTTCATTTCTGGTCTAGATTTTTGTTCATTTTACTTTCTACTTCGTTTCATTACGCACACGTTTTTTTTTTATTGCAATGGAGGTGGTTTCTTTTGCTCTGGAGTGCACTACGATGCTGCCGGCAGAGCACTATTGTTCTCGTCGGGACATGAATTTCTTGATCCCGATGTTGAATATACGTGGTGTGCCCCATTATCGATGCACATCTTGGATTATTGCTGCTGGATATCCGCACTCAGACTTATTACTCGAAGGGCTGCTTCCTGAACACGGATTCCGAGTGGACTTTGGTGACGGGAGAGCGGTCCAATATCTGAGTGACGCCGGGCTGCAACATTTACACCGTTGCAGTCAGTTGCTGGAGGCTCTGGAACTGAATATTCCGGTGGTGGCGCCTCGCGGCCGTGGATACGTACGTGATGACCTCTTTTTACAAAAAATCTTTCTGTTATTATGGAAAAACTGTTATATACATAAGTTTAAAAGATAGGACCACTTCACTATACCTAAAACATTCAATTTATTAAATGATAAATATGTTGTGAACCAATTAGATCATCCGACCTCTTCAAAATGTACGGCGCTGGAAGATCCTGCACTTTGCTCAGAATTATTAAACTGTAATGCAAATAGTAATAACATAACTATTGTGTCCTTCAATGTAAGGAGTATTAATAAAAACCTAGACATGTTCTTGGCGTTCGTATCAGCCACTAATATTGAAATTGATGTCATGGTGCTTTCTGAGTGTTGGACTAATGAAAATTTCATACCACCGGCGGTACACGGTTATAAATATTACTTTACAAAAAGATCATTTAATAAAAACGACGGCATTGTAGTATATGTTAAAAATTGCTATAAAATAGAGTACTATGAACCAATAGAAATAGTTCAGGCAAACTGTCTGGTTTTATATTTACTAAATAACATTTGTCTCGTCTGCTGCTATCGTCCTCCATCTTTCAAAAATTTTTCACCATTTCTGAACTCCCTAGACTCATATTTATATTCCATATCATGTCAGACGCTAATCTTCACTGGGGACATTAATATAAATACTCTGCTGGTGAATGGTAAGGAACCTGTGAACGACTATCTTAATATTATGGCTATGCATGGACTAAAACAAGGAGTAAAGATTCCCACCAGAGACAAAACCTGTATAGATCACTTTATGGTTCGGTGTTCCTTGGACTGGCAAACAGTTGTATTCGAAGAATTAACAGACCACGCTCCTATTTTATTACATATAAATAAACCAACTATTAAAAAGAGTACTGTAACTTCTACAAAAAAAGTATAAACTTACATACAATTGAAAATTATTTAAAGGAGGAATCATGGCTAGCACTTTATGAAATCAAAGATGTGAATCTAGCAGCGGAACTGTTAATTAATAGAATAGCAAACCTGTTACATAACAACACCAAAATCACAACGATTCCGGCAAAATTACAGCCCCTCAAACCGTGGATAACTGTGTCAGTTGTGAAGTCGATCAGGAAAAGAAATATATTGCATAAAAGATCTAAACAATGCCCCAACGATATTCAAGCTAAGTTTGATTACATTTCATATAGAAATATCTGCAATAAAATAGTCAAAAGCCTCAAAAACAAATACTATAAAGACCAGCTCTTAAAACATAAAAGGTAACCCGAAAAAAATATGGAATATAGTTAAGGATGTAGGGAATCTAAACAAAGTCAAAAGCACAGCCGAAGATCTTATAAGTACAGAAAAACACCCTCTTGCTGCTCTAAACAAAGTTAACTCGTATTTCACCTCAGTAGGTTACAACCTGGCTTGTGAAATACTAAATAGAACGAAAATTACTGAAACAGAATTAGCTACATATGCCAAGACGTCAGACACTACTACAAACTCATTTTTGCTACCCCCACTGACCCTATGGAGGTTAGAGAAATAATTTTAGGTCTCAAACAACATAGCGCTCCGGGTTGGGATGATATTTCCTCAAAATTTATAAAAACCTTTCTGAAATATCTAACTCTCCCGATTACCTACCTGTGCAACCTGAGTATAGAAAGCGGTAACTTTCCTAATGTTTTTAAGAAAGCCGTTGTCTGTCCAATACACAAAGCTGGGCCAACAGATCAGCCAACTAACTATAGACCAATCTCTATCCTTACAACCCTTAGCAAAATACTGGAAAAGATTATGAACAAGCGATTAATCTCATTCTTAGAAAAACAATGTATTCTGGAGGACAATCAATACGGTTTCAGAGAAAAAAGGTCAACTGAAGATGCCGTTCTTAAGCTGTCATCATGGATAACGTCTCGCATAGATAGTGGTCAAAAATGTCTCAGTATATTCTTAGATTTGCAAAAGGCATTTGACACAGTTTCAATACCAATACTAATGTCAAAACTTGAAAGTGTTGGAGTAAGGGGAGCAACATTAAAGTGGTTTGAAAGTTATTTAAATGAAAGAACACAAACAGTGCGCGTAGGTAATTGTCTCAGTGATATCTCTGCATGTTCGTACGGAGTACCGCAAGGTAGTACGCTAGGACCTACCCTATTCTTGATCTATATCAATGACCTTGGTAAAATCAAGCTGAAGAATGGTACTATGACAATGTTTGCTGATGATACAGTACTTATGTTTCATGGTCCATCATGGAAAGATGTTACTGAATCAGCCGAGTTAGGACTGAAAACGGTCACTGCATGGCTTGAGAATAGTATCCTTTCGGTTAACACCTCAAAAACGAAATATATGTGTTTCAGCAAAACGACGATAGGTAGCCCAAATGTAGATCATAAACTCAAAATTCACGTTTATCCATGTAATAGAGATGTCGATGCCGATGTTAACTGCTCATGTCAGTATCTCACTAAAGTCAATAATATTCGTTATCTAGGAGTGGTAATCGATGATAGGTTGAGTTGGTCAGACCACATAGCTGTGACACAAAAAAGGATAAGAAAACTCATATATGTTTTTAAGAATCTGGCGCAACATTGCGCACCTTGAGTTACTTAAACAGATGTATCAGGCCCTATGTGAGAGCATTATTAGGTATTGCATACCTGCCTGGGGGGGCGCCGCTAAAACACATTTGATAATGGCGGAACGTGCACAACGAGCAGTTATAAAAGTAGCTTTGTATCTACCATATAGGCATTCCACAACGGACATCTACAATATATTTAAGGTTCTATCAGTCAGAAAACTTTATATTTATGAGAGCATTCGTAGACACCATCGTTCCGTTACCCCAGAGCTAGGAGATGTAACTAGAAGAGATTGCTGTTACATCCCTACTGTTAAAAGCCAATTTGCACGTAGGCAGTACAACTACATGGCCTCACGTTTATATAGTAAGCTCAATAAAACAACTAGAATAAAAAAATGTAATAACAATGAGATAAAAAAAGTCATCACTAACTGGCTTATTGCCATGGATTATGATGCGGTTGAGAACCTGGTCACTGATTACAAATATATATAACGTATATAAACTTATTGGATTCGCTATTATAATACTGTTGTCAGTCACACATACACACACGCACACACACACACACACACACACACACACACACACACACACACACACGCACGTACGCGCACACACACACACATACATACACACACACACACACACACACACACACACAACACTTGCACACGCAAGCACGCACTCACATGCACCCTTTTAAAATTTTGTTCTACTAATACTAATATTAAAATTAAAATTAAAATTGTTAGCTTTGTAATCCGCTATTTGTTAATGCTAAAACAACAATCATTATGTAACTGTTTGGGAGAGGACACTGAATTCCATACTACAGGCAACTGCCTATTTTGGAATGCAGGAGACTCTAACAATATTGTAACAATGTATCTTGTCAATAAAGCATTATTATTATTATTATGTATTTATGTAGTTTTTCAACTCTCTACCCCTTGAGGCAGGTAAAATTGTTATTATTATTATTATTATTATTTTTTTCTTGTATCTTATAATTTCCTTTTTTCTCCTTAATTTTTTTTATTTTATATTGCTTACTATTAAATTTTTCTTTCTTGGTTTTCTTTGTGGTTTTTCTTTTTCTTCGTTACTTTATGAAACCTTCTGTTTTCTTGCGTTTTCTATGTCTTGAAATCCTCTGCTATGGTCCATGTAGATTCTGGATACTCGACGAAGGCTTGAGAGCTCAACCAGTGACGTTGCGAAGCAAACGATTTTTGGATGCTCTGATAGCGACGCGCACTGACTCGAGTATCCTACCGACTGCGCCAATTATATTTTCCACAGCTGGAGGAGGCAGAGAAACGAAGGGATTATATCTTAAACACTATATTATAAAAAATACATTTAAAAGTTACTAAAATCTAACTAACCTAGGTGTGAATGGGTTCGATGGTAGAACCACACTGATCTAACAAATGTTAAGTGGATAAAGGAAAAGGTGAAATGGGGTCAATTGTGACGATCGGATGTTGAAGTGTGCGTAGCCGAGGTGCTGGCGCTGCATTTCGGTGCCTCGTGATTCTCTGCAGGTCACGTTGTTCGCTGTGCGAAGTCCATCCGCTGATTGCGACACCTTGCTCGCTCGGTGGTGGCGTGGATACGTAACATGTGCGTGTGTGTGTGTGTGTGTGTGTGTGTGTGTGTGTGTGTTTATATGGGCTTGTGTGTGGGTGTGGGTTTTTTGAGAGTGTTTTAATTATTTATCTTTACTTTTTTGTGTTTATATGTTTATAAGTTTTTCGGTTTCATCATAATTTAGTCCTAATAGATAGTTAGTTACTGTTGTTTTACATTTATGTAGTTTTTGATGGTATATGTTTAGTTTTCGGTTCATATAGTTGTATATGTAAGTAGATCGAGGTGTTAGTTGGCGACTAGCGAAAGCAGTACGAACCTTCTGAAGAGGTACAACTTTGTCTTTTCTTCTTTTGTTTTGATTTAATTTTGGATCGAATGGTATTTTTCGGTGTTAAATTAAGTGTAAGTTGCAATATATATAACTTTCTAACCGAGAGAAGCTCGCAGATCTTATACAGTTCGTGTGTAGGAAATCTATATGGTTTAGAAAGTATGACTTTTAAGAGAGATCGTTGAGCTCTCTCAAGATGAAGCATTTTAGTTTTTGTAGCACCACCCCATACAGGTATGCAGTAAGTAATTATGGACTGCACCAAAGCTATATAAGTTTTGATTAATAGAGGCTTCGACATGAAATATCGTAGGTTTTTAAATAACCAAATAAATTTACGGATCCTTCCAACGATCACATCAAGTTGAGTATGCCAAGAAAGTCTCTGATCGATCATTATACCCAGGTATTTTGTGTCCGTGACTTTTTGAATGGAAGGGCATGAGCAGACGTGGTTCCCTTGATTTGAGCACGTGTGAATTTGTATCTGAAAATTTACATCCGGTTGTCCTCGTTGGTCATGACTAAAACAAATGTAGTTGGTTTTAGTGGTATTCAGCGTTAGGAGGTTTGAGTTTAACCACTTAGCAACCTCAGTTAATCCTTGTTCAGTACTGCTCTTCACAAGATCCCATGTTTGCCCTATGAACACAATAGCCGTATCGTCCGCATATGAAAAGATCTGTCCTCCACAGCTCCTTAGATTGCACAAATCATTTATATATATCAAAAACAGCGTTGGGCCTAGGACAGATCCCTGAGGTACACCATAAGATACGTCTTTTTCCGCGCTATTGTAAGTACTGATTTTAACTATTTGTTTTCTCTCGAGCAGGTAGTCTGTGAAAAGTGCTAGAGCAGTGTCTCTTATACCAATAGATTCCAGCTTTTGTACAAGCCTGGGAACAGAGACGGTGTCAAAGGCTTTTTTGAGATCTAGAAAAACAACCAAACATTTATTTCCGCTATCTATTTTGTCTGTGACCAATTTTGTTAAGTCTGTTATAGCATCTTGCGTTGATATACCCTTTCGAAATCCATACTGAGCATTTGACAAAATTTGGTATTTATTTAAATATCCTATAAGCCTCTTATTCATGAGTTTTTCTAGGATTTTAGAGATGCCAGGTAAGACAGATATAGGTCTATAATTGTTGACGTCGTCTCTGTCCCCATTCTTATATATTGGGGTTATTAATGATCGCTTAAGAGCCCTAGGAAATTTTCCGCATTTAAAACATAGATTGACTAGTTGACAAATCATTGGAACCACAAAGTCTTTAGCCATTTTGAGAAATGAGGTAGGAATACCATCCCAACCAGGGGCACTCTCTGAGTCAAGACTCATAAGTGTGTCTATTACTTCTTGAGGTTCAGTGTCAAGTAGGACAAACGAGTTAAGTGCTGTCTTATTTGATATAGTGGTAGGTTCAGTAATTAAGTTTTTAGTTATTTCTTCTGCTAGTGAAATTCCTATATTTACAAAAAAAGTATTAACGAGTGTAGCAGATTCAAGTGGGTCAGGTGTGAGCTTTAGAAGACTTTCGTTAGATGTTTTGGGCCCTTTAAATTGCGTAATTTCATTTATTTTAGACCATAGTAATTTTGGATTTTTTGCAGAAATTTCAATTTGGTTTCTGTAGTAAGTAATTTTTGATTTCCTTATCTGGTTTGTGCAAAAATTTCTAAAACGTTTAAAAGTAATCTTTAGTATAGTATTTGTAGGTTCTAGTTTAAGTTTTAGTTGCATTTTATTTCTTAGCCTAATACATCGCAGAACGCCTATGGTAATCCATGGTTTTAAAGTTCTTTTACTACATTTTACTAATTTAGAAGTAGTGTTGGCTTTTAAGGCAGTTTTTATGAAGACTCCAGCAAGAAACTCTATAGTTACTCTTTTTAAGCGACAATCATGCTACAAATTGTAAATAAGCCAAGTCATACAGTCTGTGTGTGCCATAGTAAAAAGTACCATATACTATATTTGCTACTATTGAAAATAACGATAATTAAAAAGAAAAGAAACAGAGCAAAGATAACAATGTTCAGAATACCATAATATAGAGCTTGATAAAGGACAAAGCTACCTTTTAACCGACTTAGCAATAAAGAGAGTAATGTTTTACGCGCTTAACGAATTCACACGAACAGATTTGTGTGCGAAAACTAAGTAAAAAAAACCCGACATACTAAAAATTACAAAATAATATAATACGAACATTAAAATATATCTGGGTAGGAATTTGATATGTTTTTGAAGGCGGTGCCAAACAAATTTTTGGAACGAACACACTGTGCTTTTCTGCACAGCACAGGATACCTACAAACGGCACCGCCTTAAAAAACATATCAAATTCCTACCCAGATATATTTGTATGTTCGTATTATATTATTTTTGTAATTTTTAGTATGTCGGGTGTAGGGGTAGCACAAATGATCCCTGAGGGTCGACGTGAACCGGTTAGAGGGTCCCCACTATCTGATAAAATAGTAAAAAATAAGTATAATGTCTTTCAGCGAATTCTTCTAATTTCTTGCCTTTACATTTCAGCTTCGGTTTCATACCGTTTAACTGGAAGGTCTATGGCATTGTAAGCGGGGTTGTTATATTAATAATGCTTACTGCTGTAATGGCTGCTTTGCCATTTGCTTTTCTCAATAAGAAAGAACAGGCCAAAGTCGATTTGCATGCGAAACGATTCGTGGATGAAGCTAAGTAAGTGACAAAATGTTCGTACATAAATATTGCTGTATAGTAGGGTGTCCCTTATATTCTGAAAAATAACTGTAGTATCCATGGTCTGAGTTGAAAAAAAAAATTATTCAAATCTAATAGGCTATGATCTTGACAAAATTTTGTCAAGATCATAGCCTATTAGGCGTAGCCCGTAGGTATGCGAAATTGGATAAATTTTCGTTTATTGAAACCCTTGTCGACTTAAGCCTAAATGTGAGAGAAATAATATACCTAAGGAGGTTTATAATATTTGACGTCATGTCGGCACGGGTTCCAACAATCATAGATTAATTTAATTTCGGCATACGTATATGCTGTAATAATGACAACAAATTAAGAAGGTACCTACGCATTATTAGATTTGAAAAAAAAAAAATTTTTTTTCTACTACAACCTTGGATACTACAGGTATTTTTCAGAATATAAGGCACACCCTAGTGTAAAACAATCCGTTGTCTGCCTGTCCCTATGTATGCTTAGATTTCTGAGACTACTAATCGGATTTTGATGCGATTTCTTAAGTAGGTAAGAGTTATTGAAGAGATAGATTCGCAACTGGATACACCCGACTTGCTGTCAGCTACCTACCTCCTATGAATTCGTGTTTCCTGGTATTTAATTATATCATCATAAGATAGATGCTTATCAGTATAATGGATGCTTTGTAGAAAAAATCTTGGTCTTAACAGAAGAAACCAAGCCACTTTACCACTCTATACACCGTGAAATTTTAGTGGTTGTTTTTCTGTAGCAGAACGATTTGCCTTTAGTAACACTATCGAGTCATGCAAATAATTCCCCGAAAAAAAAATTTTTTTTTTTCAGTTTTTCAAAATAATAATTTTCCAACTCGAATACTAGAGAAACTATCGTTCTTTTATAAGATGTGATGTAATTAGGTACTGCTTGCCGCATGAAATCGAGGCTTAAAGCTGAAGAAGCTCGACACCCTAAGTCATAAAACGGTTCGAACGTGCTTTCGAGTTTCGGTTAAACCTTTCGGAAAACCGGCATTTATTGATTTTAACAAAAAAGAACTGCACAAATCTATTGTACTACTAAGATAGAATAATTTTACTGCGGGAAAACAACCACTAAAATTTCACGGTGTATAACTATTTTAAAGATGAAATTGATTTTGGACCTTATCTTGTTGGAAAGGTTTGAATTATGGTGGCAATTTCGTTGCCACTACCTTGTAAACGGTTAACTCTTGCTTCCCTTATATTTGACGGCCTGTCTGTCTGTCCGTTCAGAATACTAAGTCCTCCAAGTACGGCGTGGTCGTGTGAAAACAACTTCTGTCAGAAGGTGTACAAACCGATCGCTTCGACGGTTTACTTCACTTCCCTCAGTCGTTGCGTTCTGCTCTGCATGGGCCCGCAGTTATGGCCACATCCTATTGGTAAATACACAGCATCATCATCAGACCCAACTGCTGGGGCACGGGCCTACCATAAACTAGGACGATTGAACTGTCCGCGTGGAAATGTAACTTTTGTAAATAACGCTAACAAAAACGCTATTAAAAATAAAGCTTATAATATACCTTGTAAAATTAACTGTATATCAGTGAAAGTACTGTCGAAATTGGTCCAGATATTTCAAGGATTAGCGAAAATAAACAGACAGACAGACAGACAGTTAAAATTGTGTTTTTGTTGCTGGTGTCCGATATAGATTCATACCCATTCAGTAAAAAGTAATGAGTTTAATATTACAAGCAGATACCTTTTGTTTAGCGGTATAGATTTCAGCATAGACCTGTAGCGCTACCATGAGTTTAAAAGTTACGGACTCGATATCGCCTACGTAAATATGTCTATTGAAAACGTGTACAGCGCCACTGGTGGTTACGCTAAGAACTAAAAGCGGTCGTATTAAAAAAACAACTCGATAGGTTTTTAACGTACGTAAGTTTTCGATAGCCAACTTATGGTACTGCTACTGTTCTCTCGCTTTTACAACCAGATTCATTAATAATTTATGATTGATACTCACAGGATACACATATTACAGCAAGAAGCTAGTGGCTCTAGCTACAAATAAGCTAGAGTATAAATTCCAATCCGTACCCTCTGAGTTGGTCCATCAGTATCTTGCCGAAGCTTTTAAGCTGTTCATTGGCGATTTGGCTAGGCTGGAGAAGATCGATACTGATTACAGAAATCGGACGAACGATTTGACTGTCAAGAAGGTTAGAATAAATAAATAAATAAATAAATATTACACAACATTACATACATTGATCTGATCCCGTGGTAAGTAGCTTAAGCACTTGTGTTACGGAAATCAGGATCAACAGTGGATACACAAATAAACTTAAATATATTTAATAATACACCCTACAGACACGGAACAAACACCGATGTTCGTCACACAAATATTAGTCCCGAGTGGGAATCGAACCCAGGACTCTTAGAACCGTAGGTTTTTAGAATAGAGTAAATCTTTAGTCTTTCAACTAAACTTACAAGTAGATCTATCCATTAAGTCCTGGTAATTTTTACCCTTAACTCACTCGTACGGCAACTGCCTCGTTGGTCTATTGGTAGCAAGCGCTGTGTAAGGATTGAGAGGACCCCGGTTCGAGTCCGGGATCGGGTAAATATGGTGTGAGTTTTTCTGTAAAATGGCTCAGCCCGGAGATAGGAAGTTGGCAGTTGCTCGCCCGATGCTCGGAAAGCTCGTTAAGCAAGATGTCTTGCGCCCTATCTCTCATCGGTCATGTTGAATTGCCGTCTCACCAAACTACTCATAATTCAAGTAAGGGAACAGGGAGTGCTCTTTAAATTGCGCGCACACTTGTACACTATAATATGTCCTGCGCACTTAGCTGATCTCAATCTTCTCATTTGATAAATTGGACTATCTTCTGACAAGACATGACCTGAAAAAGTACATTTATCCACAATGTTAACTATAATAAAAACATTTCTCTTGTTTTGTTACTTTTTTTAAGATGAATATACAAATTGATGTTGAAACTGATCCAGATCCAAGAATAAGACTGAACACAGAAGAATCATACACAATCAAAGTAGAAACATTTACTAGTCAAGTCCTAATCAAAATTGCATCTGTGTCTTTCTGTGGGGCAAGACATGCTCTAGAGACACTAAGTCAAACGATCCTTCTAGACCAGAGCACTGGATATCTAATAACCCTATCAAATATGCTGATCAAAGATGCCCCCAGCTACAAATACAGAGGTCTTATGATAGACACAGCAAGGAATTATATACCGGTACCAGATTTGCTAAGGACCATAGATGCAATGGCTACATGCAAATTGAATACGTTTCATTGGAGAATAACTGATGTGACCAGTTTTCCTTTGTACCTGCCAGAGTACCCACAGCTTTTTGAATATGGAGCTTATGATAGATCCATGGTGTACACTGAAGAACATATAAAGGTGGTAGTTAGAAGAGCAGGTGTTAGAGGTATTAGGGTTCTTATTGAAGTGGCAGTTCCTGGACCAGTTGGTAGGGCTTGGTCTTGGTCACCAGACGCTAACTGTGCTAAGAAGAACGACAATTTTACTTGTGACAACATCCTATGCTTACGGTTGAAGATGCACGACTCGATATTCGATATGCTGCAATCGATTTACGCTTACATTATCGATCTTACCAGAGTAGATGACGTGTTCCATTTGAGCGATGGGGTCTTTTCTCTATCCAACTGCTACTACCTAAATGAAGATAGAGAAGGTTTCTTGGATAAAGCTTTGGAGCGACTTAAACTGGCAAATAAAGGGTTCCTTCCGAAATTGCCGATTGTCTGGTACACCCCGCATTTGACTGGAGATATGGAAGCTAAAACTTGGGACAGGCTAGGGGTCCAAATGAACGAATGGACACAGAACTCTGTAGACCAGTTAATGAGCAGATTCAGAGTGGTCCATTCCAGTAGGTGGGATTTGTCGTGTTTGATTAAGAAGCAAAGGTGTGTCAAGTATAGGTAAGGGAAAAGTTTATGAATTAGTATATTTCTAGTTTTGTGATCCCAGGTCGTACCAGTCTATAATAATAAATATTACCCAACATCACATACATTGATCTTATCCCGTGGTAAGTAGCTTAAGCGTATTACGGATACCAGGAATCAACAGTGCATACACACAAATATTTGTCCCGGATGGGAATCGAACCCACGACGCTTGAAACCGTAGGCAGTGAGTCTGGGTCACTAACCACTGTTCCACCGAACCAGTCAGTAAATAATAGCAACTAGATACTTAGTAATCCATACTAATATTATAAATGCGAAAGTAACTCTGTCTGTCTGTCTGTCTGTCTGTCTGTCTGTCTGTCTGTCTGTCTGTTACGCTTTCACACATAGAGTACTGAACTGATTTAAACTAAATTTGGTACAGATAATCCAGAGCCTAGGAAAGGATAAAGGCTACTTTTTAACAGACTGCGCAATAAAGAAGTAATGTTTTACCCGCTAAAATCTCTACGCGGACGAAGTCGTCACAGCCCAAACCACTGGACGGATCGAGATGAAATATAGCATGCAGGTAGATGTTATGACGTAGGCATCCGTTAAGAAAGGATTCCCGAAATTCCCACGGGAATGGGAATTAACGGGAAAATCCTTTTGTATGAAAAATATTAACCGCATAAGTTGGACGCTTGAAATTTGGCATGCAGGTACCTTAATAAATTAAAAGCTGTGTTGCAACAGGATATTGTAAAATTCCCACGGAAACGGGAGTAATAGGGAAAAAAAATTGTATGAAAATATCTAAACCGCGTAATGATAGATGATTGAGATTTGGCATGCAGGTACCCCAATGAACGTTAAGCTTACTTTCAACGCGATATTAAAAAATTCCCATGGGAACGGGAGTTATTGGGAAACAACTTCTATATGTAAAATCCCTTTCGGGGTTGAAATATATTATATAGAGATAGAGATATACCCGAAGCGAAGCGAGGGCGGGTTGCTAGTGTAGTATAAATGTGGTTTTATACCAAATATTCTAACCAACCAACCCAAAAACTCATATTTCACAGAACATGGCAAGAAATGTACGCTTGGAAGTCATGGCGCAACATCGACGTTTACACAATAGAAGGAGGAGAAGCTTTGTTATGGACTGATTTGGTCGATTCAGGTAAGAAATACATTGAACCATGACGCCGCTGAGGCAATGAAGTACGCCGCGGAGTTTAGTGGGTACACCCCCAGGCATTGCACCTTAGCCCAGGAGCAGCTGCCGGTTTTCCAACTCAGCACCGGCGGCCGGGAGTCCAACACACCATCTTGGGTAAACCCCTGCCCAAGGTAACGGTGCATTAAGCATTCTCCGCGAATAAAAAAGGTAAATAATACATCATTTTGCCAGTCCCTTTTTTCCAGTCGGTTAAAAGAAGGTTATATCCTATGGAACTCAAACTGAATGTCATCTAAATCTATTAAAAAGGTAGCAAATATATAGTAGGACACCCTTTCACATTATTATATGTAACGATTTTTATAGGAAAAAAAGCGATAGCGACTGTATTGTAAATGTAAAGACTATGTAAAGAATGTACAGTTTTGGCGATACACTGGACTTGAAGTTATGTTCATTACAGGGAACTTGGATTACCATTTGTGGCCACGCGTGGCTGCAATCGCTGAGAGACTGTGGTCGGACATCGCGGCCAATGCTAGCGCCAATGGCTATACATATGTGAGACTGGATGCACACAGGTACGCATTGGGAAGTACTTTGAAACAACCCTAATTAATATAACGGAAATAGTATAAAGAGTAGACACACTAAGCCACCGGGCACTGTGTTTCTTAATTAGGTTTGGTTGTCATCTGTAACGGTACCATGAGTTTAAAAGTTACGGACTCGATATCGCCTATGTAAATATGTCTATGAAAAACTTGTACAGCGCTCCTGGTGGAGAACTAAAATCGGTTGTATGAAAAAAACAACTCGATAAGTTTTAAGTTTTTGATGGCCAACTCATGGTACCGCTACTGGTCGTTATTTTTCGTTACTACCTACGATGATGGCTTGGAGTAGCCTTGTCATCACCACCGGACTTGCGGGTGAGCGGATGGCTCACAACCCTAAAATAATACTCCCTCACCCGCTGTACTGACATGCATTGCTTACAAATATTACAATATTAAATAAATTCAACTCCTTTTGGTCCGTACTTGTTCCGTAATATTTTTTTACAAGGTTCCTGTCAACATAGAAGAGATGAGTAGAGTGATCGCCTAAACTTTACGTAGCGGCAATAGCTAGCTAGCTTTACTTTGCCTTTGTAAGCAATAAGGAGTTTTGTATGGTGTTTTGTTTCTGTACTGAGTTGATGGCACATTTGGCAGTGCCCATGTCTCTTGCATCAGTAGTTGTGGATTCGATCCCCACCCTAATATGTGTGTAATGGGTGTTTGTTCCTTGTCTGAATGTAATATTTACAATCAATCAATCATAAGGCGAAGAACAAAGGTTATTGACATTGGGAAGCGGTGTGAAGCATTGAAATGGCAGTGGGAAGGACACCTGGCAAGACGCGATGACGGCAGGTGAAGCAGAAAACAGAATGGTGGCCCAGGTTCGGTAAACGCAAAAGAGGATGGCCTCCCACCAGATGGGCAAGTGATATTAAGAAGGCCGCGGGAGGTCTCTGGATAAGACTGGCGCAGGACCCGTTCAACGCAGGAGGTATATACCCTGCAGTGGGATATAATAAAGGCTGATGATGATGATGAGTCATAATCAACAGTGGTATACGTAGGTATAATAATATTTGTGTATTCCACTGTTGATTTTGATTTCCATACAAGTCTGATGATATTTGTACTTTATTATTATTTTATTTCTGTTTATTAGGTGGCGAATGGTGCTCCGTGGCATTAGGGTGCAACCAGTCTGGCCTATATTCTGCAGCTTCAATCCATCTACTTGCATAAATAGATTGAAATAAACATCATTTGGTATTTATATTATCTATATTTTATTTAACTTTTTAAGAACGCATATTATACGTAAGATAATTGAATACTTCTTTATCTAGCCCTTATGGATTTGGAAAAATTTGGTGAAAGTAAACAATTTGAAGAAAAAAAGTTACCATACAGTTTTTCATCACTTAATGGCGATGATTTTTGACTACAAAGCCTTAATTTAAACATTAATATAAATTGGAATTCGAATTAAGTAGGTTGGTATTTTGACTAGCTTGGTGGAACTGCGGTTAGTGACCCAGGTTCACTACCTACGGTTCCAAGAGTCGTGGGTTCGATTTCCACTTGGGACTAATATTTGTGTGACGAACATCGGGATCGTTCCGTGTCTGGGTGTGTTATTTAATATAATTTAAGTATATTTGTGTATTTACTGTTGATCCTGATATCCGTAACACAAGTGCTTAAGCTACTTACCACGGGATCAGATCAATGTATGTGATAAAGTGGAATATATTTTAAAAAAATCTGGTCATATTAATGTGACCACATTTTTCAAAGAGACAATCTTTCAAGGGAAATAAAACAATGGATTTAAATATATGTACAAACATTAATCGTTTATTTATTCAAGACAAAAATATCACCTTCTTTCAATAAAATAATACGAAGAAGGCACCCCATATAGTATCTACAAATGAAACTTGAATACAATGATGTTACGCATACACACGTATAAAAAGTTAAGCATAATATTATTTTTAACACATTTATTTATGTTTCTGCAAAAATATATATCGAGGCACTCATTTGCAAAATTACATTTGGTATCTGCAAGTTTGCTTTACGGTCAATATTACATTAATTACTTACTGTATTATCATTTTTGTTGCATAATTTTTTTTTGTAATTACAATGAAATTAATATAACATAATTTTTTTTTCTGAAAAATAAATACGTGTGTAACGAATTATAATAATGTCTTGGTCAAAATTGAAATAAATTTAAAATTAAGCGTCCTAAAGATTTTTCAAAATTTTAAAAATGAACACCATCGATTTTTGTTTCATAATTTGGCATTTCATCTGAACAGACTTTCATAGTGATTGTTACGGTAATATTGAGACTAGTAGATAATATTATTAACTTCACTAACATTATTTCATTAATGGAAGATAACACGATACAAAAAGGAGAAGCACCTTTATGGAACTATTTATTTGTATATATTACAGGCACATGGCGATTTTGTATTACTATATAGATACAATATAAAATTATGGTATATAGAACTTATGGATTAGTTTCTAGCGGACTGCACACAGCTTTTGCATAGGTACAACATCTCATTGCAATACTACTGGTTTGAATATAATTGTATGAAACTCTTTCAAAGATAAATTACGCGTTACTAGCGACATCTATAATATAAAAACAGCTTAACCGATTTCGTAAATTATTTTTTGTTGTGTGCCCAGAAATGATAGTTTGACATTTTTTTGATAGTTTGACATTTTCTGGGACCACTATTATTTCGTAGAAATAAACGGAATCCGGGAGATATAGTGTCGTCTAGTTTCTTCTGTGTGTAGTCGGCCAAAAAACAACACCTTAATGTTATAACTACTCAATAATCAGATTTGATTTAACACTTATTATGGCAAATGTACTTTAAGTTAACTGTATTTATTTATTTATTATTTTTTAGTGAAGATTTCTTCCTTACTTTATATGCCTCTTCGAATTATTTTTAATATTTTAACCAACGTTTATTTATTCAATCTATTCTTTTTAATTTTAAATGCCAAATACCTTATACAAGAAACATTATTATTTTTTTGTAATTTCTTTCCAAAACATTAGTTTTACCGTAATGCAAAAGCACAATGATTTACGAAGATTACACTCGTAATTGAATAATTAATAGCAAAAGCATTACATGTGTAATATTTTCTTTTAATTTTGTATTAAAAGCATATTTTTGCAACAATGAAAGAAAGTAAGAAAAAGAAAGTATTTTTTTCTTTCTTTCTTTGATTACAATCAATTAATCAGCCTGGACATAAACTTAGATACCTAGTCTAATGTGATTCTTAATTACACTTTGGTAATATTACCTACTATCATTGTAAATACTAACATAAACTAATGTGAGAAAACGACTACTTAAAATAAGAAAGTAAACAGAAATAGATATTGAAAAATTATAGCTTTCTTTTACGTAAGTTAAGTTAATTGTATGAATAGAGAATCCACATTTAAAACATTAAAACATACATCTTCTCAATAATAATGATGAGAATTCGGTTAGCATAAATTGATAAAATAATGTGGAACTGATCAATTAAAATTTAATTACTGCTAATTTCACTTGTGTAAATTAATTAATAATATTTACAAGAAAAGTAAAACTGGTATTTCAATATAAGTAGATAGAAAGAATTTAGTAAAAATAATTTTAAAATAAGAAATAATGAAAACAAATGCAGAACTTAAATTTAAATGAAGTAGATGCCATTCTTGTGCAAATTTTAAGTATCATCGCTAATTTTTACCGACATGGGTCTTTTACTAATATTATTAAATTAAAATTAATAATAATAATATGTCCCTTAGAAATAAACTGTACAACAAATATAAAAAAAAAGGATTAAACTGGGTTTTAAAAATAATAGTGCTGTTTGTACTTCGCAATACGAAACAAAATAATCACTGTTCTGTTAGTCTATAAATACAGATGACAGCTAATAATGGAATAAAAAATACTTTAATAATACAATTTTAAAGGTAACATTTTTTACGTTTTAACAATGACTTCTCATCTTTTACAAAATGAATTGCAGGAGAAAACTGTTGCAATAATGGTCATCTGTATTCAATTATGAAGTTTGATTTACATATGTATGATTTTGTGCAAAATATCAAATAAAAAAAAAATATCGTCTTAGCAAAACAATTTTTTTTTTGTTATTACATTCATTCGAAAACTTTCAACATGACGTGAAGGTACGTGGTGTATCGGTTTGCCCCTATGCAAATACTTCGATATCTAACAATAAATAAGTAGCTCTATCTGAGGTCTAGAATAACCGAACGAGTACATACATGAA
Organism: Maruca vitrata; assembly: GCA_039566165.1. NCBI lineage: Eukaryota > Metazoa > Arthropoda > Insecta > Lepidoptera > Crambidae > Maruca > Maruca vitrata. Next base: position 1,324,902 of record CM076940.1, read on the forward strand.
GACCGTTGAGAGAACAACAGATGTGCCTGGCCGTATGGAATGTGAGTTGCCGTGGTATACTGAAAAATAAAAAAACATAAAGTTAGTGAATGAAAAAAAAAGAATTTCTTTTTGATTAAATTTTTAACATATTTTTTTTCCAAAAATATAAAATAGAGAAAAAATGTCTAATAAATAGAGAAAAACCGCTAAACGATAATAATAACGTCCTTTTCAATCGATTGTTTAATATTCTTAATTTCTATAGTTGTAAGTTTAAATATTATAATTATTATGATATTATATTTTACTATTATTGAATAATAAAATGATAGATAAAAATGTTAGGACAGATACTTAAAAAGATAACAAATAGGTTGATAAAATGGCAATTAAAAAAAATAAAACTGTGTCTTACTTGATGCGGTCTGGATGGGCAGTGGTGCTTCTAAAATGGAGAAAAAAAAAACAAAAAACATCAAAAACATGCATCATGTTAAATTAAAAATGTGTGGTCATTGTTTTTGCAAAAAATAATTAAGAAATGTAAAAAAAAACTTAAAACATGAAAAGCTTTGTCCTGAAAAGCTTTAAAATTTTCAAATAGTAAGTATACTTAATTTTTCACATGTTTGTTTCCAAATAAGTGATACTAGTAAAAAAAGTAACAAAAAAACAATGATAAAATTAGAAAACGATAGGCAATAAAAATAAAACCAATGTTAAATCATGTTTGATTATTTAAACAAAATGGTAAGACGTTTTTGTCTTAACCATGAACGATGTTAAAAAAAACTATTCCAACGATGTGAGAACCTCTTTTTCATTTCAAATCGGTTGGAACATTAAAAAAATTTAGTAAAAAACAAAAAAACACCTGGTACAAAAAAAACCAGTACCAAAATGTGGTACGCAAACGTCACTTACCATAGTCTACGAACACTGAATCGCTAGCGGTGCTCCATTCCTTGCTATTCTTCGCCTTGACGAGGACTCCATATCTACCCTGGTTCATGCTGTCCAGAACGTATATGACGTCATATCCGTGGTCGTTTGGCTCTGGTACAGGCACGTCTACTCTTGTTAGGGTGCCCTCCTGTAATAGGCGTGTCAAAATGTATGAGTACAAACCAATCACGTGAGAAGCTGTATTAAATTAAATATGTTATTAAAAATGGAACACGAAAGTCTGAACGTGAGTATTTTTTCGAATTTCCAACTTTTTATCATTTCTAGTATCAAACCAACATTAAATTTGCCAGTAGCGAAGAAAAGTTTGACGGAGCAGAATGCTCCTCTACATTATCGTATTCGTCTAAGATAGTTCAACTTTGTTAGTGTGTCTATACTACTCATCCTATTTCTCAATGAGGCATTAACATCATTTTTACGCGATATTAGGAGTAGCATATACTGCCCGACGTTTCGACTAGGTTACACCAATCATTAATTTAAACAGTATAATGCCTCCTAGGAAGAAGTTCTTAAGTTGACGACAAACGCCAATTTAGCCAACGTGGTTGACTCGCAGCTTTATCGCCCTAGTTTAGGGTAAGTCCGTGCCCCAGCAGTGGGCACGGGCAATGATGATGATGATATTGCGTGTAGACCCATAAAGACTAATATTTAGTGTAATGGAACAAAATTCTAAAATCTTATTTAAAGAATAAAGTTGTTGGATAACGGGATAATGCCCAAGTCTCTCAAAAACATAAAAACTCACCATGTCAGTAAGCTGCAGTTCCATCCGCTCCAGAGGCTGGTGAGAGCTGACCCTCCAGCTTAGCTTGTTGCCTTCCAGGTCCACACCCTCAACAACGGGCCTCTGCACCAGCTCGATCGAGTTGTTGTGTTTGCCATGTGCGTTTCTAGCCTAGAAAGGAAATAAAAAAAATAAAAAAAAATTGAATGAATGAAAAACTTGAAAATGGTATTAAAAAAAAATATTAAAAAAACACTTTTAATTTTAAAAAATCATTCAAAGCGCTGAAAAATAAATTCGGTTTCATATTGATGGTATAAAAACATCCGTTCGGTTTAAAAAGAAAAAAAAATGAAATTAACTGCAATTCTGGGAATTTTATGATTATTGGACGAATATTTTTTTATTTGTCTGTTGGTTGATATTAATTATTAATTGAATAATAATACATAAGTACAACCGGAAATTTTGGCGGTAGTACACTTTTTAAACAGATTTCTTTAAACGCCATTAGCCCCGCCCACTGGCCAATAGAAGAGCACTTGAAGAAAATCTGTCAAAATCCAAGCAAAAACGTTCCAATAGTAGGAGAGCTAGCAAGAATTTTTTGGTAGGTATTTGAGGCAAGCTGAAAACTTATCCTGTACCTCTCCTATTATATCCCAGTACGAAACTGCAGACCTGGCTGGTGAGTAGCGGGGCTAAAGCAAACCCCCAAAAATATTTCACATCTTTTTATTTATAACTAAAAAATAAGACTCACTAAGACAAATCATTTCGATGGAACTTCTACCTCAGGTGGTGGTCAGGTGAGCTGACAAATTATATTTTTTGGATTATAAAATATATTTTTAAATAAACTAAATTGGGGTTTTGGTTTGGCCCCGCTACTCAGCCAGGTCTGCGGTTTTGTGTTGGGTTATAATATTAAAGGTATAGGACAAGTTTTCAGCTTGCCTCATATACCTACCGAAAAATTCTTGCAGGCTCTCAGACCAAAATTTGGGCGGGGCTTGACAGACGCGTAAGCGCCAAGCGATTTACACCTTATAGGTGGTCGACCGCCAGCGTTGCTGATCGTACATACAAACATAAAAACACGCCTTTTTCCCAGAGGGGTAGGCGGAGATCTCTTCTTGGCATGTGCTACTATAATAATAATGTTAATTTTTAAAAAGTACCTCGCAGGTGAAGGTCCCGAAGTCAGAGTCCTCATGGGGGGTCACGGTCAAGTTAGAGTGGGGTCCCTCAGTGGTGATGACGTAGCGTTCTGACGCGAAGTCCACCATGCGGCCATCTTTGTACCAAGTGATGTGGGGGCTGGAAAAGAGGGGGGTCAGGTTACAGAAACTACACAGTGTTGGCAAATTTCATCAGTAGTATGTAGTCCTGTAGATTTTTTCTGTCGGTAACCATGAGGGTTTTGAAATTATTCCCAATTTTGTTTTATGAACAATTTCACTATTTTTCAGCTTAAATGTATCCGAATTGGACAGATTACTAAGTTTAAAAGGTTTCCATCAATTAGGTGATAGGAAAGTTTCTATTTATTAATCCGTTTCCGAGACGATGTAATTGTGAGCAGTTTTGATAGCTGGTTTTTAACTCATAAGACAATAGGGTAGTTTCCTAAGCTTGATTTTACATAAAATTTCACAATTAACAGTAACATATAGGTAAATCAATAACATAAGTGAAACCGAAATTAAAATTTCTCATGAAATGAGACAATAATAGGCATTTGAAGTAAGGTGGGAAAGTCCATTTCTAAAGTGCGAAAAATCAATTAAAAAACTATGCCATCTTATAAATAACAGAATTAGTAGTAACTTTCCCTATGAAAACATGTTCTTAAACGAAACATTTGATATAGCTGCTGAACAATGTTCTTACGATATGCATACATTATAAAGAGCGGTGACGTCATAGCTCGCTGCGACATTTGTATGAAGCGTTTTGAGCTCGCCCAAATGATGTGCTATTGAAACGGTAATATCTTCGAGAGTTTTCCAAATATCAAACTATTCTTTTAACAGCACCTTTGTAATTGTGTGGTCCATCCATCTATACAAAAAATAGGAAACTACCCTATTCATTTTTCTTTCATTATTCACGAAAATGGTAGAAACTATACTTACATAGGTTCGCCGTGAGCAGAGCACTGCAGGATAGCTTCGATCTCCAGGTCTGAGTTGACAACGGTCTTGTGAACATGGACTCTCGGTTTGTCTGGAAATAAACAAGAAAAAAACAATGAATGATTTGATGAAATAATAACTTTCGAGCGCAACTTTCTTTTCGTATTTTATTTTATGTCAGAAAAAAATATCTTTATAAGTAAAAAAAAATTTCAATGATTTTTTCATTACAAATTGTTCAACAACTAGTTTAAAATGAAAGTTCTTACAAGTCCAGATTGTCTTTGTAAAGGGATCAGCGCTAATTAGCCCACAAAATGACGTAAAAGTGACTGATCATCCTCTGAACGAATTGTTCTGGGGCCATGGTCTTACTTTCACATTGCGATTTAGGCTATGTAAACCAGTTCTGGATTAGGTAGCTGGTAGTATGGTAAAATAGAGTATCTTTGGCCACGTCATCTATTGGTTTCAACAGGAACTAGCAAGCCGGACGTTGCCACATCACTGAATGGCTCTATATGAAGATTCCCTTAAAGCGCCATCTCTTGGCAGCATTACGAACTAGCTGAACAGCGCCATCTGTTAGCAGCATAAGGAACAATCTGATCTGCGCTATCTGTCAGCAGAATTACGAACTATCTGATCAACGCCATCTGTTACCAGCATTACGAACTAGCCGGTCAGCGCTATCTGTCAGCATAATTAGGAACTATCTAGTCGGATACTCACGCAGCACTTTCACCCTGAGTTCGGCTTGCGCATTGCCCAGACCGTTGAACGCGTAACAGAAGTAGCTGCCTGCCTGTCCACGCCCTACGTTCTTTAGCAGCGCCGTGTTCAGTGTGAAGGAGGCATTCTGCTCTTTCAGGTCTACGTTCTGAAAAAAAATAATCATGAATGAATCGGAGACGTAACTGGAAAGCCCAGTGGAAGAGCAACCGACGCGATATCGGGGGGTCCGGTGGTTCAAGTCCCCGTTCAGGCGGGGTCATGAATGCGAATTTTTTCAAATTTTAAATTTAAGAATCATTAAATCCAATTTCAAAGAGCTTAGCAGACAAATATAAATTCTACACACGTCAAACTGAGAAGTTCCTTTTTAAAAGGCTGTTAAAAACAGTCAAATTAAAATCTCCCCATTCAGGTATAATGAATAGAATGATTATGATATCGCCCTGTATAGGGTAGGCCCTTGCCCCAGCAGTGGGGACGTATATGGGCTGATGATGATGATGATGATGACGATAACCATATTGACGAGGATACGGATGAGTGAAACTAATAATTTCAAATATGCAAAAGATACTTTTACATTTTACAAGTGCAAAGTTGAGTTTAGGTTGTAAGAGCCCCTATTTTAGCAATTACAATAAATTATGCGTAAGATAATAAGTTGAAAAGCTACTAAAATGTGCACATCTTAAAGACAATGTCGATATGTTTCCTACCAAATATATATGGCTGTTTGACAAGTTTAGTGGGCATACGTCAATTTTAAACCCGAAAACTGTCATTACAGAAACTTGGGCCGGTTACAAATTACTTAACATTTACTTACACACACTAACAGCGATTGTGTTTAGTAATTTGCGCCCAACATTATACTCTGAGTCATCAGTTGCTTCCCTAAATACAAATCTCGCATTTCCTTCATACGTGTTTAAAATAAACATAGCATTTGTTGCGTCATCGTACTCTTATTGTGACGATGGGCTAGGAACAGTTATTATTAAAGTTATGGAGATGAGGGGAAGAGATTTAGCATTGAAGTTGTGACTAACACAGTCAGAGATAGACGCGTTTGAAATAGTAATTAAGTTTACTCTGTAGTTTAATTCGTTCCATAGAATATGTCAACGATTGAAGATACCATGTTACTTTGAGTCTTAAATAGATGTAATAGGTACATTCTATCTAATTATCTTTGTACATTTAAAATTGGATTAAGATCGATTTCAAATATATTACCATACATTAACCAAATAATGACTGAATTCTTCTTTCCCTTCCGGGAGCGAATAATTTTTTTGGTCTATTTACTTTAAATTACGAAAATAAGCCTAAGAAATTATATTTATTTAAATTGTTCTATCCAATGCTACAATAAGCTTATTCATTGATCTTGGCTTTTAATATTTCGCTGTTCCGTTTTTTTTTAATATTTATATCATCATCTTCGTCAGCCCTAATACGTCCCTGCTGCTGGGGCAGGGGCCTACCCTGAACTAGGGCGATCAGGCTATAGTAAACCACGCTAGCCAAGTCTGCCGTGCTAACTAAGAACGCAGTAAGGAAGGTTTTTGGCAAAATTGAGTTACATACATATTCGGAATCCTCACAATGAGCTCTATTTGGTACTTTAATCCATTTTTTTGTAGCTATTCGGGAAGTAGGACTTTTATTAAGATAAAACGCAGTAAAGCATTTCATCAGAAGCATTTTGCTTAGGAAAACTGCCGTAAAAGACGATACTGCTCTTTGGGCTCCGGTATTTCTATGGCCTCAATTAGTTTTCACTAGTTATAATCGCAGTGAAAAGAATTCATGCTGTTATGCTATGTACTATCTTTACAGTTAATAATTTCAGACGCTACTTTTAAACGCAGTGAAATCGGATACTGCGCTTTTACTAAGCCCTCTTTTTTAAATGAGTTTGATATAAGGTGCAAGTTAAAAATGCAGTAAGTTCATTTGCTGCACTATTCATTGATATCTCCTTCGGGTAACCTTCTTGATTATGCATAAAATAATAGCAGCAATAATGTAAACTGTGGTATTAATTGACAGAAGACGATTTTACGCTTTTGGAAACTACAAAGAAAGATCGCAGTATCGTTGGACTTTACTGCGCTTTTGATTAGTAGCAGGAGCTAGCGGGGATCGGGGAAGGATGCAGGGGCGATAGGTGCCAATCGCACGTACTGCTCGTCCTCGACACTCATTCGACGAGAAGTGGTTTGCTTGTAAGTAAGTATATAAATAAAATAATCATAATAACTTTTTGGTACACGAGTGCAAAGACCATAGCTGACAAAAAACCTTTTAAATGGAGGTATTTCATGCCATCTGCGAGTATATTTGATTGTGATCATTTTATCCAATAAAATGTGAGATTGAGTGACATGGGAGTTTAATAAAAAAATATTGTAAAAGACAACCTAATATAATGACAATAAGGTTGATTTAAAATTGTCGATTGTCTAATTGTTAGTTGTATAAATTAAAATGAACATTTTAAAAGATACTTATACTATACAAAATGAACAAAGTTGCTTAAATTTTGTTTCCGATTTCCTCAAGATGCGTCAACAAAAGAATAATGGATAAAGGCAACGGGAAGAGCCGATTGAATGCCCTTAAAATTAAACACCACACATTCTGAGCATTTTACAAAAACATATTTTAATTTCTAAAGGGCAATAATAATAATAATAAATATTTCACAACATCACATACATCGATCTGATCCCATGGTAAGTAGCTTAAGCACTTGTGTTACGGAAATCAGAAACGACAGTGGATACACAAATATACTTAAATATATTTAATAACACACCCAGACACGGAACAAACACCGATGTTCGTCACACAAATATTTGTCCCGAGTGGGAATCGAACCCACGACTCTTGGAACCGTAGGTAGTAAACCTGGGTCACTAACCACTGTTCCACCGAGCCAGTCAGAGAGGCAATAAATGTATAATATATAAGAATGTGTTTCTTTTTTCATCAAATTAACTTACCAAAGCTTTGCATTATTTTTAGCCTAACTAAAATAAATGAGCTCTCCTCTCTTACCCGTCGTGAGGTTAAAGAGCTCGAAGTTTTGATTCCTGATTCTTTATATCTGAGTAATATTCACGCGTTGGACAGTCGAACAATTGCCGACTTTTTTAAGTGTTTTTTTTTAGTCTGTTTTTGAATCTCTGTCTGGTAGCGTCTCGAACTATGGAACCGCGAGTAATGATTAAGTGATTGATTATGTTTACATAAATAGCACGGTGATTGAAAAATATTTGAAAACTCTGGATGTCTCAGTCTCAGTATTTCTTAAGCAGTGTTGCCGGCAGTTGACGGTTCCTATTTCATTATTATTTTATATTTCTTCAAATAAAAGAGGTAATCCCCTTGGTCTGGATACAATATATTGTTCCCATTCTCAAGAACGGTGATAAACATAATATTGCTAACTATCGCTGCATGTCTAAACCATCCTTAATACTTAAACTTTTTGAAAAAATATAATATGATTATCTTTTTCTTGAGGTAAAACCTTTAATAATATCAAACCAACATGGCTTTAATAGTGGCAGATCTACTGAATCAAATTTATGCGAGTTTATGGACATTACTTTTGAAACCACGGAAAATAGTTTTCAAGTTGACGCCATGTATAAAGATTTTTCGAAAGCATTTGACAAAATTTCGCACAATTTGTTAATTGCTAAACTCGACAACGTCGGTATACAAGGCGATCTTCTGATCTTAGAAGTTAAAAAAAAGTTTAAAGTTAGAGTTAACCATCTGGTTAATTGCATATAGATCCCAAGCAGCAGCAGTTCAAGGGTACAGTTCTGGTTTCATCCGATAACATCAGTGGTCGCGCAGGGTTCTCATCAGGGGCCCCTCCTTTTTAATATTTATTAATGATAGAATGCGTTGTTTCTGCCGTTTTTATGCGCTTCTTGTTAAATCTGTTGATCACTGTAGTCAGTTCCAGAATGACCTAAACATTTTTTGTGAATACTTTTCACTGAATGAGCTTAAACTAAATATTAAGAAATGTCACACAATTACTTACTCCCGTAATAATTGTTTCAATTGTGTATCGAATAGAAGGATGCCTGTCACCCTTAAGGTACTTGGGTGTGTATCGTGACTGCTAATTAAACCTTGCATCTCACGTGAATAATGTACAGAGCATACGGAATGCTGGGATTTGTGTTCCGTCAATGTGAAGATTTTGAAAATATCGCTACTTACATGTTTTGTAACTCCTTAGTAACAAGCCATTTAGAAAATGCGTCCATCCACCGTATGTAATATATATACTATACCACTTATATTGAACAAGTAGAAATAGTTCAGAATAAGTTTCTCAAAAGATTAGGTTACAGATTCAGGAATTCAGACACGCAACTACTGACATTACGATTGCGGCGTGAGCATAGGGATCAATTATATCTCTTCAAAATTTTAAATAATAAAATAGATTCTCCATATCTTCTTAGTCGTATTTATTTTAAGTGCCCGAGGCTGACTGCTCGTTCTCAAGCTGATTGTTTCTGTTCCCACATGTAAAACGAATTACTCTAAAAATCAATTTCCTGTTCGTGCATGAATCATACAGAATGATTTTTACAGTTCAATAGATGTATTTAATTGTAAACCTTGTAGGTATTTTTCTTTCCTCCGTAAGGGAAATAAAAATATAAAGTAGTACAGCTACATGGGTATTGGATTAAGGATCTGGATGTGTTTCGTGTTAGTAAAACAAATATGTGATGTTATTTACAATAAAATTATGTGGTTGTTTTATTTTAAATAGTAACAAGCAATTTTCCACTAAATCATTAACCATTATTTCAATTAAAACATTAAGATCAGTCTTTCTGTAGTTTAAAATGTATGGAAAAAATATAGTCTACTATGTAACATTCCTAATCAAGTGTCAATAATTCGTGCTGCAAACATCAACTTACTTGATCACAACTTTATTACTGAGCCTTACAGATTATATAATTCAATAAACGTAATAAAGCCACCTAGTGTCATGTTGCCGAACTTGATTATTTTGTATTTTAAAAGGTTTAAACACCAGTATTAACGTTATATTCATGTCATAATTTTTTTTAGGTACTGAAAATTTTGAAATCCCTTATTTTAATAATCATTTCAAGTATTGAAAAAGTTGTATTAACTATTCCTTCGTAATAATAGATAGTTTAAATAATTTACAAGTCAATAGTAAATTTTTTACACTAATTTTTGAAACTATTTCCCACTACCTATTGCATTTATCGTTTGTAGCTAGTACAAGAAATGTCACAAGAAAAAAATGTTTCACTAGAAAAGAACGCAGTAAGTACCAATAATAAAGATAACTTCAATATTTAGTCCAATATACTGCAAAAATTTACACAATTGTAAAAATTTAATAAAGATTATTAGTCCAAGAGCTGGTGAACCCTGGGAGTAACGGTCTCCCTGTAAGGTTAGAAAATTGTATACTGACGCTTTATGACATGCTAAGGGGAATAGCCAAGACCTGGCAGGCGTCATCCCTGCACGTCATCAGCCCCTTTATTTTTCAAACTGTTAAGTAAATGGGGTTTCAAAACTTGTTCCTGTAAGTTTGAAAATTTAATAGAATAAAGTTATTTTATTATACATCTTAAAAATAAATTGACAGGCGATTACAATAAGCAGAAGTATACGACAGGTCAATTAGAAAACGCACAGTTGATGAGTTAAAAAAAACTTTATCCTGTATACTTGAAATTTTTATATGTTTTTCAATAGACTTCTCAGAGTAAATATGTACAATGCCAGGCGGTTTTGAACAGCATAAGACCTTGCCAGGCGAGGGGACAGCTGCTAAAGGCGTGCGAGTGAGAAGTGTTACATGAACGCATACAGTAAATGTAATGTATTTTATTATGTTTTATACAATGTACAATCGATGAAATGCAAACTGACGAATAATAATACGTTAAATTGTAAGCAGTAGGTTATGGTTTACAAATTTTCGACGGTTCACAATCTTGCTAGGTAGATAGCAATCAAGCGTTATTTACAATTTTACCGTGACATATACATGTGACACAGACATTTTAATATTACTGCTCGGAAACATGGACCATCTTTTTTTTTTTATATAAAAGGCTAACAAGATGACCTCACTCCACCTGATGGTAAGCAGTAGTGAGATCCAAATATGAGGTCGACAGGCACAATAGATCATCTCCACAATAAGAATTTAAAAATCTATATGGAATATGGCACTAATAATTGTAAAAAATCGATAAATATTTCTGAACTATATACAAAATTGGGACCTTCTATATGCCAAAGCTAACCTGGATTTCAAGCATTAACCGGTTGCGATTTCAATCCGTCTTTTTAAGAAGAGATAAAGAAAAACCATTCCAAATATTGCAAAAAATCGAGTATATATCAGAAAGCATTCAAATAATTAGGAAACGCAGAAATAGTACAGAAGAAAGAAAAAAAATCCCGATAACTAGAGAAAGGGAGGAGCCGAGCCTTGAGGAGAAATTTGTATGACAAATGTATGGTTTGAAATCTTCAAAATTAAAAATGCACGATATGAAAAGTTCGTTGCTACGTTCAACACAACTTATGCTAAAGTGTTTATGAAAAAAGTAGTAAGCTATGATTCATCGAATTTACCACCCTGCCTACGTGAACTACATCAACAATTGTTAAGAACTGCCTACATTACAAATATATGGCGAAATTGTCATTGAAAAGAACCAACAATTATTACACCTGAAAATAACGGTTGGAACTTAATTGATAATAATCGTTACCATTTTAATTGGTTTGAGGGGAATACGGTTCCATCGTTTATTACGACATACTTTTACAAGAACATGCTGATACTTCCACAGCACGATCGACTTAAACTGAGGAATGCATTTCAGGTAACATACAACTATTTTATTCTGTATCACTTAATATGCAGTCCTATGCGTTGAACTTGATATTTATTTCTCAACAACCATATTGATTCATAAAAAAATATTTTACAATTTTCAGATGAGGAAAACATTATTGAAGAATCAGATGATGATGAAAACAGTGATAGCGAAATTTCGGATGATGCTGAAGAAAATGAGTGTTAAAAATAATGTACATTGTATAAAACATAATAAAATACATTACATTTACTGTATGCGTTCATGTAACACTTCTCACTCGCACGCCTTTAGCAGCTGTCCCCTCGCCTGGCAAGGTCTTATGCTGTTCAAAACCGCCTGGCATTGTACATATTTACTCTGAGAAGTCTATTGAAAAACATATAAAAATTTTAAGTATACAGGATAAAGTTTTTTTTACCTCATCAACTGTGCGTTTTCTAATTGACCTGTCGTATACTTCTGCTTATTGTAATCGCCTGTCAATTTATTTTAAAGATGTATTATAAAATAACTTTATTCTATTAAATTTTCAAACTTACAGGAACAAGTTTTGAAACCCCATTTACTTAACAGTTTGAAAAATAAAGGGGCTGATGACGTGCAGGGCTGACGCCTGCCAGGTCTTGGCTATTGCTCTTAGCATGCCATAAACCGTCAGTATACAAATTTCTAACCTTACAGGAAGACCGTTACTCCCAGGGTTCACTAGCTCTCCAGCTATATAGTATATTAAAGCAATAATCATTAAAAAAAAATAAGTTATTGTGTTATTTTCTCTTTAATTACCAACTTTCAAAACGGAGCGTTTCTATAGCACTGCATTTATAATTTGTGACAAGAAAATATAAGGTATAACTTCACTACAAGGCATAAACGCAGTAACCTGTGATTGCTAATCAAAAGAGCAGTAACTCCAACTTTACTGCAGTTTTGGTTTGTAAACCTTAGTGTTGCCTAGTAGGAACATGCTAAGCATAAGTTGTTTTTTTCGTTTTTCTCTGAATATACTAAACTTACAGCAGATTTTGTTAGTTTTTATAAAAGTATGTGTATTGAGCTATATTTTAAATACGCAACATGTTTAATTATCGTTAAAATATTAATCAAAAAATGTGATTATAAAAAAAAAACTTTGAGCGCCATTATCTCGAAATACCGGAAACCCTACTTACTGCATTTTTAATTAGCACGGCAGAAGTGCGGATTGGTTGACTACACAACCTAAGAATTTCTTTATCAAATTTGAAATGTATATGTACGATTATTCGACGCTTTAACGGTGAGGGAAAACATCGTGAGGAAACCTGCACAGCTACGAAAAAAATCTTTGGTTGTGTAGTCGACCAACCCGCATTGGGTTAGCGTGGTTGACTAAGGCCTTATCGCCCTAGTTTATGCTACGCCCGTACCCCAGCAGTAGGGACGTATATGTGCTGATGATGATTATAATATTTTATTTTATTGCTTATATTTTCATAGGTAAGGTTTTAAACTGGTACTGTTACACACTGAATTTGTCTAGGATGTTTTATTTTGATGATCCCATATTATTTTATTCGGAAGCTTATTAACTCCTGATATTTTGGCAAAGTTGTGAGCTCTATGATCACGAGTCACCAACATGGTAAATATCCAGGACATATTCAGTTTTCTGATGCAATGGTTTTCTGTAAATAATCAAAACTGCTGCATACCATTCCGCCGACAGCATAAGTCCAGGTGATACTGGGTGGAGGGGTCCCAGCCACGTTGCAAGTGAGGAGTAGGTCCTCTCCCTCAGACACGATGCCACCGCTAGACGCTGTGAAGTCTGGAAGGAGGAAAAATAAAAGGTACATTTATTTGCTAAGAAAAATGTGCACAATGTAAATTAAGTTATTTTAAATGCAAAGTTCTGGAATTCAGAACATCGGAAATCGAGATAGGCCTTACAGTAAAGTTTAAATAAGACATTGCTTGGAAGAGCTCAATAACATCTAAATATATAAAAGGAGAAATTGACTGACATATCAACGCACAGCCTTAACGGCTAAGCGTAGACACTTGAAATTTGGAAGGGACATGGCTTGACGACAGATGAGAGACCGGGCACAGGACCACCGGCTTAACGTGCTATTCGAGGCACGGGCGTTCAACCGCCAACTTCCTAACTCCGGGCTGAGTAATTTCATTTCAGAAAAACTCACACAAATTATGCCCAGACTCGACCGATCTCGAGGTCTTTACGCAGCGCTTGCTACCAATAGACCAACGAGGCAGTTACATGGTTGTACAGTCAGCCAAAAATGTGGTCTACCACCCTACGGTTGAGATTCTATTGAACGTCATGAACAACAAGGTCGATTTTCCCTGGCAATAAGATTGTGTCAGTGACTATTGTCAACCTTAGCGATCGTTAAATCTCGCAGAAACTTTTGTCAAAAGTGGTAGACCACTTTCTTGGCTGACTCTACATGATCTACTTCTTTGAATACTTACTGATGATCCTAGGAGCTTCGACCACGAAGACGCTATGGTCTACCATGGTCTTGGGGTCGTGCTGGAGAACCTCACAGCGGTAGACGCCGCTGTCGGCAGGCCGGAGGTCGCGGATCAGCAAATCGTGGTCAGCATCGTCTGGTGAGCTGAAACAGAGAATGGTAGATAAGAAAACTGAAAATGTCCGGGATATTGACCATATGTTTTTGTATTAACCATATGTGGTTTTAGTCGTTGTGTATAATTTTAAATGTGTGCATTTTTATTATTTATTGTATTATTATTTATGATAGTATTTTTTTTTTATTTTTTTTTTATCTTAATATATTATGTCACTCGGGGTACGGCCAGAATACCAGCGCTGCAGATGCCCTCAGGCTGATGTAGCACATGCTGAGGCCTGTACCTCGTTGACCACATCCTGTCCTTATCTGTTCGTGTAAATTCTTTGTACTTCTTTTGTCTGTCATATATGTGTGTTTTTGCTTAAGTTTTGTGTTTTGTATTGACATAATTTGTTGTATACCTATTTGTTTATGTTATGTGGTCAATAAAAGTTTTCTATTTCTATTTCTATATGTTTTCTAATGTGCGTAACCATGACGGCTTAAAATTATATAATAGAGAATGGTAAGAAAGAAAGAAAAAGAAAAACATTTATTGATCACGACATAGACACGAAAAGTTACAATGATACATAAACACTCAAGACAGGTAAGGTAGATGTTGGTAGTAAATATAATAATGATGCCTGACATTACGGGTGAGAAGAACCATCCGCTCCCCCAAAGTCAAGTGATGATGACGAGGCTACTCCAAGCCATCATTACACCCCTCTCACCCTTAAGCTAGTGCACGCTCTGTTCAGTCAATCTCATAGTACATCGACGGTAATCCGACACGACCAATCAGAAACACGGGCGTGGATCCGTCGACTCATCATCATCATCATCAGCCCATATACGTCCCCACTGCTGGGGCACGAGCCTACCCTAAACTAGGGCGATAAGGCCTTAGTCGACCACGCTGGCCAAGAGCGGGTTGGTCGACTACACAACCTAAAGAATTTCTTCTTAGGAGTGCAGGTTTCCTCACGATGTTTTCCTTCACCGTTAAAGCGTCGAATGATGGTACATATGAATTTCAAATTTGAAAAACACATTGGTACCTGGCGGGGTTTGAACCGGCGACCTCTCGATCCGTCGACTACTTATTTCGAACTGAGAAGTTCCTTAACATAAAAACTTACACTTTGGTCCGTCGCAATAAATATTGCGTTATTAACTTGAAGCCAACTTGAACGGTTAACGTGAATCCCTTGTTGCCACTTGAACTATCGTACCAGGGCAATATAATTTTGTTATTCCTAACTAACATACGATGATGGCTTGAAGTAGCCTCGTCATCATCACTGGACTTGCAGGGAAGCAGATGGCTCTCACTCCTATACAAGGGCGAACAGCAAATTGTATGCATTACAGCTATTAACATAAATCGTCGCTAAATGTTGTCGTAGCTATATATCTATTTCATCTCTAAGTTATTATATTGATACTTACATAACCAGCCTCTTGTTGGCATTCTTCATGGGAACCTTCCCCATGAAAAGAGGTTCACCATCCTTGAGCCACTGCACCACAGGGTGGTCTGTAATAAAAATAAGAATTAAAGAAGAAACAAACATTATATTCCTAATGAAACACATCTCAAAATGATTCAATACAATTAAATTTAATACCTCAATAGGTAGTTGAATAAGCAAAATTGAATTATTATTCGGTAACGAATGTCCATTATTAGTATTTTATTGAAGGTGGACCTTTGGTATCTAAAATAACGCCATTTTAAAAAGTATGCACAATGTAAGTACCTACATGTATCAATGACTTGGGTATGACATCAAATTCATTCATACACATCCATACCTCGTACTAAGAACACGATATTAATATTCACCAAACACCATAACCAATTTTAATAAATCACCATCGAAAATACGGGCGCCATGATTCATTCTGCCATAAAGTCTACGCGCAAGATGGCGGCGTTTCCTGTGGCGCCAAAAACGTTAAGTTCCGTTCAGCGACTTCCGGTAGCTAATATGGTGGCCAGACTGGTCTATTGCGCAATCAGATAAGAGTAGTACTTTCAATTTGATGTCTGTTTTATTAGGTCTTGCGTTATTGGAATTGAAAGTGGTCCTGGATGTTTTTACTTTTCCTTATCGTTTAGTTAGAATAATATATTTATACGTGTAGAAAAGTAGATTTAATACTTAAAAGATCTAATACACTGATTAATTTGGATAACGTTTGAATCGTTGACAAACTATCTTGTCTTTTAAAAAAAAAACAAAGCAATAACTTTTGTCGAAAGTTTTATAGAATTATGTTAATACATATTTAGCAGAACCTACTTTTGATCTAGTACGTAATGCCCCACAGCTGGCAGACAGGGAGTAGAGAGTAGAAGGACTTATCTAATAGAAATATCTTGCAGTGTGATGTAAATATACGTAGAGGGAATAAAATATCTTCTACATCATCATCATTCTCCTGTCCTTATCCTATGCTAAGTGGGGTCGGCGCAACATGTATACTATACATCTTCCACTATCTTCTACACACACACAAATTAATACAAGATTCGTTCAAAGAGCACTGTTGTAGCTCAAAAATATAAAGTCGAACAATCTCCTTTCTTGAAATAGGTTAGAAATATCTTACTATTAGGCTGCACTTTGCATTCCAAACGAACTGTCTTGCCAACGGTGATGTTGTAAGATGATGACTGGGTCGTTATCAACTCTGGTATTATGTCTTCATCTGCGTCATTGCCTGAAAAAAAAGGAAATAATTATATTTAGCTCTCTTTGGTAAACGCGATTCAACAAGTGAAAGTAGCCCGGCCTATATCTACTTATGTTATTGCTACAAAATAATTCGGCAGTAACTAAAAACATTTATTATTAAAACTGCTTTAAAAAATGCAAACAATAAATTTTTTTACAGCCTGATAGTCATTCGGATTGATAAATAAAACGATATAGTTTTATTACAACCCGTTCATTAATAATTGCGTGCGAATATAACTAATTTTAGTAATGGTTGACACATATTTCAATATTTACAAATATGTATGT
Organism: Maruca vitrata; assembly: GCA_039566165.1. Taxonomy (NCBI): domain Eukaryota; kingdom Metazoa; phylum Arthropoda; class Insecta; order Lepidoptera; family Crambidae; genus Maruca; species Maruca vitrata. The sequence goes on from CM076940.1 coordinate 1,342,008, forward strand.
CTCCTATAGCATGCTTAGTTCCTTCATTCTTACCTTCTGCATCATTCTGGGCTTCATCATCGGTTGCTTCATCACCCATCGCCTCTTCACCCACGGCTTCATCGCCCATCACCGAATCATCATCGTAGTTGTAGTCGGAGCCACGCTTATGCATAGAGTGAGCATCTGTAACAATAATAGAATAATTTAGTAAATGAGTTAAGGGTGGCGTCCTACAAGGGTGTACTTTGGGACCTATGTTGTTTAAAGACATCTTTAATAAATCGCTTCAATGTGTACTGTTAACATGACATCTAAAATAGCAGCCGTTTATTGCAGGTAATAAACATTATCTTTTACAAGATAGACTTATAAATATCAAACGGTAAAAATAAAAAAAATGCTGGACTACTTTAATCTATTACTCTGATTTTCTTGCCAGTTCCACCACCATACTTCGATACTACGATATTTAATACGGGAAACGTTATTGGACGGAGTACATTTCCTTGCACGTTTAAACGATTCAAAGGCTATAACTGAAGGCTGCAGTTCACAGCTGCAAAGTTTGTATAAAGCAATTTGAGTCTTATTGGTGTTTATTTCCCTTAGAACTTGAGCAGACGCCTGACTTCTGTTTCCTTGTGGATAAGTAAAGCTCACGTTCTTGTGTTTGCTCCAAGTTATAAAGTGACAGCGAATGTTTATTTATTAAAAAAATATATTTGATATTTGCATTAGCATTTGTTATCATATTTTAAATTGTACATCATTTAAAGATCCGACGTTCCGAGCTCTTTACAGCGCTCGTGGTCACGGGCAAGACTAAAGTTGACGATTGATGATGATGTTTAGTAAAACAATACACGCGAGTTTAATCCATAAAGTTAGTGTGAAGAGAGATGCCTACCTACTATTGCTTACATAAAATATTGAATATTGAAAAAAAAAGATGATGTTTGCCTTTTGGGCAACATAAAGAGCAAATAGGGTTTATTTACCGATTTTCCAGTGTATTTACAATTTAAATTGTTTGCTCCTTTATCAATAGGTTCAGGACAGTATTAAAGTGTTTTAATATTAGCAGCACTAAAACAACAAATTAAAATAGTATTAAAGCAGTTAAGAGTGATATTTTATGAACTTGCTACCCTATTCAAGTCGCTTTATTTTTTCTCTTAAACCACTCACCCAATGCGGTCTTGCGACTTGCACCAGTAATAGGCCAGAAATTGATTCTCGATTGGTTGTTCAATGTTTTCAGCTTCGCCTTAAAAGGACTTAAGGGTCAGCTGAATGGGAACACACATCCGATACGAGACAAGTGCTTTAAGTTATGTGTAAGTTTTTTACTCGGATCTCATTTAAACGGCGTTTGCTATTAATATGTTAGATCTTAAAGTTAACCTTCAGATTAAATATTAAACGTGTGTCTCTGTGAAGTAAGTATGCAATTTATTAAGTCATGCGTAAAACAAATGATTGTTCTAAGGTAAAAATAAAATTCCGGTCAAAGAAAATAGGAAAACTCTAATTCTGGTGAGATTAGAGACTGACCTTGGATCTAAAATACTTTTCTAAATGGTTCTTAATATAGGTAATTACATACAACTGCTCCTTTGGGATCAGTTGACTTTCTAAATACTTAAAAACCTGCTCGGGCTTAAATAAAAAAAAAGGTTCTATTCGCTTCTTTGCAGATACTTTTTTCGATCTTCAATATATACTCAAAACTATCTGTTATTTATTGTCCTACCATAGCTACAACTTTTTGCTGTCTAAAAACCTTACTAAAAATGTCCGGTAAATTTACCATGTTGTTTTGTTTTAAATGAACTCCCGATATATCGGGACTGTTGCAAGCGCCATGATCACGGGTCAACTCAAACAACAAATTGTTAAATATCCCGGAAATTTTCAGTTTTCTAGTGTTTGTGTCCTACACACACACATCAATAATTACCACGACATTTTAAAATTGTCCAAAATCCGACCTTTCCTTAAGATGTAAGGCTTTAATTAGATGAATATAATTGGGTCGAGTTACAATTTTAATTACGGGTATTCACATGATAAAGTAGCAAGTGCATAGCTACTTACCAACGTTTCGGCTGGGTTACCAGTCAAAGTCGCGAACGAACTCCCCAAAACTATTTCTTAGTAAAAGTAAACGCTAATGCAATTCATATCTCGTGTCCCATTCATAAGTGTCCATTCAATAATGTAGGTACTATGAAGACGCCGTCACCGCCCAAAAAAGGGCAGTGCTTTCCATCACAAAGTGAATGCGATCAGTCATTCAGTACCTGCCGATTTTAGTGGCATAGTGTAGAATATGCAGTATACCTAAAACTAGGAATTTGGAAATGTTCACTAGGTACAGACTAATAGTGAGGGCCATCTGTTACCGGCAAGTCCGGTGATGATGACGAGGCTAGGCTACTCCAAGCCATCATCGTATGTCAGTTAGGAACAGAAATAATAATAATAATAATAAAGGCATAGGGATGTGACGACCCCACCGCCCCCTGGTGAGAGGCGCTGATTTTCGCACCATGAAAGGCAGCGACTCTTCACCAGTGCAACCAGTCTCCCCAGGGCAGCTTGTGGCGGGCTGAATGGGATTGACACCCCTTGGGACCCGTGCCTCCGAGAGTCGACCAGGCCCCTCTCTCCGCTTGCCTTAGTTGACCGGTAGGAGTGGACCCCACGGGGGCCGCAGGACTCTCACCCCTGTCTTGCCTTAGCCGGCCGGACAGAGTGGGGCGTCAGAGCTACATGCTCGCAGGGTGGAAGTGAAAGATGCATAAGTCGCGAGTTGGCACAGTGGCGTTACGCTACTGGGTATAAAGCGGTGTACACCTCTCGGCACCCTGAGCTGCTCACAATAATGTTGCCCCCCGTCGCTCCTGCCTCGTGGCTTGCGTGTGCGACCAATGGGGGGCCCATGACAGTGAGTGGCGAGTCCCCACCTGCCCATTTTATTCGTGTTTATAAACATAGAAGGCAGGTGCCATATTGCTACCCATAGTCCTGGTTACACAGTCCACTAGCACCTCCAATAGCCCGGTTTCTCTCTTACCACTCCTTACCATCTCAGTCATCAGTCTTGCACTATCAGGGGTTGTCCTTGACTGAATTTTAAAGTGTATACAGGAATAATCGTCGGCTGGTGCCACATTACATATTAAGATCATGCTAGTCATTAAAGGGCTCTACGTGTTGGCTTCGGCCCCACGCACGCCTCCCAAAAATCCGAGACTCTGTAGTCCCGAGCTATTGGAAATGGAGGACTGATAATAATAATAATAAGTCTAAATTTAACGATTTGTTAACAAACTTCAACATGTAGTTAGTGTTTCAATAAACAGCCTCTATTTCAATAATACCAACATCCTGAACAAATTTCCTGAGAACAGTTAATTAGTTCTATGTATTCATGGTCATGGTACCGCTAGGGGGAGGTCGTGAAGAATCTGTGTAATTTTTTCTTTTAATCTCATTGATACTTAGATCTTCGAGCGAGTTCAATGCGGACAACTGGTGAGAAGTTGCGCAGGATCGGCCTAGGAAGTCCTTATTATTGTCTCTCTCGTCTCGTCTCGTCTCTCTCGTCTAGGATCAATCAAGTCAACCCTTTAACCCTATTTTGGACATTTCATTGATTTTAACCTTATTTTGAGGGTATATGGTTTAAATTATGGTGGCAATATAGTTGTCATTACCGGTTAAGGGGTTAAGGGGTTAAGTCAAGCTGAGATATTCAATTCATGATCATATCGTTTCTTATATTTTCGCGTGTCTTGTCAGTGCCCCGTTAAGTATTTACCCGACTGCCGTAGAAAGAGGTTATGTTTCTATTGTGAGTCTCACTAAACTACAAAAAAAATCACGAGTAATGAAGAAACTCCTGCTTTTTAGAAGTTAGTTAAAAACTAGAATCTTATACTATAACTAAGTAACGGCCTAATTCACGGCAAAATATCCTAATCTATTTTATATCCTAATCTTTCCTTTCGCGTTATTTCGTCACACAACACTAAATGTATGAACTTGTAGTGGAAAATGTTAATTGCTGATGTATTATTTTAAGTTATTTTAAGTCAAATGTATTAACAGCTGTATTTCTTCCTAAATAAATAAATAAATAAAATTAACAGCCTAATTCTGTAACATCTACTTTTATCTTCGATTGTACCATTCCTACTGGTATTCCTCCTCTGTGACCACGAAATTAATATTCAGTTAGAGTATCTTCCCGACATGCGGTCTTCCTCGCCTCTGTTATATTGCTATTGGTATTCCGCAGTGGTTCGTTTGCCGTGACACAGAGTAGAGTGTTTAGTATGGTAATGTTATGGTAAGCTCTTTCATCTGGTAAATGTTAGCTTCCGTCAAGGAATTTGCTGTTAATTGTCATTGTTTGAGGCGATTATAAGGGTTGGCCCGTATGATCGTTTAGATAGGGTGATAGAAAGTATAGAGTAGTATTAGAGCTGACCCGTGATGATGGCGCTTGCAACAGTGCCAAAATATCAGGAACGCGATAAAATAGTGAAACATTTAAATTCTACAGTGGTAAATGTACCGAACATTTTCAGTTTTCAAATGCGTGACACCATGACAGTTTAAACTAAATATTTCTCTTTATGGGTCTACACGCGTTATTAGGAGTAGCAAATACATAGCTACTAATATTAAGTGACAAATATTAGTGAGACAAATATTTAGTGTAATGGAACGCGAAAGTCTAAAATCATACATTACAGTTTAAAGTTATTTAATAACGCGTATTTACTACATGGCAATACATCGGCGTGAGGTCCAACTGCAACATGATTGGTTATTTTTGACGTGACATTGACAGACATGTCAATATTCACCAATCATGCTGCAGTTGAACCTCACACCTATGTATTGTTTCGAAATTACCTGCCTCGTTGGTCTATTTGAGGGAATAGTCACGTAAATGCCGGGTGGTCTCAGGTTCAATTTCCGGGTCACGCCAGGTGTGTAAGTTTTTTTTTTAAAGTTGTCCATTAAATAATTGACTTAACTAGAGGTACTTTTACGATTAAGAAGGTTACATATGAATAAAATGTTTGAGGTACACATATACCCTTACAGGGTCATGATTTTGTACCTAGGTTAAGAACATGTTGCAAATAAATATTCTATTCTATTCTAAATCCCGAACCTTCAAAATGTTAATTTGTTCTGTCAATACCCCAGACTTCTCGGGTATCGAGTGGATAATAATTATAAAAAAACTTTGTTCGACTTAGTGAATTTAAGAAAATCACGTTTACAGTCCTTAAATTTTAACAACATCACATACATCGATTTGATCCCACGATAAGTAGCTTAAAAGCACTTCTGTAACGGAAATCAGAAACGACAGTGGATACACAAATATATTTAATAACACATCCAGACACAGAACAAACACCGATGTTCGTCACACAAATATTTGTCCCGGGTGGGAATCGAAACCACTACTCTTGGAACCGTAAATAGTGACCATGGGTCACTAACGACTGTTTCACCGAATGTTTTTTTAAATAGCTAATCCGTCCCACAAATTCTGTTGTAGCACATAAAAATGCCAGAGTGATCAGTTCCCCGCTGATCTATTAAAGGACAGACAACAAAGCTTAATCATATTTAATTGATATGGCCTCGTTGGTGGGACGAGCACTTCCTAGCTTACGAACCGTTTACCTAGCTATTAGGTCATGTCTATTGGTAGCAAGCTCTGCGTAAGGACCGAGAGGGCTCCGGTTCGAGTCCGGGATCGGGAAAAATTTATGTGAGTTTTTCTGGAATGAAAACTCAGCCCGGAGTTAGGAGGCTGGCGGTTGAACGCCCGTGTCTCGGTAAGCACGTTAAGCCGGCGGTCCTGCGCCCAATCTCTCGATGAAATCGGTCGGACGCCTTTATTAGGTCATGTCTGTTTAGGTCTATCTAGAAATTAGACTAACGGATTCTGCCCGGGTCAAACGGACTAATCTCTTAGGGGTAGGTTGTTTTTAGTAGGTACTAAAACAACCCTTAAGGGACCGGTGCAGTCGATAAGTTGTTTTTTTTATGAATTTCTAAATAGTTTTTAATCCGTTATAATCTATTTATTTAGCGCATTTTGGACTTTCACAATCAATTGTATTAAAAACTTTATACTATGAGTCTACTTCATCATCATCCATATAGTCCTCACTGCTGGGGCTCGGACCTACTAGGGCGATAAGGCCTTACGCGATCACCCTGGCCAAGTGCGGGTTGGTCGACTACACCAACTCAGAATTTATTCGTAGTTGTGTAGGTTTCCTCACGTTGATTTCTCAATTCGAACCAGTAGTTTCTGAGATTAGCGCGTCCATACAAACAAACTCTTCAGCGTTTTTATATTAGTATAGATATTCTACTGTTAGATTTGATGACCGTAACACGAGTGCTTAAACTACTTACCACAGTATCAGAACAATGTACTTGTGTGATATAGTCTGATATTTATTTTCTTTAATTTTATTGAATCAAAAGTACCTGTAATCGACGAGCATGCATGAAGAGGTTAATGGATGTGGATGAAGCAAAAGTGGTGTGCCAGGACCGCAGCACATGGCAGGAAGTGATCTCTGCCTATCCCTCTGGGAAAAAGGCGTGATTTTATGTATGTATGTGAATGTTTGCACTACATTCCTAAAATAAGCTTATCTAGTTTTAACTCCTCTTTAGAAGACTAGTGACACATTATGTAAGTCATAAAACAGCAATTTAGCCGGCAATTAATAAAGTAACTAGCCCCAATTTGGTTGCATCAAATTTCATCCGGCCCTGACCCAATTAGATTGACAATTTGCGCAAAAAACAAACTGCAAAGAGTTTTGGTATCTCCGGATTGAAATTGATTGGACCAATCTCGTTGGATTGATTAAAATCTTTAGGCATGTTGCGAGGTACCTAAATCAGGATTTTTCTCTGACAAAAGAACTAGGGGTGTTTGTTATGTTTTAAGGCATTAGATAAATTCAAAAGGTTATACTTTTGTTTAACTTTGTAAGATTTTGATGTGTTACAACTAGAAATTTGTCGTAAATCGTACCGTCTAAGAAATAAAAAAATTACACAACAAAAAATTCTATTTGTAGACGGAATTAAAATTTTACCGTTTTCGTAACATACAAGAATATATTTTAGGCAATGGGGATAGTACTCAGATAATCCTCAGGTAACATAAGTTTTACAGAAAACTAAGTGTACCTATAAATAAATATTACACAACATCACATTCATTGATCTGATTCCGTGGTAAAAAGCTTTAGCACTTGTTTTACAGATATCAGAATCAATAGTTGATACACAAATATACTCAAATATATTAATAACACACCCAGACACGGAACAAACACCGATGTTCGTCACACAAATATTGACCCGAGTGGGAATCGAACCCACGACTCTTGGAACCGTAGATACCTACCTACCTGCACTAACCACTGTTCCACCGAGCCAGTCAAACACGGCGAGGTATGATTAGCCTAATAATTATGAATACATTTTGGTAATAGGAAATACAGAAGCTCTCTATACCTAAACTAATTCAGCAAAAGCTTCCCCCCATTAAATCATTTATCGGCGATCCATAACCATAATGGTATCGTGTTCGAAGGTCGTAAATATCGCAAAATACTGACCGTAATTGACCTAAGCTTAATGACCAGATGAAATAGGTCAGCGACTGAAATACAAGAGGCGGACAAATGTTTGGGCGGAAATTCTATATATTGCTTATTTTCAATTTGTTGTTTTAATGCTATTTAAAGCTCTAATGTGAATTAAAATTAAAAAAAAATCGCATTCATGACTCTTTCTGATACCTGGATAGCTCAGTGGTTAAAGCAGCCGACGCAACATCGGAAGACAGGTGGTTCAAGTCTCCGTTCAGGCGGATTTTCGGCGGCGGATATTCTAGTGCTTTCAGAATGGCAGGTATATGGAAAGACGATTGCTATCACAATTATTACTAAGAAAGTTGTGATGGCGTATTTTGGTAGTTTCTTTAACGTTAAGAGCCGGTTCGATTCCCACGACATATTATTTTTGGTTTAAAATGATAATTGCTTTCAAATCTGAAGTTTGTGGTAATCCTTATTCTAATTCTTTACTAATATAATTATAAATAAAAAGGTAACTCTTGTTTGTCTACTGCGCTATCTAGCCAAAACTACTAAACAGGATTAAAATAACATTTGGTACACAGATAGTATTAAGACTGTGAAATGACAAAGGCTTTTAACCGACTTCACAACTATGCAGTAATGTTTCTGGCGATGAACGACGCGAAAAGCTTGATACAATGCATAAGTCGATAAAAAAATCGCTTAAATTCGATAATTTATCATACATGATGCAAATAACTGGGTGAATACGTAAAATTCCAATCTAACAATACCGTATAACATCCTTAAACTTAAGCCCACATTGATCTGTTCACGGATCTAATATTAAACCGTAATTATTTGAACAGCTGTGGCTGTTATGATTCAATGTACAAACAAGAGTAAATCGGAGAGGGTGGGCATTAATATGATGTAGCATCGGCAGAGAAATCCTAACTTAATACTTTTGACTGTTATTATTTATTAATTCATATTATGTACGATCATTCGACACTTTAACGGTGAAGGAAAACATCGTGAGGAAACCTGCACACCTACGAAGAAATTCTAAGGTTGTGTAGTCGACCAACCCGCACTTGGCCAGCGTGGTCGACTAAGGCCTTATCGCCCTAGTTTAGGGTAGGCCCGTGCCCCAGCAGTGGGGACGTATATGGGCTGATGATGATGATCATCTATTAAGTAACTGTTTTATAGACATATTTCCAAAATATTTATTTTAATCACTGAGCTATCATAAGCTTTTGCCATTATGTATCACAGCGACACAATATGAATGTCGTCTGGGTATTTGTGTTAGACTTAGTTTTTATTTTGTTTGTAGTTTTTGATGTTTTCTATTTTACTATTAATTTTAAATTTCCGACATTGTATGCATGTGTGTCTCGTGGTACAAATTAACATATTATCTGTGTGTCTATCTATCTTTAATTATGGTCTGACCCGAGTTTTGAACCTGGGACCTTTCCGTCATTACTCGAAGAGCCACCAATATACCACTGAGCCATTAACCTAGCGCATTAGCATGTGCAAACCGTAAGACGTCTACCATTAGTAACAGAACTGACCTTTTAAAGATATTTTCAACTCGGCTTTAATCCTAAAGAGGGGGGGGGGGTATCAAAGTATACTGGTTCATATTTGGAGTTCCACAGCCTAAGTATACAAACCCTAACCTAAGTCTGTCTGTCTGTCAACCGATATAAGTATACAGTTGAAATTTTCAAATGATTCTATTGTCGATAAATAACCCGATTTTTTTTATGATAGGCTAACAAGATGACTTGACTCCACCTGATGGATTGAATTTTGTTTTATATATTTTTTTTATATTGCACAGCTCACGTGATGAAGAATAGTTTACAAAAAACGTTATTTTTTTTTGTAAAAATAAAAGACTAATAGACCATTTTATAAGCAAATACATACACTAAATAACTCTGATCTTCATCGTACGAAACCCTTCATTCTTAACCAGTTTTTGGACCTTTTTTGATTGTTTTTCGAGATCTCAATTGTAAAATAAAACGATTAAGACGATTTGATTAATGAGACTAATTTATTTAACAGCTTCAAATCAGGGCATCTGCATAGTATCGGGTTATGTGTGACGTCACATTCGTTTTGAACGATAATGGAGAAAGATTAGAGAAAGTTAGGGCTCTCATTGTTAGACATAAAGGGATTTGAAAGTACTGTTCTAACTGTAGATTAATTTATTTATTTTTAAGTTTTTCCAACATTTATAAAGAATGAATGAGTTCGCTCGCGACCACGATTGGTGTAACCCAGTCGAAACGTCGGGCAGTAAGTAGCTATGTAATTTGCTACTCCTAATATCGCGTGTAGACCCATAAAGACTAATTTTAGTGTAATGGAACGCGAAAGTCTAAAATCTTACATTTATAAAGAGTAAGAAACATTCTGTTTGTATGTTACTTTCCCAATTATATATATACTAGCTGTGCCCGCGACTTCGTTCGCGTGGACTACAGGATTTTACATACAAAAGTTGTTTTCCAATAACTCCCGTTTCCCTGGGAATTTTGTTATATCGGGTTGCAAGAAAGCTTTACGTTCATTAGGGTACCTGCATGCCAAATCTCAATCATCTATCTTACGCGATTTAGATTTTTTCATACAAAAGTTTTTTCCCTATTACTCCCGTTCCCGTGGGAATTTTATAATATACTGTTGCAACTAAGCTTTAAATTTGTTAAGGTATCTGCATGCGTAATTTCAAGCGTCTAACTTATGCGCTTAATGTTTTTCATACAAAAGGATTTTCCCGTTAATTCCCATTCCCGTGGGAATTTCGGGATATCCTTTCTTAACGGATGCCTACATTATAACATCTACCTGCATGCCAAATTTCATCTCGATCCGTCCAGTGGTTAGAGATGTTTAACGGGTAAAACATTACTTCTTTATAGCGCAGTCGGTTAAAAAGTAGCCTATAACCTTTTCTAGGCCCTGGACTATATCTGTACCAAATTTCGTTTAAATCGGTTCAGTACTCTATGCGTGAAAGCGTAACAGACAGACAGACAGACAGACAGACAGACAGACAGACAGAGTTACTTTCGCATTTACCCTGAAGGTCTGCTTCAATGCCGTTAATATATTATTAGGAAGTATTTATGATTTTTGATATCGCTATCGCCACTGCCATAAGCCTTGAACTGCAGCAACCGGCCATAGTGCATAATCTGGATCCTTATGCACGCAATACTTAACATGCAGCTACCTAGGTACGGACTGGCTGGAGTCATTGACTTGCGTTTATCAGATGCAGGAAGTTAGCTAGTTAGAAGTTTAGTTTGTTCTTTGATTTTCTACTAGGCGTTTTAATAAGGGTTTTCGCGTATGAGAAATCCACTAATTAGGAATGTTACTGTGACTCAATTATATATTGGCATGATGAATATATTTGAAAAACCGAATTTATATTTTAGAACATGAAAGTACGAAAATATTTTTTTTACAATGTACTACATGTTGCGGTGTGACGTCATATCGCCACGTTCATTTTGCATGAAAAGTGCAAACGGTCATAACTTTAAACACGTATAAAAATAAATAACATGTCGAGTTCAGATTATCAAATACTTCAAATGTTCATCATTTTAGGTTCATCACTTGCCTATAATGATGAACATTCTCCGTTGGCAAGACGCAAATATGAGATCCTGTTACGTGATTGGTGAATATTGACAATGTCACGTCAAAAATAACCAATCATGCTGCAGTTGGACCTCGCGCCTACGTTTTGCCATCTAGTGAATTTCTCATAGGCGAAAATTCTCATTGGTTAGGGCTAAGGACAATAGAAAGTATAAAAGGTTTGAAATATACAATTGTGCCCCAGCAGTGGGGACTGATATGGGCTGATGATGATGATTTTTAAAATAAGTAAATTTTGCGGTTTATCTCTGTCATATCCGAACATTAATAACTGGGTTAATATCTCCAAATCGTAAAAAAATTATAAAGTAGGCTAGTTAACCCTTAAATTCCAATTAGTTATACACATACAAATATCATATACTCGGTCCTTACTTCCTGTTTCTATCAATAGTACAAACCAGTTACGATTCGATCTCAAGTGGTACACCGAAATACTTTCAAGTGGCGATATTTTCTGAAAACAAGATTGTAGTAGACACATATCGTTATAGGGATAAGTGCTAAGATTAATTTGACTATTATTTTAAGTGTTTTATGATATTAGATAAGTGTGACATTCATCATCCGCCCATATACGTCCCTATTGCTGGGGTACGGGCCTACCCTAAACTATGGCGACAAGGCCTAGTCAACCACGCTGGCTAAGAGCGAGTTGGTAGACTACACCTAAGAATTTCTTCGTCACTCATCAGACATCTACATGACTTTACACAAACGGAGTCGCAGGCAAAAGCTTGCAAAAACGAATTTCTTTCTTCGTTACCTACTGTCACAGCATCCGAAACACTTGTATTTTTTAACGATTTTTTGTAATCTTCAATATAATTTTTTTAAAGCTTTGAATAATAATAATTTTCGTTTTTCTACTTCACTTAGAACACGGATTCTTTACAACTAAATAACATTGATATGTCTGTTTATAATATTAGAATAAGGACTTTTACTCAATTTATATGAATCTTTATCGGGTACCGATAGAAAAACACAATTAAAAACATTTTTGTCTGTTCATTTGTTCTTGCTAATCTCCGTAATCGATGGACCAATTTTTACGGGAGTTTTACTAATAAATCGCTTATTTTACAAGGTTCAATATAGAAAAATGGAAATGTGGCATAATGCCATCGCTGGGTGCGGGGCGTCGTATCGTATCGTATAGGATATTTGCCATGTTGTTTTGTTTTTACGTGCTAGGCTATTTTATTAATAAATAATTGCTGCCAAAACCATTTTCACGCGGAGTCGCGGGCGACCGCTAGTGTTGAAAAAGGTCTCCAAACTTTACGTCTGTCTGTCTGTCTGTCCGTCTAAGTAACCCGCTACCCGACGGCTTGTCTGCCTACCGTTCAAACACAGGCGACATTCCACGGTGTTATTGTTGGTGCCCTGTTGACCTGCACCATCCCTTCACGCCCTACCATTTGTATGTTCTCAAATATTTACATACATTGTATATGGTGGTGCAAGTGAGGAGATATTTCAACTTTTTTTATTTTTTTTATAAGAGGCTAACAAGATGACCTCACTCCACCTGATGGTAAGCGGTAGTGAGATCCACATATGAGGTCGACAGGCACAATAGACCATGTTGAGCCTGTCGCACTCACCCTGAAAGCCGTGAAAAAGGAGACCACTGCTGCGGCAACAACGAGACAAGGCGTGGAGTCTCGCATTGGTATTGAGCTGTGCGGGTCGGAGTTGGCCAGTCCGCCGGACGGAAGACTAAATCAAGTTCAACTAAACTGAATCAAGTTTTGAAGCTTAAAGTTTAGATTTTTCATTTTTTTCACTATGAAAATAGCAACTATCGCATTTTGTCTTACCATTTGCTTAGCATAGTCCGGTGAGACGGCAATCCGACATGACCGATGAGAGATCGGGCGCAGGACCACCGGCTTAACGTGCTTTCCGAGGCACTGGCGTGCAACGTGCAACCGCCAACATCCTAACTCCGGGCTGAGTAATTTCTTAAAAGAAAACTCATACAAATTTCGTCCGACTACGGATTCGAACCGGGTCCGTTTTTGGCCTTGCACTTGCTACCAATAGACCAACGAGGCAGTCAACACTGTAGACCGGTAACCAGTTTTTCACTGTTCTTTTCTGTCTTGGACCACGCAGCGCCCAAACTGTTAGAAACAGGTGTTCCCTCTAAATACTCACTACAAGTATTTGCTTTGGTATCCTAGTTGCACAACAGCTTTGTACTTGACACGGATATTTGTTTGAAATGTCCCGGATTCGGCCAGGAATATAACAAATATTGTTTTTGAAGATCGTGGCACGTTCATTTTTAAATATTAATAGTTTTACGCCTACCGCCGCGCTTCTCTGTCCACTTGTAGTCTCACGCATAACATAACTTTTTACTGCAAAGTCGGTTAACAAGTAGCCTGGCCATTCTCAGTGTCTAGACTATTTGTATACCAAATTTCATTTTAATCGGATCAGTGGTTTCGGCGTCATAGGGCAAAATGCCTGCATTCGAATTACGGATCGGGCCCTAAATTTGATTGTGATTGGCTTATTCCAGAAAATAACTTAACATACAAGCCGAGATTGTTATATTTTATAAATAGGCAATTATTATAACTTCTAATTAAACAAAGTAACAATCTGAGATCAACAAACTTTTTTTTATATGAGACTATCAAATTACAGAGATCATTTCTAATTAGATAGAGTGATAAAAGATAGTCAAACATTTGACTAATACTCATCATTATTCATTATCTTAATTACTCATCAGAGTCCCAATTTACCTCAATCTCTTAATGAATCACTTTTCATAGAAACATCAAAAACTGTTTGCAAAATTAACATCATTGTTTACACAAATGATACTATAAAACAAGAGGCAGATATGTGTATGCGTTATGTGAGACACAAATCTGTCCTAATTAGGGTACCTTGTGATATAGCTATCTCTTTCATTTTTGTGCTCTTGCGCATCTTTTGTGTCCTATATTATCCTATGTTAATAATGTAAATCCTGGTCTTCCTAAAATAAATAAATAAATAATATGTCAGTAAAGTGTCAAAAAATTGTCTTTCTTCTAAATCTTTAAAACGCAAATTATGGAGGTAACTTGTCTATAGTTTGTTATATCACTGGTGACCCGCCCTCACTTCGCTTCGGATAAATCTTCTTTATCTTATAAATAAAAATGAATTGCTGTTCGTTAGTCTGACTAAAACTCGAGAACGCCCGGACCGATTTAGGTAATTTTGGTTTTAAAATGTTCGTCGTAGTCCAGGGAAGGTTTCAATGAGAAAATATAGAAAAATATCAGTATTGGCGGTATGAAATTCGCCGGGACCACTAGTTATAAATAAAAACCTTCCTCTTAAATCTTTATCTATTAAAAAACAGCATCAAAATCCGTTGTGTAGTTTTAAAGCTTTAAGCTTTATCCTAGTGATTGGTATATTCTCACCCACTTTGCTAAACGGATGTAGAGCATAAAAGTCTCTGAATTTTTCGTATGTTTGCTTAACTTAATGACATGTCATATGAGTCAGGGCGTTAAGAGGAATTGTCAACAGTTATGCGGTATTTCCTATAGTGATTAAACTGGCTGGAAGTCTGATGACAGATGAATTGTTCGTTAAGCCATTCTCGTTTTAGGTCGTCCATCTTTATTGTTATAATTATTACGGTTTATGATTGTCTTAGAAGGTTGGCGGCATTGTGTTATATGATCTTTTATTTAGTCGTAAAATGCAATGGTTTTGTTTGGCGGCAAATTTTGCGTTTGATACATTGATTAACACATCCGCTACGTTATGTTAATCGTAGGAAAGCTTTTCAGGGTTCCGTTTCATACGGTGCTAAATACCTACACCTTAGTTTATGTATTAATTTATTAAATTATTTTGAGGCACGGGACCTGCTTAACTTTTACTTGATCTCTCAGCGATATCGGAGTGCCTTCTCACCGAACTATGAGAGTAAGGGACTATTACTCTCTATAGAGAGTACTTGTGTTAGCGCGTATACTTGTGCACTATATTATATTCCCTCTCTCATTGTGGATCTCACTACCGCTTACCATCAGGTGGAGTGAGGTCATCATATTAGCTTTTTATTAAAAAAAATATGTGCAATTGGCTCTACCCTATACATCACTAGTTTAACGATATACTAGACCATAATAGCTACATTATCTACAACCTAACTAGTATAGAACTAGCTCTAATAAACAAAGCAATAATCTACTTGTCACTCAACACTATAACGAAGTATGGGAAGCCATAAACATTATGCCAACGACTGCAGCAATACAAATAAATAATGGTGAGATGTATGGGAAAAATGTGTGTATGACTCATGAATGACGTGTGTGTATGAATGAGACCTTGGTATTGGTAGCTTAGCCTACATTTATGTTTTATTATTAGTAAGTGAGTTGAGATTCGTAGCATGGTCGGGTAAGTCCCAGGTTCACATCCGAAAATATTTGAGTTGGGTTTTTTCAACTATTAAGCACTGAGTAATCTCCAAGAGTCATACATATTTTAAGCTAAGTAGCCTACTTTTAATGTGTTTTCAGTGCGTTAACCCTTATGTCCTGCGGCTTATCTTTTTCTGCCATATACTGACTGGCTCGGTGGAATAGTGGTTAGAGGTTCATTACCTACAGTTCCAAGAGTCGTGGGTTCGATTCCCACTCGGGACAAATATTTGTGTGACGAACATCGGTGTTTGTTCCGTGTCTGGGTGTGTATTAAATATATTTAAGTATATTTGTGTATCCACTGTTGATTCTGATATCTGTAACACAAGTGCTAAAGCTACTTACCACGGGATCAGATCAATGTAGGTATGTGATGTTGAGTAATATGTGTAATATATATTTATAATATTGGTTAAACTGACGACGATAATAGTAAAGATGCACTTTTGAGTGCGCATTTATTTGTGCACTATTTAATTATGTTATTAACAGTCGGTATAACATCATTGATGTAATTATCTATACTAATATTAAAAAGAGTATGTAATTAAATGTACCTTTACATACATAAACTATTCGATATGACATATTAATAAATAACAAGTATTAATAATATTATAATACATAGAATTATACGGAAAATCACAAAGTTTATTGCGTTCGCATAAAAATCTACAAGTACTATTTCAAGGCTATGTGTCATACATTACCTACTTCATGTTTTCATACCATATTTTACTTCTATAATGTAGGAGTCTATTTGTTTTTATTACCTACATACTGATGTAGGAAATAATTTATAACATAAAAATGAATCGCAAAATGTGTTGGTAAGCGCATAACTCAACAACGCCTGAACCAATTTGGCCAATTCTTTTTTTAAAATGTTCGTTGAAGTCCAAGGATGGTTCTTACGGCGAGAAAAAATCTAATAATTGCCGGGAAAACCCTAAAAACAGCCCTTTTCTTTTTCACATTTTTTGACAGGGCGAAGTCTGTCAGGTCAGCTAGTGTAATAATACAAACATAGGTACTGGGGATAAAAGTATATTTCTGGTGTACGATTATATCGCCTTGCCTCAAGGTATTAGAGAGTGCACATTCTTGTGCACTGAAACACAGGAATCCTAGTTCATGCACACATATTGTTACCCTCGAAATGAAATGTAGATTTTAAGATCTAATATTATAAACTAAGTTTTCTTTGAAATAAAACTAATTTTACGGATTAAACTCGCGTGTATTGTTATTCTAAACATTATTTAGAGATTCGACGTTTCGAGCTCTTTACAGCGCTCGTGGTCACGGGCAAGACTGAAGTTAAAGTCACCTTCAGTCCACCACCACTATAAGGCAGTAATATGGCTGCTATAAGGTAGTACTATTTTAACATTGCCTGGCGTTTCGACTGGGTTACACCAATCATGGTAGCCCGCATGGTCGACCCATATTTATAAGTTTTTAATGTAATGATACGCGAAAGTTTAGAAAAGCTAGTTTCCTATAACAGATGCACAATACCGACACTTTCAAAGTAGGTGACCGGCTTAGATCACGAACCATTGCTGCAAGTCATAGACATTAGCAATGCAATATTAATGCTGTTTCTGCCCTAAATACGAGATTTATTGCAACATTGACTATGTAGGTCAGGGTGTGACTCAAATAATTAGTAGGCTTTGTGATTATGGGGGTTGATTTAACGCTTCTGTATTAAAAGTAGTAAGGAATAATAATAATAAGGCGTCCGACCGATTTCAGCCATGGCGGCCGATCTCAAATAAGATCAAACAAGTGCGCGCGCAGACACAAGTGCATTCTCTGTTCCCTTACTCTCATAATTCGGTGACACGGCGATCCGACATGACAGATGAGAGATCGGGCGCAGGACCACCGGCTTAACGTGCTTTCCGAGGCACGGGCGTTCAACCGCCAACTTCGTAACTCCGGGCTGAGTAATTTCATTACAGAAAAACTCACACAAATTTTGCCCGACCGACCGTTTTTTTCGACCGTCGACCAACCCGCACTTGGCCAGCGTGGTCGACTAAGGCCTTATCGCCCTAGTTTAGGGTAGGCCCGTGCCCCAGCAGTGGGGACGTATGTGGGCTGATGATGATGATGATGATGACCGATTTTTTGAGTATTACTATATTGCGATATTTCTATTTAACTCGATGTCTAGAATATGGAAAGATCGACAGAGAGAATGTTGCTAATATTTTTAGAGCTGAGGGCTATCTGTTCAACCCCTAAGTGATAACGAGGCTACTCCAAGCCATCATCGATTGTCTATTAGGAAATAAAAACCTCATAATATAATAATAATCTTTAAAAAACCGCATCGAAATCTCATTCTGCTAAGCTGATTTCTCAGCCCTAAAAATGCTGGACCGATAGATAGAAATCAAAAATATTACCTCTTTTCTCCCTCGGGGGTTAGAAATGAAAAAAAATTAAACTGATAGAAAATTCTATGCATTATTGCTAGTATTAAAAAAAAAACTGATCAAAGACAATTAGATAACAGCCCCATTAAATTTAAATATATCATGTGCTCACTTTACATTGACATAGACAAAATAACGCCCATACAATTGCTATTCCGTTTGACAGATACTTTATAGTTTTTTCCTTCGACCTCAAAGTCGCATTAGAATTTTCTATTAGATGCAGTTTTTCATTCACATTTGTTTCATGATACGCAGAGTTGCAAGGTCGATTCCTGTCACTTTATTATAATGAGTATTGCTGATAAATTACTTTACTAAACCACGATTTATTCTTATAGATGGTTGCACAAGCTTGGCTAGTGTTGTCATTAAACTATTGTTAAGAAGTTTATTTTATGCGTAAAGAATAATATTTCGATGTGTAGAAGCATTTATAGTATATTACTAAATTAACCCAGATTTAAGACCAATATTTGTATACCAGTAATACTCGTAGGTAAAATGTGTGTTCTCTAATTCTATCTTAAGACTAATTTGTTACCACAACGTTGCAAATTAATATTCTTTCTTTATTTTTCCACACAAATGTATGTATGTATTATATACCTAGGATCATCAATATGAAAAAAGGCGTAATTTTATGTATGTATGTTTCATCATATAGCCTAGAATTTAAAATGAAAATATGTCGACCGAAGAAGCTACCTATTATTTTATAGCACACATTCTAATACCGCCAAAAAGGTATCAACAATCGTTTAAAAAGCACGTAATGCTAATAAAAAATAAATAAACCACTCTTTAAAGCAAGGAGGTCGTAATAAAACTATAATTGTCTACGGCAGGGAGCTATAAACTATGAGGCCATGTGTTTTGGATCTAAAGAGGTATACACTCATCTATGGCCGTGAATTCTAATAAAAGATGGCATGTGAAGATGTTTTTCTCTATATGAGGGTTTAGTAGGTATACACTCAATATTATAAAGTATTTGTTTGACAAATCCAACAGTATTTAACATGATATAAGATTCAGGCCAACATATAACCACCACTCTATAAAATCACTCTACCTGACACCATAATCCGTGACATTTATCTACCTTTGACAGGCATCTAAGCGGATTTAACAGTTAATTAATGAGTGCAATTGAAGAGAGAGAAGGACAGAAATGTGCATTCGTGACTGCGCACTCATTATTGCAGTATTTTTCTTCTGCTTATTTGGATAATCCCCTTTAAATATTAGTTATCGTCTGATAAAACCTGTTAAAAGAGCATTTAACTCGACCCAAAGACATCACATGGTCACTTAACAATTAATTGTATCCAATATTATCTACTCCATTACACATAAGGATTAGTAAGACCTTGTTATTACTAGAACTAGAAACTAGGTCTTATTAATAAACATACATGAACTACCACCACTACCATTAACCACTGTAGAAATTAGGTGACCCTTATATAGATTTTCTGGTTTTATTTGCGCAAACCAAAATACTATTTAAATTCAAGTTCAAATGGAGCTTATAAGACTTAGGTCCTTGTATTGAATAAATACATACTTGAATAGGTTACCTATAGACTTTGGTAATGTCTAAGTCTGGTATATGAAATTTATTTATACGACCGCATTGGAGAAAACAGGCATTAATGTGGAAGGTACTGAAATACTGAATACGATTCACCGTCTAGTCTAATATGGAAACAAGTTTCTTTGGAGTCTCAATGGAGATCAGCCAACTGCGCAAAACATTTTTAGTGCACAAGTGTGCGCGAAAATAAGAGTGCACACTGTTTCCTTACTCTCATTGTTCGGTGAGGTGACAATCAGACATGACCGATGAGAGATCGGGCGCAGGATCACCGGCTTAACGTGCTTTCTGAGGCACGATCGTGCAACCGGAAACTGCCTGACCCTCACTGAGTAATATCTCAAAAGTAATTTCACAGTTTTGCCAGACCCCGGACTCGAATCGGAGACCTTTCGGTCCTTACGCAATATTTGCTACCAATAGACCAACGAGGCAATCTAAAGAGTTGACCCATGTCAAATATTGTGATGAATTTCGGCGTTTGTTCCGTGTCTGGGTGTGATTATGTATTTATTTATAAATATATATGTATGTATATTTGGGTATCCGCTGTTGATTCTGATATCCGTAACACAAGTGCTTAAGCTGCTTACCACGGGATCATATCAATGTGTATGATGTTGTGTAATATTATTAATCATATTTCCTTCTGACTCCGTCTTGCTAAAACAATAATACTCAAACGTCTACCAAACCGTAAAGCTCTATTTTCTATCTGACGTCAGATCTGACGTCATTCTTGCAAATACCAACTCAGACGCCCTAAGCTAGACATCTAGGTCATGGATAAACACTAAGGATTAGTCTAGATGCGTGGGTTAATGGTTCGCATAGCAGGGGGTGGATGTTATACCAGCGTGACGCTATTAAAGAAAGTAGGTTTAGAACTTCTATTGAGTCATTCGGCCTTGTATTGAAGTTGAGTCTTTTTCCAACTGGAATTTCTTGTCTCTTTTTTCGTAGTTGTTTTTTTAATTTAGGAACTGGGAAAGGCAGATTTTGGGGTACCGTCAAAGAAAATAGGTATTACTTACTGTTTGAGAGCTTGCTTAATATTAATTCAAGAAATCGAAGTTGGTTCAATACATTTATAAAAATATTTTAGTTTTAAACTGAAATATAACTTTAAAATGAATTCACACTAGCATTCTATTAAGTCTTTGTGGTTCAGGGGTGAGAGCCATCCGCTCCCCGCAAGTCCGGTGATGACGAGGCTACTCCAAGCCATCATCGTATGTAGGTATAGATAGAATCGATTGTAGTGAAATTTGGAAAATCTAAAGTACATGTTCCAAATGCCTATGTCCTAACATGGGTCACTTTTAACCGACACTGCTTAAGACTGTGATGTTTTGACAGTGATCTCAGACAAATTGAACAGAAACGTTTACTTTATTCCACCTAATCCGACTTAGCCATGGTCATCCTAAACGTGGCGACCAAATATTTCCCTCAATAAATTGGCACAAACCTCCTTGGCCTAATTTGCGGACCTTAGACAAATTGACACTGTGCAAATTTATTTGCCTGGTCAGGGTTGTCACTGTAGAAATATTTTGGCATTCAAAAAGTACATTTATTATATTTGGAGAAGATAGAGTCAGATTGGGAAAATGAACTATTTAAATAAATAATTAATTAATACTCGATTTCATAAAAAGAGAAAGTAATAATATTTCTTCAGCTGTCTGGTTAAGATCTAAAATAAATCTACCTTGCTTTTCAAAAAAACTATCCAAAAATGTTTGCTCAAAATGACATACTTAAATAATAAAAAATATCCAAAGACTACGACGCTGTAAAATAATTTTTATTTTAATTCCGTACAGATATTAGAATTCCGTTCCTAAAGATATTAATCGCTTTAATCTCTAAATGTACATTTTTATTAAAAAAAAACATTCGTCCCTGTCAAAAGACCCTTACTTTTTTATTAATGTCAGCCCTGGACAACTAAGCCATACATCTCTCTTGTAATTAGGCCACAGGTCAGTATGTTAGTTTGTACATTAGCGATTCGCAATTAATTTGTCGTTAGCTTTGTTCATGGTGTTTATGCACTAAATACCATAATTGAATACAGTAGTTACCTAGGGCTTGGATGTGTTCATTGAAAAAAGACAAATGTTTCTATACGTACATTTCATTATAGGCATGTCTCCCTGGTATTTCAGATTCAAAAGGATGTATAAAAGGATGAATAAATATAAATTATACATGATTCATCATCATCATCATCATCATCAGCATCACTGGCCTGCCCTAAACTAGCATGCTGGCCATGTGCAGGTTGGTTGACTACACAACCTAAGATTTTTTTCGTAAGTGTGCAGGTTTAGTTTTCCTGCACCGTTAAAGCGTCCAGTAATCGTACGTATGAATTTCAAAATTTGAAAAACACTGTGGTACGTGGTGGTGTTTGAATTGGCGACCTCTCACATGGCAAGCAACGACCTAAACCACTCGGCCATCGACGCTATTCATACACATATTATAATATAATAATGTATGCATATTATGCATACATTTTTCATACATTTAAAAATGTATGCATATATGCATACATTTTTCATACATACATGCTTAGTAAAGTAAGTATATAAAAAATCAATATTATGAAAATATGATGTCAAAGATAAATGGTAACATTTTTTAGACCAATTTTAAGCTTTATCTAATTTTGTCAAGCTTGTACTTTTTGTTCTACAAACTCCGCCAACGATATTTTTTTTACATTCTCACTTTTCTTTTCCAGGTCAAATGTAGGTGTACCTAGGTGATTAATTTAGAAAAATGGGTAGGTAGTTATTTAGGGTACCTAGATTAATGGCCTGAAAGTTTCAGGTCATTTCAATGCTTTTAGTGGAAGCATAGCCATTAGTGAGTCTTTATCTTTCCTAATTACGCTAATGCTCTGTAAGTTGTATTTTTCTACTTTTCCGCCTTTTCATTAGTAATATACTTAAGCATTTCTTTTAAGTAATTAATGTGTACCTCATTTATTTATTTATTTATTTATTTATTACACACACTAACAGAGTTACAGTAGGTACAATATAAGACAAAATGCTAATAAACTCTATTTAGGCTGTAACTCCACTTTAAAGTGTGAACAGCATGTTTGGCACAACCGATCTAAACATCTAATATTTGGTCACAAAAAAAAAAAAAAAAAAATAAAATTAAATAAATAATCAAAAAAAAAAATAATGTCGACATAAAAAAATGAAGATTACTTACAGGTGTTGGAAAAAAATAAAAAAAATATTACAAATTAAAATTAACTTATACGAAAATTAAACAATTCAAAAAATTTATTACTTACCTAACTACAATAATTCAATTCAATAATAAAAAGCAAAAAAATAAAATTAAAAATACATTTCATTCAATTGAGTTAATTAAATCTATATGTATATATCAATTTAAATGACACTATTCAATTTGTGTTTCCATTTTCCGATTGATGAACCGTAGACGTCAAGCTCGTCTGTCAAACGAGTTACCAAGCAATTGTATTCACGACACATTCTAAATATGGGATTGTGATAGGAGACATTATTATTACATAAAGGGACTGAGAAAGAGCATTCCCGTCTGGAAGACCTGTTAGGCACTCTTATGTAGATCTCCGATAAAAGGGTAGTGGACATTGAGCCACATGTGATTTTGTGCAGGTGAATTAAGTCCTGCATTTTGCGTCGTTTTTCAAGAGTGTTTAGTCTGAAGTGACGTAATCGCTCCTCATACGACGTCAGCTCCCTCTTAAATCCAAATCTGAATGTCAGAATCCTAACGAGTCGCCTTTGAATGGATTCAATCCTGTCGATATGCGTAATGTATTGTGGGGACCAGACAACGGAGGCATATTCAAGATTGCTCATAACCAGCGACCTGTACAGTGCCAACAGACTTTTAGGGGACTTAAAATCTCTAGAAGTGCGGCAAATGAACCCTATAAGCTTGTTACACCTTTTACTAAGCATCTCATAGTGGTGGCTGAAGCTCAATTTCTCATCGAATAAAACCCCTAGGTCACGTGTCATTAAAAGTCATCATTAAAAATAACTTTAAGAGTTTTACCAGCAGAGTTTTGTCAGTTAGACGTTGAGAGATGAATAGAGTGCACTTGTGTTTGCGCACAATTTAGTGCACTTAATAATTAATCTTTAATAAAAAAAATACAATCGACTAATTGTCATTCAACCCTACCATATTTTGAATTCACTATCTGAGCAATTGCTGCATACAATAACGATGTAAAGCCATTTAAATATATTATAATAACGAGATTTCTTGTGCACTCTAACTGCCAATAGTTCAATATAATATTAGTAAATCATCCAGCTACACTCTGTGGGGGATTGTCGGGATCAGTTTGAACCGAGTACAACCAGTGATGTGGTTGCAATATGATGGTGTGGATGATTAGCAATGTGTTTTCAACGAGTTTCGATATTTTGTCGATAAGTATCGATGTATTCATCATGAGTATCGATATTGCTTGAAATGAAGGTAAATTTTATATTAGAAATATATCTTTCAATTCAAGTCTTATTGACAATGTTTTGTAGTCTTATGAAAATAGGACACTAGTTTGTAAGACTCTTATGGATTAAAATGACTGTAGTAATACTCTTGATAACGCTATCATTATGAAAATTTTTGGAAAAATTTAATCACTATTATTCTTATTCTGAAATGTACCCTGAAATAATGAATTATTTGTTAAATAATCTACTCATTATTTACTGTGATTTATCAAAATAATAATGAAGCTTCGTTAAACAAAAGGTAATTTTTTTACAAAAACAAGAAAAAAACCTTTTTATATCCTGAGTAAACTGATATTATTAATATATAAATTAGGTTTATTATGTAAAAATAAAATAACTTTTTACAAACTTGTAACAAAATTTTAAAGTTTATAAAAAGTTTGTCAAAAATATATCGATAACAATTAATATAGCCATCTCTAACCATGTCAAAGGTCAGCAATAAATTTCCATTCCCCGAATTCTTTCAACATGTTGAATCATGATAAATTTTCTATAGATTCGTTCGTATCTCTGTTATTTCATACAAAAGTGACAAACTGACAATAGCATAAAATTTTAGTGCTTTCCTAGAAAATAAATAAAAGGTGTCATTAACCTTTTGATTCGTTGCGTATGAACACGTATCTACTATACGTGAAGTGATTTTAGTAGATGTGTGAAATAGTAATTAAAACTTGTTAAAACATTCAATTGTGCATACAATACTTGTATGGCATTCTTGACTATTCATTACTGCATACATCTGTAGTGCTTAAATTACCTGTAACAAGAAAAAAATAATTATAAGACATTGAACAACAAGCATCTCAACAATCAAACAAATCTAAGAGTATCATATATATGTTATGATGACAGCAACCTGTAAATATATTAAATAAATAAATGACAAATACATATTAAGTTGATAAAAAAAAATAAAAAATACAATTAATACATTAAGAAATCTGTTATCCCTATCGCCAGTTCGTACTTTTTTATTGTCCATATCGTTCGTAATTATACAGTGCCTACATATATTATTTCATAATAAATGTATGTCAAATACCCTGATTTTATCAGAAACTAACACTTATTTTTTTCTCATTAAACTTTCAAAAGCTTTACACACAAAGCTATTTAAATGTATCTAGCTCAAACCTAGATAGCCTAATAAGGATCTAGTACCAAGTACGTTAGAATAGAGTCATATGCGTGATGTTATCTGTTCGTATAAGGTGGTAATAATTGTGGACCTTTGATATAGTGACAAATGATTACCATATAAGGAGCTAGTATATAATCCAAGGCCCATTGTGGATATTGGTGGCAATAATATGACGTGTGCTTTATGATAGAGCAAAGCGAGGCGAAAGTCTTTAGATGAAGTTAATAAATTAATAAAAAAATTTCAAGGGGAGAAGTCAGCCAGGGGATACCAGTCACAACTACCTGTCCGGTGGTTGGTGAACGGTATACGGGTAAGCGACCCCGGCTCCTCGAGCTACTATCGACTCAGTCCAAATCATCCGAGGCGATAGTATCCTTCCTCCCCTTTTCCTTCCCCCGTCATATAACCTTGCTACTCGTGGGAACGCAATGACCTTGTTAAAACAATGCACCAGGCAGAATGGCGGCGACGTGGTCCGCAACCCGTCACGTCACGTTTCCCACAGAGGTAAAAAGGGATCGCTGGAAGTGATCTCTGCCTACCCCTCTGAGAAAAAGGCGTGATTTTATGTATGTATGTATGTAAAAAAACTTGCTGTTTTCCATTTTTGAAATAATATACGTACAAGTAATAAACACTCTATGTTAGTATATTATTATTGTTTCCCTTTAATTTAGATGGAATGGATGGATAAAAAGAGTAATGAAAATATTGTACTTGGATTAGTAATTACGTAAAAGTGCAATAGTGCCCCTATATCTTGCATCGAGAGTCATGGGTTCGATTTCCATTTTGACCAATATTTGTTTGATGTCCATTAATGTTTATTTCGTGTCTGGGTGTGTTATTTATATATTTAAGTTGATTTGTGTATACCACTGTTATCCTGATATCCGTAACACAAGTGTTTAAGCCACTTACTTTGAAATCGGGACAATGTACGTGATGTAGTAAACCTAATTTCTATTTTTTATATTTTCTGAAAAAAACATATATAATTATTTATTTCATGTTACCAAGGTCATGACAACCAATCGTGATTCACGAAGACAGAGGAATACCATCAAGAGAACCATTGTGTTAACACATGTATTATTTAAGACACGACTGCCTCTTAATAGCTTAATTAACTTTATTCCCTATTTACAAAGTTAAATTGAGTAATACATGGTAATAGTGAGGTGATATAACATGAAGGTATGTAGGGAACCTTCCGGGTGACAGATATCGATGAATGGACAACACTATTTCTATCCGCTCCCCCGCAAGTCCGGTGATGATGTCAAGGGTACTCCAAGCCACCATCGTAGTCAGTTAGAAAATAAATAACTATATTTTGGTTTTTATTGTCATAAGGATAGAACTAGTTGATAAATAATAGGACATGGGATAATATATTTTTTGTATTTCATGCATGTTATAAATGCGAAACTCTATCCGTCTTCAGAGACAGATAGAGTTTGATCTGTCCCATTTTCACACCAAAACTACTGAATCGTTTCGATTGGGTATTCTCTTTTTAGCTGACTTTGCTGCAAGAGACTAATATTTTGATAATAAACCTACTACACGGGCGTAGTGAAGGGTGAAAACTTAGTTCTTTATATAATAAAATAAAAAACAACAATTGTTGATTGTTTATAACCTGAAAAGCGTTAATTAAAAACAAAAATATTTTTTTTAACAGAGTGACAACAAATGCCAAACACATAAGTATTAAGTAGGTATAAGCGTTAATGTGAAAGACACTTTGTCACTAAAATGACCACGAACTCTATTACATATTGTAAACAATATGTTTTTACCGCGTCACACCTCAATGCATGAGATGACATAACGCATATAGAGCGCGTTAGTCAGAGCGCATCTTATGCGCCGATGCACTTTTATTCGAGCAATTTAAGTTTCAATGGCTGTGCGTGACTTTGTTATGTAAGGTTTTAAGTTATGAACTGGAAGCGTTACTTAATAATCGAGTTTTTATTTCACACTAGTTTTTTTGCTCCATTTCAATAACAAGGTGCAGCCTTCCTTAATAAGTAGACTAATGTAACTGGTACGTTTGTACGTAAGTACTTAACTGTTTGAGCTAAGTAAATAGCTTATTTATTACAGATACAATGACTTAAAATAAAGTTAGGTTGGTAAAGTAAGAGATTAACGGATGTGGAATAAGCGAAATTGGTGTGAGGACCGTAGCACATGGCAGGAAGTGATCTCTGTCTACCCCTCTGGGAAAAAGGTGTGATTGTATGTATGTATGTACTATCACCTACTTAGTGTATTGTATTTTTTTTTTATAAATAGTTTAATTGAATTGTAAGTGTAGTCTGTTCTATCGCATTAGGTTAAGTTAGCCTGTAAGGATAGGATAAGATTTGATGAATAATAAATAAGTTATTGCTGAGATGCGGATTTCGGTTGCGAACGTTTGCTACTGTACACAAGGCAAAGACTTTAGACTTAAAAATACGCGTTCCGAAAGCGACAATCTGCGGACAGAAATCCGCAACACAGGAAAAATGTATTTTAGACATACATGTGATATTGACCATTTAAAGCTACCGTAGTTCGATTTTAGATTGAATTATTATTGAACTTGTTACACAAACAAAAAGGAGTTTAAGAAAAAAAATAAAATAAAGCGAATCGACGTCACTGGAAAAGTAGCTCAATAAACATTGCGAAATATGTGTGCGTTTATAGTCCCGGTTTGGGAAGGCAACCCATATGCATTATATGTATTTGTTACGGTAAAAGTGGATAGAGCGGTTATTATGTATAATTACCGGTAACTATGCATAATTACTAGTGTTCGTGGTAAAGGTGGTGAAAACTATCGAATTAATCACATTTACCGGTAATTATATAAAATTACCATACCCTTTGTGTAAATGTGGCAAATAATAAAATAAAACTGACTTGACTGGCTCGGTGAAACAATGGTTTTGTTAGTGACCCTGGCTGGCGATTCCAAGAGTCGTGGGTTCGATTTCCACTCGGGACAAATATTTGTGTGGTGAATATCGGTGTTTGTTCCGTGTCTAGGTGTGATTATGTAGTTAAGTATGTATTTATAAATAACTTTTCTAAAAACATATAAACCGCGTAAGATAGATGATTGAAATTTGGCATGCAGCAGGTACCATAATAGACTTAAAGAATTAATATCGCGTCGCAATTAAGCGACGCGATATAGCAAAATTCGTAAGGGATCGGGAGTTACTGGGAAAAAACTTTGGTATGTAAAATCCTATAGTCCACGCGAACGAAGTCATAGGCACAGCTAGTGATAAAATAAACCAGTCAAGTATCTAGAAACCAAACTTCATGTTTGGTTTTTAAAAAAATATTATCTTATAAAAATAAAGTTAAACAAAATTAGCAAATTGGCAGGGAATTTTCAGGGGAACTCTTAAAATTAATTCTCGTCAATAAATTTATGAGATTTGAGATTTGTTATATTTGGAATTGCAGAGTACTTGTGTGTATTTGTCAGCAATGTCAACATTTACCACAGTCGAGCGGGAGTTTTATATAATTACCGGTAAATTTGTTTAATTCACTACATTTACCATGTGCGTCGGGAATTATCTATATTTACCGGTGATTATAGATAATTACCGATTGTTCACATTGACCGTAACATATTGAAATAAGGAATTAAATTTCAAATACTTTTCATTAAATAAGCATATCGGTGAAGGTTGTCCTACATCGGGATCTTATACTAGTAGGATTCCTCGAATATAAACTCGCTTATTCACTGTCCCTCTACTGACTTGTGACTTGGACCACTCTTACTGGTCGCCGAGTCATCGCCAGTCACAATTGACTCCATCACCTCGTGACTCAACGCCGCCTCACTGATTGTTACTCTTAAGGACTCAATAGATCCCTCACCCTCGAATTATGGTTATCGATTGTCACAGACAGAAATGGTGAAAGTTTGGTAAAAGGTAGAGCTGAGTGTAACGATGCTTTCATATTTGAAGTTGAGGACAAATTGTACACCACGCTGATGAAATGTAAATTAAAATATTTTTTTTTCACTATAGACATTTTACATGCACTTATGCTATCATGGTTGTTACCATAAGAAAACTGAAACTGTCCGGAATTAACCACGTTGTTATGTTTTAATGAGCTCCCGATATTTCGGCACTGTTACATATCCCGGACAGTTTCAGTTTTCTAATGTGTGTAACCATGACTATCTATGATATTAAAATTATATTATGGTTCCTACCATTACCATACAGACACTGCCATTGATAATATTTAACAGTAAATTGCTTAAGCTTTAATAAACATCATCCAGAAAATTGCGTTGAAGGTGAGAGCCATCCGCTGCCCCGCAAGTCCGGTGATGATGACGAGGCTACTCCAAGCCATCATCGTATGTCAGTTAGGAAAAACAAAAAATAATCTTGAGACCTTTTTAAGTAAAGAAGCTTTAGCGAGCCAACCAGGCTGTCTGAACTGACATTTGAAAGGACTTTAAAGTTCACATTAAGCTTACAATCAAGCAAAGATATGCTGCGTCAACACAAAATATAATATAATGTATACGTTTTTGATTCGGTCGCTCTGACGATTTCAAATTAAAATTCATTGGGTTCAATCAGAATGGAAGGGGACGATACAACTTGTCATATCTCATTGACTTTCGAATCTTCGACATCAAACGACCAGAATGCATTAAAAACTTTTTTATTTTACCTTTTTTCTTTGTCAATTAAGCTTTTTTTCGTGACAGGTAATAGACAATGCTTACCTATGGGTAGGTAATAAATCTTTCTTTTTCTTTTACAATAAAAAAACATTGCTGCACTAATAAACAATACAATTAACAGAGTTGGCGTTACAATAACTAAAGATTTTTGCTATCAAAGATATTTTCTAGATAACCTACAATCAAATCTCAGTTACGAAATAAACCTTTAATATCTCTTGAGTTTCGCCGCCGTTATAATGATACTAGCTGAGCCAGTGACTTCGTCCGCGTTTTTCCCCGTTATTTTACATATTTTATATTGTTTCTTTGCTCCTATTGGTCGCAGCGAGATGTTATATAGCCTTCCTTCCTTGATAAATGGTCTACCCAACGCAAAAAGATTTTTTTCAATTCGAACTAAGTTCCTGAGATTAGCGCGTTCAAACAAACAAACTGTTCAGCTTTATAATATTACATAGTAAAGATTATGAGCCAACCTCATGCCAGTTGACAGAACAAGCCTTTTTGTTCTATAAAACAACAGAACGGATTTCACGTGTTAAATATTTATCGGAATCCGTAATAGTCCAGTCATTTAAGCTTAAAATAGGTAAGAATCTCGGAATTCGAGATACCCAGCTGTAAGTCTGTAAATACTTAGATATTGACACCCTAAAGGTGGTCTCAAAACCTACATATGGTAGGGTGTGCGCAACTATTAAATTTTCAAGGTCAAATGTCACAAATATCAGTTTTATACACTTTTGAGCGAAACGGGAAGTTTTATCATAAAAGTGTGTAGGAGAAAATTACTTATGATCTAATTATCTATAAAAATTGTCTATACGCTTTATTCCTAAGATTCACCATTTCAGAGATACAGCGATGCTAATAGTTGAAAAAGTTGTATTTTCAAAAGCTTCCAGGCCCTCGTGCGATTGTGCTAGACAGCTACAATTTTCACGAATGATGTATTTAAGTAGCCTCTATAACTTCTTATACTAGAAACAGCATAAAAATAATGTTTAAGTGGGTTCTCATACAAAAACTATGATTTTAATGATCACACTTGGCCGGTTTCTTAACGTAGTTACCCCAGTAAATCTGTTCCAGGTGACACCTTTAATTCATAAAGAACACGTTGGTCATATGGGAGCCTAGTTAAATAATTGTTTTGTGTTGTTTTCAGTATTCAGAAGATTTAAGATTTCTGCGTTTCATTAAATTATGTAAATTTGGTTAATATGGATCTTCATTTTGGACATCATAGACGTTCATAAAAAGAGTTAGATGGGCAGTTAACATTTTTAATTTTTTTTTTCAGTTATACGTCAAACAGAAATTCTAATAATTGGTTATTTCGTACTTTTTGACCCATATTAAGCAGTTTTAATGTACTAAAACGCGAAAGACTTATACAGCCTAAAAGTTGTCTCAAAACCTACATATGGTAGGGTGTACGCAACTATTAAATTTCAAGGTCAAAGGTCACAAAAATCGTTTCTTTGCGCTTTTTTTGTAAGTATCTAATTTCCTATGGGTTTTTTGCCATTTGTATTTTTGTCATTATTGTAGAATACAAAATTCTCTACAAATTTTGTTTAAAAAATTCAAGGGTGAACCGTTTTCGAGATAGAGGGCGGAGAGCGCGCTCATCATTTCAGGTAAACCGGTGCTTACGGTCAAAAACGCGCCATAGTTGATGAACGATCGATTAATCAGTGATTATAAATATTTGTAACTGTTTATTAACTATGATATTATATTTTATCATTCTCTTTAAGCTTTAAATGTACATCTATTCAATAGTACCGATCACCGTTTCCTAAAATTGAAAACATTTTAAATGTGCATCTTCTTTAAAATCTGAAAATATTAAAATCCTTCCACTACGTCAAAAATTATACCTGGGAATTATACGGGCCCCTATTATACACTAGGGACCTTTCTATTTTAAAATTATGATTATTATCATTTATGTTATAATCCTAGATGCTCATCCTCTGAATATAAGAGTCTTCTAGAAGAAAAGACTTTCAGAATTACAACTCCAGTAACTAAAACTCCTTTGTCGCACCGCTTCAGCAGCTTTCTTTCACCCTACATCTATATATGTATAAAAGGAGAAACTGACTCACTGACTGACATATCGACGCACAGCCTAAACGGCTAAACGTAGGCACTTGAAATTTGGAAGGGACGTAGTTTAGGTACCGTAGAGGTGCACTAAGACAGGAATTCCGGAAATTCTCACGGGAACTGGAATAATCGGGAAAACCCTTTGGTATGAAAAATCTAAACCGCTTAAGCTAGACGCTTGAAATTTGGCATGCAGGTACATTAGTAAACTTTAAGCTTAGTTGTAACAGGATATTGAAAAATTCCCACGGGAACAAATGTGAGCGGGAAAATCTTTGTATGAATAAATCTAAGCCGCGAAAGATACATGATTAAAATTTGACATGCTGGTACCTTAATGAACGTAAAGATTACTGGCAACGCGATATTGCGAAATTCCCACGGGAACAGGTGTAACTGGGAAAAAACAATTTACCACCTGCTCCAGAACATTTGCTTAATGCATTTTTACTTTAAGATATTTTTTAATAAAAAGATAAATTCATGATTTATTTGTTTTTTTTTTATCATGTTAGAAGTTATTCAATATTAATTAGGTTTTAATACAAATATAATTCCTGTAGTTTCATTAACAATTCTGGAATTACATGGGCAGGTAAGTGTTGTTAAATAAATTAATACTGAATAAATAGTGGATATGTTAGGAAATATGATAGTTTATAAAAATTGACAAATATTCTCGTGATCGTTCATCAACTATATATATGGCGCGTTTTTGACCGTAAGCACCGGTTTACCTGAAATGATGAGCGCGCTCTCCGCCCTCTATCTCGAAAACGGTTCACCCTTGAATTTTTTTTAAACAAAATTTGTAGAGAATTTTGTATTCTACAATAATGACAAAAATACAAATGGCAAAAAGCCCATAGAAAATTAGATACTTACAAAAAAAGCGCAAAGAAACGATTTTTGTGACCTTTGACCTTGAAATTTAATAGTTGCGTACACCCTACCATATGTGTAGGTTTTGAGACAACTTTTAGGCTGTATAAGTCTTTCGCGTTTTAGTACATTAAAACTGCTTAATATGGGTCAAAAAGTACGAAATAACCAATTATTAGAATTTCTGTTTGACGTATAACTGAAAAAAAAATTAAAAATGTTAACTGCCCATCTAACTCTATTATGAACGTCCATGATGTCCAAAATGAAGATCCATATTAACCAAATTTACATAATTTAATGAAACGCAGAAATCTTAAATCTTCTGAATACTGAAAACAACACAAAACAATTATTTAACTAGGCTCCCATATGACCAACGTGTTCTTTATGAATTAAAGGTGTCACCTGTAACAGATTTACTGGGGTAACTACGTTAAGAAACCGGCCAAGTGTGATCATTAAAATCATAGTTTTTGTATGAGAACCCACTTAAACATTATTTTTATGCTGTTTCTAGTATAAGAAGTTATAGGGGCTACTGAAATACATCATTCGTGAAAATTGTAGCTGTCTAGCACAATCGCACGAGGGCCTGGAAGCTTTTGAAAATACAACTTTTTCAACTATTAGCATCGCTGTATCTCTGAAATGGTGAATCTTAGGAATAAAGCGTATAGACAATTTTTATAGATAATTAGATCATAAGTAATTTTCTCCTACACACTTTTATGATAAAACTTCCCGTTTCGCTCAAAAGTGTATAAAACTGATATTTGTGACATTTGACCTTGAAAATTTAATAGTTGCGCACACCCTACCATATGTAGGTTTTGAGACCACCTTTAGGGTGTCAATATCTAAGTATTTACAGACTTACAGCTGGGTATCTCGAATTCCGAGATTTTTTCCTAATTTGACTGGACTATAACCCTTGTATGAATAACGAATGGCAATACGATAAATAAAACATACAGTGACCGATTGGAAAGGCGTTTTTTCACAGCAGAGAAATACACACTAATATTTTATGTGGATTTCTAGTGCTTTCTGACTTCTGGCTATATAGTCGAGGTGGTATTGAAAGATAGGTCTTAGGCGTGAGAGTCATCCGCTCCCCCGCAAGTCCGGTGATGACAAGGCTACTCCAAGCCATCGTCGTAGTTAAATCGGTTCAGTAGTTTGAAAAGGCGACAGAAACTACTTTCTCCTTTATAATATTAGTAAGCAGATAGAGAAACATTTCATCATCATCATTATCATCAGCCTATAAGTCCGTTCACTGTTGGACATAGGCCTCATCTCATCTTCGCCACTACTTAGTCATACAAAGATACATTTGGTATCACATATTTGGTCAAATCAAAAGAAAAGTACGATACTCTCTACCATCAACACCAAATCTTCCATTTCACAACATCCATTCACTTGAACATTCCAAGAGCGTAATCTCAACACTGTTATCTCGATAAGGCCAGCACGAAGGCCTCACAATCACGATTCCCTAAATCCTTTGTAAACAGCGCCCGATATAAACTTGAACTGTTTTATTTACAAACTCGTTTCATTCCCTCAAGAATGGTACAGTGATAACTGGTGTGCGAGCGGAGATGTTACATTTTGGGTGATTGTACCTCGTTATTAAGGATTTTGTAATCCTCAAAAGCCTTGTAATATATTGGATTGAGCCGCAATATTATCTTTGAGATCTTTTGGTCATCATACTCTCCTAAAATGGTTTCAGTCACAACCCCGACTACTTTATCAAACACTATTAAAGGAAATACTTTGGTAGTCATCATCAGCCTTCATTATATCCCACTACCAGAGTAAAGGTATCCTAAATTCAAAAATAGACAGAGGGACTGAGAGTATTATACTTAGATTTTGTCTCTACTTGACTACAGTCTACCTATGCGTAGAAATTACACTACTGTTATCTGGGGGCACGGCAGTGCCTCCGCCAAGTCGATCGTCACACAACATTCACTATAATAATGAATAAATCGCAGTAAGGAACCTTATATTATGTCACAGAATTATTAATTATAAAACGGAATTGTGCCACAAATGTCACAATCCAATCAAGCCAAGACAATGGACTGTATGACATAACACTTTTTCCATCCATACCGTCCCATTCACGTCCGCACTTGAATGAGCCTCCTTGTTTGGTTCAGGAGTCGGGACAAACGCGCTGTGCCAATTTGGAGACCGGTTGCCATCCAGAGTCAGGGGTGGGACATTGAGACTGTATCGATTATGGCACAGATATTTTGGGAGATTGCCTCGTTGGTCTATTGGTAGCAAGCGCTGTGTAAGGACCGAGAGTTCCCCAGTTCCAGTCCGGGGTCGGGCATAATTACACTTAATTTTTGTTTCTCTGTAAAGAAATTACTCAGCCTCGAGTTAGGAAGTTGGCGGTTGCACCCTTGTGCCTCGGAAAGCACGTTAAGCCGTTGGTCCTGCGCCCGATCTCTAATGGGATTGCCGTCTCACCGAAATATGAGAGTAAGGGAACAGAGATTGCACTTGTGTTATTATCAATGTGTTTTATGTAATTTTAAATTCGTTATGTACGTATTTTGGATGGCAGATGATGACAATTTTAGGACTCGTGGTCCATTCCATCTGTAATGGCTAAAGAAATGCCCATTTGCAGCATGAACCTGCCGATCAAATTCTTTATTTGTGACATAATGAAGCAATCAAGATATCTTTTCTACTTGCTAATCTTTTCGAGGTGTAATTTTACTTTTTATACTTTGGACTCTCCTTCTATAGTGGACAGATTCTAAGGAGACCTTTACCCAGTAGTGTGATGACATGAGTTAAACAAAAATAATAAATTGGTCATAAAATATTTGCAAAGAAATGCGATTACAAACCCAACATTTCGTTTATCTTTTTTTTTCGTATCTGGTGACGATGATGGCTTGGAGACTAGCCTACCTATAATCACCGGCACTCCACGTAGTGAGGAATGTTATATATACGACTGTCCATTGAATAAGGTATCGATAAAACCCACTCTAATCCCATCACTACTGCAGAATGCAGCGAAGTCGGCCTATGTGAATGAACACTGCAATACACCACCGGTGCATATAGTCCTATCCCTCTCCCACACTGCACTTTAGTCCTTATCAGACAGAGACAGCGATAGTCACGTAAAACCATGGATTATAGAGCTGTAAAGGAGATTAAAAACAGAAGGGTTTTTTGGTGTTTTATTGGTCAGTACAAAAGATTGTTTGTCTGGTTGAACTGGTTTGAGGTGAAAGGTTATACGTACAAACCTACATAAATACTATACATAATGTTAGGAATAATCTCCTGTGCTTCAAGG
This sequence comes from Maruca vitrata, assembly GCA_039566165.1. Taxonomy (NCBI): domain Eukaryota; kingdom Metazoa; phylum Arthropoda; class Insecta; order Lepidoptera; family Crambidae; genus Maruca; species Maruca vitrata. The sequence continues at coordinate 1,378,647 of CM076940.1, forward strand.
CAGCGTTTATGGGGCTTTAGTAGTTATTTTGTACGTGTGCTGTACGTGCTTATGTAGTAGGTATTTTGTTGTATGTCACCATACTAGAATTAAAAATAAAGTCAAGATCTTCAAAAGTATTCAAAATCTCTTTTTTCGTAGGTCTTTTATCCCTTTAAGAATTTTTTTAGTAAGTGGCTATGTCATCATCATCATCAGCCCTTATACGTCCCCATTGCTGGGGCACGGGCCTACCCTAAACTAGGGCGATAAGGCCTTAGTCGACCACGCTGGCCAAGTGCGGGTAAGTAGCTATGTATTTGTATTTAATATCGCGTAGTAGACCCATAAAGACTAAATAGTGAAGACAATTACTTTCAAAAGAATTAAAATGCTTCTTTTTCTTAGTCTATTAAGCTTTAACAACACAACACTCTTTCAAAGCACTGATTTCCATTAAGAATCAGAACAGATTTCTACCTAAGCTTAGTAGTATCCATTACAACTTTGAGGTTAAGCCATTATGGTGGCCACTAGACATTCATTGGTTCTTAGAACACATCTCAGGCTAGACTACGTCTGTTGGTTCCAGACTCGTTTTATTGTGTCTAAACAGGTCTAGAATCCTAGACTGTAGCTAGGAAGCTGGATTCTTTAGGTATTATTGTGTTTAGAATGGAAGAAGATAGTGTTTTCTATTGCATGCGCGAACAAAACACATTTGAAAGTTTGAGTTTACCCCTGTACTGAACTACATAACTGTATAAAGAGATCGAAACATCGGGTCCTTAAAAGTTTATGTTAAGAATCGAAATCGTAATCCGTACAATTTCTTTTGTACGGATTTGTGTTGTAATGTTCAGAGATTTCTCTCTCTATTTGTTATTTAGTTTTGATTGGCTTATAACATCTATGAAAACGGTTGTCAAGAATTACTTAGTAACTGATATCAACCAAAAAAAAATTAATGGCTATTTATTAGTTAAAGGCTAGGTTTAAGGAGTTACTTATATCAGATATGAATGAGGGAGCTTAGTCGGAGTTAACTATCAAGATATTGTACCCGTTTATAAAGCAAAATAATTAATATTTAGATTTAAAATGTTAGGAAACTCACACACGATAATATTTTTTATGAGAAACTTCAACAATAATAAATTTATAATGATATAGTTAACAATTAAAAGATAAAATACCTACTCCAAAAAAGTACACCGCGAATTTAAATTCCTTTAAGTATTAGTTAACTCCTAACCTTGACTCCACAATGAACTATTAATTGATAAAAAAAGCCGAAATGATGCAATAGTCATAGGCTTAGTAACTGACTCAAAATAGAGTCAAATAGGCCGACACATGTGGTTACAATTTGGCAATGAGTCGCCTTTAGATATAGACAGTAATAATGAACGGATGTATTATGTGGGTTAGAATAATACTGAGCTGTGACTTTGTGAGGGCACTCTATACCATTTTGTTTTTTGGCGTATTTAAAGCGAAAATTATAATAAGAAACATCAAATTGTATCAATAACCTTAGATATGTACCAAAGTCTTTAATGATTGCAAAATAAGCATAAATATTAGATAATAAAATATGGAAACGCTAAAATGACGAAAAAGTTTGGATGGTTATTTGACCATTTACTGAAACACCATTTTTATAAGAGTTTTAAATGCTGTTAATGTTAATGTAAATAGGCTATTTTCAATCGACTTTGGAAATGTTCGGAGATGTTTTCGATAAACGATTTCACTCAGACTGATTTGCAAAATATAATCCCAAAGGCAATCAAGTACACATTTTAGTTGCGTTTAAATATTAGAGACCAATAGAATAAGTATGTTTCTTTATATAATTAGTTTCATCATCATCAGCCCACATACGTTCCCACTGCTAGGGCACGGGCCTACCCTTAGCTAGGGTGATATGGCCTTAGTCAACCACGCTGGCCAAATGCGGGTTAGTCGACTGCACATTTTTTTCTTCGTAGGTGTGCAGTTTTCCCCGCGATTTTTTCCTTCATCGTTAAAGCGTCGGATAATCGTACATATGAATTTCAAATTTGAAAAACACAGTGTTACGTGGCGGGGTGTGAACTGGCGACCTCTCGCATGGCAAGCAACGACCTTAACCACTCGGCCATCGACACTTTTAAACTACTCATACAATTATACTTAGTTTAGTTAGACACCTAAACCACATTACGTATTTCCAACACATCTGTGATCTTAACTCTCACCAAAATAGTTTACGAGTAAAAACAAAAATAAAGTGCCATTAATTTTTATGTAAAACACGCTGGAAAGCAAACCGCAAGACTGTGGTTGCAACCGGTCTTTCCTCGGTTTTATGCGAAGGTTTCTGAACGAGGCTGTGGCTGCGAAGGTAGCGGAGACAAAGATTGCCTTTTATCTTTGAAAGATATGGCCAAAGCGTTCATTGTTTTTGTCAAAGATTGTCGAATTAATTTGAAAGCTTTGATAGGATTGCCGTTATTAGCTGTATGTTTAGTGTACCAAAGCCATTTCTTAGGGCTGTGTGTTTTTATTAGAAGAAACAAAACAAAAATAATAAGATTTTAGACTTACGCGTTCCATTACACTAAATATTAGTCTACACGCGTTATTAGGAGTAGCAAATACATAGCTACTTACCGCCCGACGTTTCGATTGGGTTGCACCAATCATGGTCGCGAGCGAACTTCGTGAACTTAATAACGCGTGTAGACCCATAAAGACTTATATTTAGAAAAATAATAAGCTACTTAAAAGCTGTTTCTCAAGACTTTACCTATTAACTATTATTGTTTCCCATAAAATATCGATATATTTGATACCGTTGTCATGTTAAGACTAATTTAATATGTTAATTTGATTTGTTTTGTTAACGCAAATGTTTAAAAGCTTAGATTAGATAGCTTAGATTTTGACTAGGAATCGAAGCAATTTTGTGTGATATGATTGTTGTACCCTTGAACCTGATCTGAAAAAATATTTTTGTATTTTGTGTTTTTGCATATTTACATAGCCATATTATTTAGCACTAATGATTTCGCTACTATAATCATCATCATCATCAGCCCATATACGTCCCCACTGCTGGGGCACGGGCCTACCCTAAACTATGGCGATAATGCCATAGTCTTAGGCGCTACTATAATATAGATATTTTACACAATATGCATTTATCTTACTTAGGAATTCAATGTTCTTTTAACTAGCTCTTCTAATAAAATGCAGGAATATTCCACTACCGCTATTTTAAAAACCCCTACCTCAAAGAATTATAGGCTTGAAGTTTATACGTTATAAAGGTGGAGAAAACACTCTTAATAGCTTCAAGATAGGTTCTTAGTATGTCCATTCCTTTCTCCAGGGTTATAAAATAACATATAAATATATCTGATAACATCACATACATTAGTCTGATGATATTAGAAAATCTTTAAAAAAAACTCAGAAACAACTAATTAATTCGCATTTTGACAAATGTTTCATGATTATGTCAAAAATACATTGTGTCAAAATTAATCCACATCCAAAATTGACATAATGTATTTCTGAGGTTAGGACTTTACAGTTGTGTTTAGTACAGTACACTGTACTAAGCATAATAAACACATTTAGCTATCTTATTAACCCTAGCCCGCTTTGGTAGCAAGAAATACAGTCAACCATTTGCTTTATGTATTGTTTTGCTCGTACCTTTGACTGTGGGCGGTCTAGGCGTCTGAACGCTACCTCAGTTGGTTCCAGATTTATGATATACTTCTAGCTTCCTGGTGAATGCGTGGGTCCGATATCTGGATGATCCGAGCTGGATAATGTCAGATCTCTATCAAAAAAGGATATATTGGGTTTTGTCAGTGACTTAGTTCGCGTATGAAGTCAATTTATTTATTGCGTCCATTTATTTTAGAGTAATCGGCTAAAAAAGGTATCCAACCATTTTTGACAGGGTTAAATCTATGTTTGTAAACGAGAGTAAGATATTAGTGTTGTTTTATTTGGTTTGACAGCAATGGATAGTGATTTTGGGGTGAGAGTCATCTGCTCCCCCGTAAGTCCGGTGATGATGACAAGGCTACTCCAAGCAATTATCGTCGTCAGTTAGGATAAAAAAGGGGACTGTTTCATAAAGCAATTCTGCAGTGCCTTGCAATGGTGTCATGGTGGGTTCAATCTCCACTTGGGGCAAATATTGTGTGATGAGCATTTTTACTGTTTCTATGTGTACTTTTGTTTCTGAGTTCGCTCGCGACCATGATTGGTGTAACCCAGTCAACTTTTCTTGTTTAGAAATAAAGACAAGAAATAGAAGTTTTCAAATTTAAGGAACTTTATTCGTAATGTCTGGCGCCATTGCCTGCGCGCTGTCGAATGTGGCGGGCGCGGCGCGCGAGCCGGCGCGCGGCCGCCCTCTCCCCCTCGCTCCTCGCCCCGCGCGGTGTTGGGCTACTGCGTGCGTAGACAAACGTCGGGCTGTAAGTAGCCATGTATTTGCTACTCCTAATATCGCGTGTAGAATCATAAAGACTAATATTTAGTGTAATGGAACGCGAAAGTCTAAATTCTTACACGACTGTTGAATCTGATATCCGTGACACAAGTGCTTAAGCTACTTCGAAATCAGATCAATGTATGTTTTTTTTTACAAAATCTACAGCTGTATGTTTAATATTTATTATAATGCATTGACCACACTGGCTCCTTAACAAATTCCCATTACCCTTAGCAAGATGACTCGGGATTTTCAAACAAAGAAAGGAATAATTGAAAACGAACTAAATCGTTGGACAATGTACATAGAGGCTGTTATTGTCTGACAGAACTTGTTTCTAAGCTATGCAAAACAAGGAGTAAAGACAACAAACTTGGACTTTGGTAAATAATATTGTACAGAAGGTAACTGTTAAGATTGGTTGAGGAAGAGATAGCTCATGTCTATGGTTAAATCTTTATTTTATTTTAAAAGTATGTTTTAAAATAACATAGATTTTGTATGTTTTGGTGATGGTTTCTAGCTTGTGAGAACAGTAAGTAATACATATTATGCAGCATGTCGTAAAATACTATTAATATTAATGTCTATATCTAATAATCTGTGCTTTGAAAAAAAAGTGTTTTAGTAAATTATATTTATGAATGAAGTAGGTTGTCTTTGACAAGGACTCTACGGGGGTCATAAAAACAATTTTGACCTTACTGCATCAAAAGGAGATTAAACTTCGTGATTAACTAAAACCGAAAGAAATAACAGTCAGAAAGTAGAGTAATCATCATTTTCATATTGTTTTTCCTGTAAACCTCGCGTCGGTAACAACAAAAAGCATTTCATATATGACTGCATAAATAATAATGTGGACTATGTCCATGTTTTAATTATATTGCGACTGTAGACCCTCTGTTCTTCTTAAATCAAGCGCCAAGAGTGTGCGCCTCGGGTCAACGGCCCCGATACGGCGCTAAAATAGAACCAAAGAATGCCCGCCATTTCAATTCTAACCTCGAAATCTGTTTTGAATGTGTTGTAAACGTCAAATTGTGTCTTCACACTTCGTTCCGGAACGCAATTTAGCGTGTATTCATTGACATAAAAAAACGCGGTAATGTTTTTAAAAAATATAATTTTTAGTAGTAGTAAATATTTGTTTAACAGCTTTGATAAAAATCATACAGCCAAAGCTTCAGTTTAATGAATTTATAATAGCACACACCTTTTGAAAAGTATGAATGAGGCGGTTTACGATCTTATGCCTTGTGCTACTTGGCCATTCAGCCAATATTATAGCGAATGATTAAAATTTAAAATCATTACCTTAATGCTCTTTAAAATAAGATGAGATGAGGTGCAGTTTTAATCAGAATATAGCATATTAAATTTTCCTATTATTTTTTTAATCAATTATATTGACATAACAATAAATCAAGTCTATAACCAACGATTGCAATATCCAGAAGACGTCAAAACGAAACAAAAAAAAGAAAGAAAAGTCACTTGGTCTAGTTTCCCGCGTAAAAGTCCATTTAACGTGAGTTACGAATTTGACACATAAAAGCGCGCGTTTTTTGACAGCTCTACTACCAATGTGTTGTAACTTTGTTTATGGTTGAAACAAGTTGGACTTCAAACAGTTTACGTACAAATGGCACATCTGGACATTAAGACGTGTGATTCTCACAGCGTTTTTTGTCCTCTTTTTTTCTCATAAAACGCTGTTAACAGCAATTATAAAATGGTGCACATGACGATTATAATTTCCCTTACAAAGTTAAGCGACTTAAAACGGTTTTTAAATTTTAAAAAAGGAACACAAAGACAGTAAAAATTACCAACAGTTTACTTTTAATTTGAAAACTCAGACTAACCTAATTAATGAGCTTTATACAGTGATTTAGCTAACTAATAATAATAAAAGACTAACAAAGCCGGGCATAACCAATTACTCATACCATACAAAAGAAGGTTTCACAACACTTTTCGTTCAACCAAAAATCCAAACAAGATTGTAATCAATTGATTACCTACACCTTCTTTGTTGAATTATAATTAACTTCCAGACAGATTTATAGCTTGTTAACGTGTTACAAATACATTATATTGCATTGAACGCTACATTATTATTAGAGGTGAGAAGGTATGGCTTATTAATCTGTGGTTTAGGAAAGAATGTATTTGGATATATTGCCTTTTATTTGAAAAGTCTTAATTAGAACCTATTATTGATGGTTTTTCGTTAGTTCAATTAATTTATAACCTTGTCATGTGGTTTATTATCTTATTAACTTTTGTTTACTGAAAAGAATGTTTTCTGATATGATTATGAGATTATGTCGTCTTATAGTGATCATCAGATCAGATTTGGTACCTGAATAGTAATGAGAACTAATTTAAAGAGAACTTATTAATACAATTACATCATAACTGAAGCAATTTATCATTCTGCTTTTCTTGACTTACTACGAGGATGGTTTGTATTACAGAGACGTTTACGATGATAAGCTAACTTAGATCTTGAAATGAAAATATCTATAACATAGAAAAAATACATTAAAAAAACTACCTGCATATCAAGAAGATTCAAAGACACAACTCAATTGCCTAATCGTCCCCAAAAATATTCTAAGATCGCAGGAAATATTTACATTTCGACGTTCCTAATTGACAATAAACATTTCGTCGCCACTAAAATAGCCAAGATACGATTTGAATTATTTCAAAACTAGCGGTCGCCCGCGACTTTGTACGCGTCAAGTAAATTATAGTTTTAAACTGTCATGGTTACACACATTATAAAACTGAAAGTGTCCGTATATTTGCCATGTTGTTTTGTTTTATTGAGCTCCCGATATTTCGGCACTGTTGCAAGCGCCATGATCACGCGTGAACTGTAGGACTGCGAGAATGACGGTAGGTCTAAGGGCAGACATATCGGTCTACTCGTTCACAATATTGTCACTCCGAATTCGATCACGACACACTACACTCAGGGTATCACTTCTTTCTTCCTCGAAAACGGACACATTTTTATTTTTACATAAACGTATCACTGGATGCCATTCATTCGACAGTTGAAACCCATCTTCACGATTGATGCTTTTGAATTTTTAATTTCAATAGCTTCTCTGACCAGTCGTGGTATGTAATGGCGTTCTGTCAATAGTATCTATAGACCATTTATCGAGGAAGGCTTGAGGCTATATAACACCACCACCAATAGGAGCAAAGAAACAATGGAAAATGAGTAAAAAATGCGGGGAAAACGCGGACGAAGTCGCTGGCAATGGCTATGTACAATATTTTGCCCAACCCCGGACTCGAACCGGGGACATCTCGGTCCTGCAGCGCTTGCTACCAATAGACTAACGAGGCAGTCAAATACAAACATACAAACCATCGTATTTATAATATAAGTAGGACGGCGCGTTCCCTTGCGCGAACACTCTGAGTCTCGTCTATTTTAATCGTGTTATGATTTTGTCTATGCTTTTCGTTTTCTGGTCTCAAGACTTTGCTTCTGATGAAAACAAATGCTACGATATATAATTTTAAACTGTCATGGTTACCTACACACATTAGAAAACTGTAACTGTCCGGGATATTTACCATGTTGTTTTGTTTCAAATGCTACAGGATACGATGTTTAAATGTAGTTGTTACTACAATTATAAAAATTCTGTAAGAATAATATAAATATACATTTCACAGTCTTTCACATACTTATTCTCGAATTTGCACAAGTTCGTAGCTTCATGCCTCCTTATGCCCGAAGTTAAGAATTTCTATAAATGTTTTTCTGTCTGATTTATTGTAACATTATTGCACAAACGCGTAAAATGTCACGCGTCTGAAAAAAATTATACAAAAAGGCGTGCATATTTCATAACATCACCGATTTCCATCGACGAAAAAAAAAATGTAAAGCCGCGACAATTAAAAAAAATCACATTCACACCGCGTCATAGTCATAAATCGTTATCAATCTCGAATGAACTGGCTCATTCGATTGTGTCGATTAAAACCTTCATCCCTATAGGTCGAGAACCGACCAATTGGCGTGGTAATCAAGGAATGCTGTATGCGGGTCTCGTCCTCGGCGTTCGAGGGGTTAAGTATCAAAAGTTGGTCGCGTACTTCTCATCTGAGTGGAGTTGAACTTTTTTTTTCAACTGACGACCTATTTTTTTTTTATTCTGTCCAACCAAAACCATCAAAGGCATTAAAATCGTTTACTAATGATCTAACAAAGAAATAGTCTAAATATTAGGCGCGTGCTGACACGATGTGGAATGGAACGCCTAAAATCTTAAAATAAATAGTCTATTGTAAAAATAAACGAACATACATAATATTCATAAGTTCTAACTAAACTGTGACATACATATCAAGTCCAAATTAAACTTCTATTTATTTAGTCGATTAAAAAAAATAATCTTTGAAATGGCTGCCTGGTAAAGCAAGTTATTCAATAAAATTGGGCATCAAAAACCGACTTCTAAGATTTTTTTTCAATTTCTGGCCTGGTTAGTAATACCTTAAAGCCAAATTTTCCTGACTGCCTACGATGATGGCTTGGAGTGGCCTTGTCATCTTTACCGGACTTGCGGGGGAGCGGATTGCTCACACCTAAAATATACTTAAACTGTTTTAATATTCAACAAATTGATTTATCAAACAATGCTATCAACCACTGCAGTCTATTTCATATCCTGCACTATGCCTAGATAACCGAATCACCTAAATCTTTACCAACAAAAAAGTCGTAAAAATTTCCGGATGCAATAAAAAAAACAATAGACTGCACCGCGGTATCGCGACCCAAAATCCATTGTGCCACCGAAATATAGGTTAATGACACACATTGTGTAAACATTAGTGGATGTTTTAATTAAATTTGGGTTTGTTTAACACATTACTGCGTTTTCTGGGAGCCACACCGTGACGTGTGAAGAACAAAGAATTGGTGGTGATGTATGCTCAGTGAACTTTTTAGGTTATGTTGCAAAGTTTGTTCGGAAGAAAGAAAAAGTTTTCTTATTGTTTATAAGACATAATACAGACAATTTTCAGTTACATAATATGTACCAATAAATACTTACCTACCTTAATATTTCTAGTGACGTCTTCGTTTAAAGGTTTCAGGTATCTATATTACTCGTATACATAAAAACCTACCTCTTGAATCATTCTATCTATTAACCGTATCAAAATCTCTGGGGTAGTTTTAAAGATTTAATGATACCTAGTCGTACATAGGGATAGATAAACCGAGTTAAATTTTAAAATGTAGGTCTAATTTTGTTTTTAAAAAATGTGTGAACTTAGTGTCCCACCTAGCATATCGTAGGAGGTAACTGATGGTGTATTAGTTAAAGCATATAAAGTAATAGGTTAACCAATCGTCTATTGTTACTATAATATCCCTTGATCAAACTAGACTTACTAAGCTATCTATGATCTATAATAAAATCAAAGCCTGGATCTATGTTGTAACCAAAAATTTCAATCCCAAGCCATTGTAATGAGCATGTATGTGTAATTTTTTTTATCTTTACTTTTACTCTACAAGGTGTGACAAAATGTATGCGCATAGACAAGTATGACGAATTTTTATAATGGGGCTTCTAAAATCCTAAGGAGCGACACACCCTATTAATTTGACACACATGTTATTGACAAATGAGCTGTGAAATGATACTTTTGTTTTAATTATTCAATTTTGGTTTCAGAACTTACTATGTACATATAAAAACTTGTTTATGGACAGTTATATTATGAATATCTAGTTTCATGAATGAAAATTGTTGGAAAGTAAAATAAACAGTTAAAGAATGACATGTCATAGTTAGATTAGTATTACATCACCAAATTGATACCATATTAAGATGTTTAAACGTGATTTTCTCATAGAAATCAATACTATAATATTGGTAGTAACGAAAATCATCAAACCCACAAAATAGTATATGTTCACTAAAAATAAACAAATATTTGAACACCCACCCACAAAGTCGGATAACATCTAAATGATACCGTCAGCGTCAAGTTACAAAAGATACTTTATTTCTATTTTCCATTTAACGATAGACTGTATATCTAACTCTATAGCCAATTACCCAGAACCAGATTGAAAGGATTAAAAAGAAAAACAAGACTGTCTTTGGTGGTTAAGAAAAAGTAACAAAGTATTCCAAGTTCGAATTCGAATTCATTAATGGAACTAACCGCGCCTTATTTTGAATTAGGAAGGCGGGTGACACACCAAGAATCATCTAATTGATACATTTATTGGAACATAATACTATTAAACTCAATGTACATTATAATGGCTTCATGGCATGTATTGTATGTATAATATAATGTCGTATAGTATAATTTCTTTAATTTTACCACGAACTTCTATTGAACCTTACTAAAAAGAGAAGAAAATGATGCATTGGTAAAATATTACTACGGCGTTTCGGTTTGGCGTCCTCATTTTTCTACTCACTGCTTGCGAATAGAACGGATAAAAAGACGCTTCTTGAATAACTTGACATACTCTATTGGTGTTTCTAAAAATATTCCGAGTTACTCTAAGCAACTTCTCAGGTTCCGAATGAAATCCTTAGAATCACGAAGAAATATATACGACCTAGTGTCTCTTTTCAAAATACTGAACAACCATATAGATTGCCCGGACCTACTATCAAAAGTTTCGTTTAAAGTACCACATAAATATCCAAGATCTCAAGTTAAACTACTATCGCCCCCATTCCGAAAAACTGTATTAGGTTGCAATTCCCCTATTTCAAGGTTTTGTAAATTGTATAATCTCTGTTCCTCAAAAATTGAAGTATTTGGTATCTCCCTATGTAAATTCAAGTGTAATGTGCATAAGATGACTACTTTGTAATCTAATCGCTCTTTTTTTCCATTTATGAAATGTAGATATACAAACCTTTAAGAAAGTATTGTTGTTAAGTTACTAATTTATTATTATATTTCCTGCATGCTGTGTTTACTTTAAGAAAATTATACATTTAGAATGTAATTTAAAGCCTATTTTTAAATGTATGTAAAGTGTATAATTGTAGTGTAACCAAATAAATAAAAATAAATAAATAAATATTATTACCAACAAAATGTAATTTTTAAATGAGACAATGATTGAAATCGAATAGATTACCTAATTAATTTAGAATTATGAAATCCGGAAATTTATTAGGTAGGTACTAATAATGTTTTAATTTCCCAGATGAGAAAGCACAACGGCCTCCCCTTAGAGGATAACAATAAGATTCGTGTTTATTAGACTGTTGTCCCAAACGCTCTCTTAGTGTGCCCACATCCTAAGACCATACGGTAGCCTGGCAAGCGGGAACAATTTACCGAATTCCCGCGCCCATATTGTTTTAGTTAGAGGGTTATTAACCCAGCCGCAGGGCTGGGCCTATTAAGACAATCGATAGTTTTAAATGCAAGTGTCATGGCTTGGGACTCTAGGCCATACAGCCAAGTATTTTTTTTTATAAACAATACTTTGTGTTTTTAGTGTAATTAAAATACATAATAAAGTTAACTCTTTGAACATTCTTTAAGCGACTTTGCAAATGTTCATAGTAAAATATGCATAATGTTTTGATACTAGTTTATTCCTAACCCTAATCCGTTAACATGCGATAATTCTATGTAGAATTCTAGATAGATATTATCAAATAGTGGTATATTGCTGTATTTATTTAATCCTTCATTTATTTTATAATAGTAGCATCACCCTGAATTGGCCACAGAAAATAAAAAAAAGCCCTTCCATTCCGTTTTGTTTCTACGTAGGTACAACCCAAAATCTTCAATCGATAGATTCGTCTAAGCATAGACAAAAGATTTCGTTTTGGTAAACGGAAGCAGTTGTCAGGTCTTAATTTGTAGTCGACTATTTTTGTAATGTAATGAGTTATTAGGGCTTGGGATTAGATCGGAAAGGAACTGGTAGGTTGATGCTATTTTAATTTTTCAGGATGTTGAGTCTATAAATATTTATGTAAAAAAAAGTGCACTCTTTGTTCCTTTACTCTCATAGTTCGATGAGACGGCAATCCGACATGACCGATGAGAGATCGGGCGCTGGACCACCGGATTAATGTGTTTTCCTAGGCACGGGCGTGCAACCGCCAACTTCCTGACTCCGGGCTGAGTAATTTCAGAAAAACTCACACTAATTTTGCCCAACCCCGGACTCGAACCTGGGACCTCTCGGTCCTAACGCAGCGCTTGCTACCAATAGACTAACGAGGTGTCCTGTAAGAAATAATGTTGTGCGCGATGCTAAAGAATTACGTAAAATACGTATTTATTGTATGGAGTAAAGATATACCAACTTGTATAACAAAAAGTATGGTCATGGTCATCTATTCTCAATTGAATAATCTACTTATGTTGTTCTAAGAATAACTGGTTGTACTTAACTATGTATTTGAGCCAAGCAAGAAGCTTATTCATTACAGATACAATTACTTAAAATAAAGTTAAGTCGATCAATTAAGAGATTGATGGATGTGGAAGAAGCGAAAGTGGTGTGCTAGGACCGTAGCACATGGCAGGAAGTGATCTCTGCCTACCCCTCTGGGAAAATGGCGTGATTGTATGTATAATATATATTATATTTGAATGTTAAAGCTATTTTATAAGCTAAAAATGTAAGTATTTGTACTAAAACTAAAGTTAGGTCCATATATGAGTAGATACCACCTAATAGCTTACAGCTGAGATATCAGTGGCTTTCGGGCTAATGTGGCATATGCTGAGGCCCGTACCTCGTTGACCACTTAATAGTCCTTGTCTATGATGTGTTATTTCTTTGTTTGAGTTTTTGTGTCTTGTGTATTTATGCCTCATTGTTTTTGTTATTTCTATGTCGTGCTCAATAAATGTTTTTCTTTCTTTCTTTCTTTCTTTCTTTCAGCTAATTTAAAGATTGAAGATCAATCTCTAATTATCATCGGCCATAGACCTGTTGGAACAATTAGTTAGATCTAAGTTTTACAAAAAAAGCTTGGTTACAAGCCTACCTACCGCAGACATCAGTAATTCGTAATTTACTAATTATGGACCGTAAAATCGATTCGTTAAACCACAAAATTGCTTGTTCTTTTTAGGACAACCGCACCCACAGATCGGTAATATTGACAAAGGTATGTATGTATATTCAATACACAATTATGGTCATACAAGGCCATAAGAGTTATAATCCTAACTGAATTCAATTACAAGGGCAAATTTAGACTGTGGCACGCCAGATATATTAAGTCTTGAGTCATTGTTACTTAATCATTCGAGTAGTAGTCAATAACATATAATTATTGTTTCAATAATCGGTCGTAAATCTTGAAGGAGTATTATTAAGATTACTTAGGTATCGGTCTTAATTTCGATGAAGATCCGTTAAATCCGCAGGACAAAATTTTAGTGCACAAGTGTGCGCGCAAACACAAGTGCACTCCCAGCTTCCATACTCTCATCATAGTTCGGACGGTGATTATGATCGATGGGAGGTCGGGACCACCACAGACGTGCATCCGAAAAATGATTGTCTCTACTAATATTCTAAACAGAAAAATTAACAAATTTGGCTTGGCCCGGACTTGAACCGGGGAACCTCTCAGTCCTTACTTTCAAAAGATCAGCGAGTCAGTCAATGAACTGATAGTAATTATGGTCTTCATCACTAATTTAAGTCCTTCGAACTGAAAAAAAATATTGCCTACGTAAATTGCTAATTACAAGACCATCATACTCACAAAAAAAATCACATGCTCTATTTGAACTGATCATAGTGATCATTACACAAAAATGGTTTTCCTCAAATGCAAACCTTGGACCACTTTGACAGTAGCTAACATAGAAAAGTAACTCTATGGGCTCTACAGACCGACCGTTTTATTTTTCAAACTGACATACGAAGATGGCTTGGAGTAGCCTCGTCATCGTCACCGGACTTGCGGGGGAGCGGATGGCTCTCACCCCTAAACGACCATTTAGTGTACATTTATAAGAGAAAGTATTGTTGATAACTATAGTTGGACTCCCTTGGAGGTATATTAAAACTAGATACTATACTCTATTCCAATTATGAAGTCCTTTTTGACAGATGTCAATAGTTCAGTACTAGGGAAGTACCCTTAGAAGTAGATATTCAGCGGCAACGATTCTCGATTTGTAACAAATTTAAATCGAACTAACTTAGTTAAGTATTTGAATACTAGGGTAAATAAAAATTATCGAAAGAACAATTTTAGACATGCAAAACTTCCAAACTTGTTTTTGGCGAAAAAGAAATACACGATTGGATGTTAAGTATAATATTAATGAATAATGATAGTTAAGTTATTTAAAATTTACACTGAGTTTAAAGGATCATAACAGTTATAGGCTCGTGTCAAAGACACGTGTTTGCACCGAGTACCTATAGTTGCAACACTAAATCAATTATACGAATTGTATCGCGTAATGGAGTAACTCAACAGTTACTATGAGCATCAGATTAAAATAAAAACAAACAATTCATTTGAGTTTTTATATTTGATTTTACAGTTATTAATCATCACTGCTTGATTTATTAATTTATTTTGTTATTTTATCAGTTTACATATTACCTGCAAAGGACTGCACTTTTCATTACGTTTTATTGTAAAATGCATTAAAGTTATAAGCAGCCCCATTGCCGCTAGATTCATTTTCATTCGCGAATGATCGGTTTAACTAACCGAATACTTGAGGCACGTCACTACGTTTAAAAGTAAAACATAAACTATAGTACGTAACTGCATACGCGCAAAAAAATATTATTTTATTTTGAAGTTCAGATATAGAAACAATAGTTAGATCAAAAACAATAAGTTAATTTTGCTTGTAAATTAATTGTAGGGTGTTTTTGCATAATTGTATATTTTTTAAATAACGATTTCCTACTAAACACAAAAAGTGATATAAAATTGGATTTATTTGAAACGTGCAGAGTTACGTTCTTCGAAATGTCAAAAAGGACTTCATAAATGGAAGAGATACTAGTAAATTTAAATGCAATCACTGTGCCTTGAGGGCTGTTTTATTCCATTATTTCTCTTGCACATTATAATAAAGCAAGGTAATTAGTATTTTACAAGATTGTCGGTGATTACAACAGAATTACTTTCAGAATAAACCGGTAACTTTTATAGCTTCCTCATACTTCGGTATGATTTATTTTGCACTACGTTAAATTTTAAATGAGGTTTTTACTATATTTAAGTTGTTTCTGTAATGCTTTCCAGCTGATTAATGTAAGTGGCCAATAAATTTCTTGAGGCATTTTTAATATTATTATATTAAGTAGATTTATGTGCTCTTTATTGATTAAATTTACTTTGAATGCTTTATAAATTCTTTTCAACACAAATCAACTTTATTTTGTCTATTTCCCAATTTCTACTTTTTAGCAAGAGACGCTTAAAATCTAAATCTTACTTACACTTAATTATTATCACCAAAGACACATATGACTAAAGTTACGATAGATGCCGAAAGATAATATAATAATATAAAATTAGTCGGGAAAATATAACAAACGTTAAAATGAAAGCAAATCCCTCAATTATTATAGTTACCTACTTTTAGTTACTTTTCTATCATTACGACAATCTATTCAACAATTTATTCCGTAACGAATAGCAAAGTGACAGTTTAAAAACTCGTGAAAACACAAAGAACATGACGTTCTGTCATCTGTCACAATACTAACACATTTTATTGCGATACTTTCATTTGAAGTTAAAATTAGCCACATCACTAACAGTCTAGCGGGAAGACCGACAACGCCCCATTAAACCTTTATGAAACGTATTCACGTTTCAATTAAGTCGCAAATGCCTTTTTTCGGTGTCAAACTCATCTTTGCAACTGCACAACTAGCAATTGACACCATTTTCAATCTTATTACGGACCCAATTAAGCTTAAACTCGCTATTTCCAACGCCGTAACTATTTGCCTCCATTTTTAAAAAGTTTGTGGACTTTATATTTGACATGATAAAGTTGAGAATGTAAAGCCCGATGACACGGTAGGTTTGTGTTTTTAAAAGCACGAGGGAAACACAAAATAGTTTCATCAATCGACGTGAAGCCATGTATTTTTGGGCGATCAATTAAAGTAATTGATTTCACAGATGCTGGTTTCTGAGAACGCCGAGTCACCGCACTATTGCCAGGAATGGAGGGAAAAGTTTGTTTTTTTTTCGGCGGTTAGACCATAGATTTTGTTAGAGAAAAATTACTCTTTAGTCGGTAGATAATATTTATGTCTACGCCTCTTTGGCGAGATTAAACGATTTTTAATATGGGTATTTTCTAAGAAGATAATTGTATTAGTAAAGATGTAAGCAACTTTCTCATAACGCAGTCAAATTTAGTTTTACCAAAAAAAAAAACAAATATTTTGATTTTTAAATGTTACTTTGATAATAAAAAAGTCAATTTAATATCTAATAGTTTCCTAAATTAAAATGCTTTTCCACATACATTTCTTGTTAATTTGACCTGCGTTTGTTAGTTAATAAATTTTAAATACTCAAATAGAGTTAATTGATGGTATAATAATCAAAGGGATTTATTTCCCACTGGCATCAAGCCAGATATTCACACGAGTCTTTATAGAGATCAAAGCATATTTGATAATTAAATAAAAATAGGAAAAGAAGTATATTTAATGCTATTAATTTAAAGAATACAAAGATTCTTTGTACAAAACTATGACGAAATTAAAAAAAGTGTACGAATGTTTTTTGAAATATGACAGTGTTGGTAAACTATTCAGGCGTATTTCGTTTTGTTTTCTTTTATACAATGTTAAATATTTAAGTCTTTCACTATACTGGCATTGGCATTCAATACAAAATAAAAAAAATAATAAAATAAAAAATAAAACTTCTTTGCTCGTCAAAAAAAAAAACAAACAAAAGTTATTACCTACTAACTCTACACGACAATTAATAGGTTATTTAATTGTTTGCAATGCGGTTTCATTGCAATGCCGTTTTCCGCATAGCTGCATCGTAACTATTTAAAAAGCCACACAGATCACTACACTATGAATCTCAAGTAGGCTCGGTAATTCCTAGGATCCTTCAAACCTTAATCATTATTATGAATAAGTTGTGTACTCACACCCGCGTAGATTATTATCTAGACTTGAACGAAGCTAGACTATCTTGAACCTTACATTTCTACTTCCATATTCAGATCTTAGGTTTTATTATACTGGATATATCGGCAAATACATCAAGACCTATTGTTTCTAGAGATTAATGCGTAGGCAGAGGTCTTATTATAATAGGTATTGATAACCATGTTATACTGACACTTAGTTAAGAACTATCACTAAGTGTTAATAGGTCTTTTTGATTTGGTTTCTTACACCAATTTGAGGAGACCTATAGGAATGATAGCTTTTGGAGGAAGGAAGAGTTCTATGTATTTTAGTTTCGGTTATGTTAATTATCATCGCGATTGGAATAATGATGAAATATCCCTTCATTGAGTAAGTGGTAGTTAAAATTAATATGCGGATGGTAGAGTTGTGTTGGGAAATGTTGGTACTGGGAGTTCTATGATGAATTTGTTATTGGCCTACGCGTAGCAATGCTCGGGTTAGGCGAATCACATACAAATTCAATGGATGATTTGTATGGTAAGGCTGGTTGACACCATGGCACTTCGAATCCTTTTCACTATTATGTTTAATACTTATAAGTGCTCTTGATGTCATAGAGTAAATCTAGAGCTCTTCAATTATGAAAAAAAAAACTAACGGGAACAAATTAAAAATTATTATTAATTATCAAGTTTTTAGCGGACACTTTGAAAGAGTATTAATTAAAATTCTAGTTGTTGTAACATAACTTTACTTAGCTTAATTTCAAGTAAACCGCAGGTAATTCAAATCTCTCGACGCCACCTTTGTTTTGTAGGAACATATTTTATCCGCTAGGAATGGAAAATGCTTAAATGAAAATTAATTAATCAGATGAAAACATTTTCGACACTTACTTTTGCTATGAATTAATATGGATGCCAAAAAAACGAATAAGTTGATACAATATTCTTCTACAGTACAAACTAACCAACCATTTGGCTCATCATCTTGAATTAAAATCCTACCAATTCCAATGTCACCAAAGTATGTTTTGTCATTGTAAACATATTTTTTTCTCATCGTTATAATGACTTGTCTAATTTACCATTTTTGAACCGACGCCAAAATTGTTCCCATACCTGAAACAAAATAATGAGGCGAGATTAGAACATGATTAATTGCGTTTCTTTTCAATAAGTGTTCTATCTAATATTATTAATAAAAAAATTACTTTGTCTTTCTGTATTACCTAAACCAACACCAATTTTTTGAGCTTAATACTACACTTACATATTATATAGGCGACACTTAGACAACTCTGGCATTTAATTTAGTACCCTTTTCTCTAAGGTGATTTAAAATAAAAAAGACTTGTCTATGTTAGGTTAGTTAGAAAAGCCATCCTGACAATTGCTTAATCATGCTATATTTAATAAAATCAAGGAGTTCGGTAAAAAGACCCTAAATCTAACTGTCATCTTTTAACTTATGCTTCTTCCTAGCTTTGAAAAAGCCCATAACCAGACATTTGTACTTTCTGGGTACAAAAAGTACATTTTTTTTTATAAAAGGCTAACAAGATGACCTCACTCCACCTGATATGTAGGTAAGGGATGGTAAGCGGTAGTGAGATCCAAATATGAGGTCGACAGGCACAATAGATCGTATTGAGCCTGTCGCACTCACCCTGAAGGCCTGCTTAAATGCCGTTTCACGCCCCGCCTGAAGAGCCCGGGATCATAGGAGGGAGGGAAAACATGAGCTGGAAGGTCATGTGTAGTACAAACATTTCAATATGATATTGACATTTCAAATCGGGGACTTGGTCCCGCCATCTTGCCGCTGACAGGATTTTGTGCAGCAAAATTATATACCTACGTTGCGATTTCATAGACTCTACCAATCTACGTAAGTGGTTGACACTTAAACCGATCGATTTCGGTCATCAAACATTGTCCCCAGAAATTGGCAATTTAACAAATCGTAACAACAAACAACTCCCGCGCATGTTTGCGTTTCTCACAATTCTGTCGTGTTGAGATTGTTTAGCCAAAATTGACTCTAATGTGAAATTGTTTATGGGACGCCCACTTTGCCTTGGAAAAGTATGACTAATATTACTGTCATTGTACTGTTAAAAGCTATGGTGATATTTTTAGGTTTTTTTTTAAAATCAACGTTCGGGATGACCTCATTCCACCTGATGGTAAGCAGCCGTGAGGACCACACATGAGGTCGACAGGCACAATAGACCCTATTGAGCCTGTCGCCAACTCCCTGAAGGCCTGCTTAAATGCCGTTTTACGACCCAGTTTCACTTCCAAATATTAACGAAGACTTTGTATACCGTTTCATAATAACGACTGCTTAGTTAGTCTAACTAGTAAGTACAGTCTAAGCTGGTAAGTATTGAAATGTAATGTTCTTTTTTTTTGTTTAGGACTACAATCGTTACTAGATTTTACGAAGACCAAAACAAAATTAAGATTTGATATCATTGTAATGCAAAAAACGCACTACTGCATATATTAATCATTTTAATTAAAATTAAGTAAATAGATAAATATAACATGTTCGCCACACAAATATTTGTCCAGTGTGGGAATCGAACCCACGACTCTTGGAATCGTAGTTAATGAGCCTGGGTCAGTTACTACTGTTCCACCGAGCCAGTCAATGTATTAGAAAACTGTAACTGTCCGGGATATTTACCATGTTGTTTTGTTTTAATGAGCTCCCGATATTTCGGCACCGTTGCAAGCGCCATGATCATGGGTGAACTGTAGGACTGCGAGAATGATGTTTTAAAACAAAACAACATGGTAAATATCTCGGACAGTTACAGTTTTCTAATGTGTGGTGTGTAACCATGACAGTTTAAAATTATACCTATACAGTCAATGTATGTTTGTATAACAGTATGATACTTTTTAATTTTAAAAATCTAGACATTTTCGTTCTATCCCGGAGCTATCTGAAACCTATCTAGAAACTAACCTTCACTGAATTCATAAACAACTCGCAGTTACCAACAACAAGCATTTTCCACTTAAAGTGAGAACACAAAACACGATTTTATAGTAACCATAAACAAAGTTGATTTATTGGCTGGGCACATTTATTGTTTATATTGAATTACTGATTGGACCTTGGGGCAAGGTGAAATCACAAACCTTTGATGTTTTACATGTCGTTTGAAAGCGTTTATGTGTCGAAATAATATCGCAATAGTAAACTATATACTGATTCAGATTTAATATTTAGCTATTTATTTATTCGTTTTAAGTTTTACCAATGTTCAGTTAAGTTCGAACTTATAATTATGTTTATCACATTTCATCACTTAGCTACATTGGTATGATTTCTTACTAAGTTGCTTTAAGAAGCACTTGTGTTGTATGTACCAGAATCAATAGTGCTGTACTCAAATATATTTGAATAGTTAATATTCAATCAGATACGGGATAACTAGTAATGATCATCATCAGCCCATATACGTCTATCGATGGGCACGAGCATACCCTAATCTAGAGCGAACAGGCCTTATTCAACTACTAATGATTATTTCGTAGATGTGCAGGTTTCCTCACGATGTTTTTCTGCACCGTCAAAGCGTCGAAAATCAATCGTACATTATGAATTATAAATTTTAAAACACAGTGGTTACGACGAAATTCTAAGGTTGTGTATTCGACCAACCCGCTTTTGGCCAGTGTGGTTGACTAAGGCCTTATCGCCCTAGTTCAGTATAGGCCCGTGCTCTAGCAGTAGGGGCGTATATGAGCTGATGATGAACCATTATGTTACAATATATTGTCCCCGGTGGGAATCGAACCCACGACTTTTAATCCAAAACCAGGAGCTCTACCATATGTGCCATCAAATCCAGCTCTCTAGCCAATTTTATTTTCAGCTACTACTTACTACTTATAAATTTAATAATTCAAGGTTGTAAGACTATCCCATAGATTTCTTCTATATCCAAGAGGATTATACCGTACTAAAAAATAGACGCAATAGCCGTAGGCATTTACAAAGCAAGTATACATATACGAGACAATATTAGCCAGCTACAAATAGCCGGAGCAAACATACAACATACAACATAGTGATATAATCGCTAATCATGGATGATCACATAGCCCTCAGCATGTTTACAAGACGATTACAACAAACATTTCGTAATACACCACGTTTATAAAAACAGGGATTTGTAGTGACAAAATGGCAGCTGTTCAAAGTTATGAAATTGATGTGAATTTTTTTGGGATCTTGTGATGATGAAAATATAAATTTACAAATAATAATCTTGCGAGACTACGAGCCCTGTAGAAAGCTACTATTTATATTTCCAAGTATTTATAAATATATAATCACTTTCGCTTCATCCACATCCGTGACCGTGTGCCAGGACCGTAGCACATGGCAGGAAGTGATCTCTGCCTACCCCTCTGGGAAAAAGGCGTGATTTTATGTATGTATGTATGTATAATCAAACCCAGACACGGAACAAACACCGATGTTCATCACACAAATATCTATCACGAGTGGAAATCGAACTCACAAATCTTGGTACAGTAGCCAGTGTCGCTTACCATTGTTCCACCGAGCCAGACAAACTTATGATTCAAACGCAGCTCTGAAAAAAGTAAAGACCATAGAGCCAGTCGAAGACTCTACCATTCCCACTCATATTGTACAATCACGAACCATGTTGATAACTTGAACAAACAATTGCGAAATTTAATGTGCAAACGGTGTTTACCGTTTAAATATTGACATTATTTACCTAACGATGACTCCACTTGACAAATGAACCGACGTACGTTGACAGAATTCAAGAAAGCGTGTCGAAATGCAAACAGCTGTTTTAATTTTAAAATGTCAAAGTTCAAGTTGCTTGTGACGTAAATCATAAAAAATATAATGGTACTTTTTTTTAATGAATTAGGTAGTAAACATTGCAAAAAGTTGCTCTAAACGATCTTATTACTATTGAATACAGTGGAACTATTAAATTGAATAAAATAGGATCGGTGCCGTTAAGCTGTTGGTCCTTCATCTGATCTTTCCCATCTTCTCCATGTTAGTAAATTAATTGTTTTGGAGCGAAATAATTATGTAACAGGTTAACATCAATGCATTTTGTCCCATTAATTAACATTTGTTCCTATGAACTATCATCTTAGCACATCGAGATGGTAAAAAAGTAGTGTTAAATTGTTTTTATAATTAAAAGAGTAGATAGAGCTTACACAGGAAATTAACAGCGGATGTTAATAAACCATGAACAAATCAAAAGGAAACCGCAATGCACTTTCTATGGAAATGCACACCATAAATTCCGATCATTTCTTACCAAGAACCATTAAAGACAAATCGAAAAAAAACATCCCCCGTCGATTGCCAATAATTGCAATAAGATAAATTCCCGTTGAAAACGCCCACAAATCACATGACCCAATTTTATATTTCACTAAACAAAACGCCAGTGAAAATAAACATTACCGCCGATAAAAAGCCGTTCAACGAAACACATGGGCATCTATCAGATTACCTGGCCAGTGGGTATGAGCTCTGTTCCCGAATATCCTGCTAGGAACAGTGTGCCAATTTAGAATGGTGATGCAATATCTGTTAAGCAGGGTTGCTAAGGTTGGTAGTAATGAGGAACTTTTGAGAAAAAAAAAACAATTTTCTGATTCTGGGCTGATTAATTTCTTAACAGAAAAACGCACACAAATTTTACCTGACCACGGCCTCGAACCAGAGACCTCTCAGTCCTAATGCAGAATTGGCTACTAATATAGACCAACGAGGCAGTATCCTAAATAAACATAAATACAAATATACTGACTGGCTTAGTGGAACAGTGGTTAGTGACCCAAAATCACTACCTAGCGTTCCAAGATTCCCACTTGAGACAAATATCTATGTTACGAACATCGTTGTTTGTTCCGTGTCTGGGTGTGTTATCAAATATATTTGTGTATCCACTGCTGATTCCGATACCCGTAACACAAGTGCTTTAGCTACTTACCACGGGATCAGATCAATGTATGTGATGTTGTGAAATATTTATTTCACTATCTTCTTCTTCTTCTTCTTCTTATAAATAAAAATGAATTTCCGTTCGTTAGTCTGACTAAAACTCGAGAACGCCCGGACCGATTTAGGTAATTTTGGTTTTAAAATGGTCGTCGTAGTCCAGGGAAGGTTTCAATGAGAAAATATAGAAAAAGAATCAGTATTGGCGGTATGAAATTCGCCGGGACCACTAGTTTATTATAAAAAAACTACGATTGGCAACCCTGCTCACAACGGCATCACCCAGGTTGTTTGATCTTCAAATTTTACGGGCGATGATAGAATCGGGGGTCAACGTAAAATGGTATTTGTAATATCTGCTCTATTTCCAAAATAACGCACGTACATTTAGCTCGGAATTAGGTTTTTAGGTTGAAATGTTATGTTTCATCGGAAGGGGAACAATAAATCGGCCGGATTGGCTTTAGGTAAACTTTTTGCGTAATATTGCTTTGGTGTGTTAGATTAGAATTTGTTTGAAAGGTATAGGATATATCGTTTATGTTTATAGTAGATTTTAGACTTTCGCGTTCCATTACACTAAATATTAGTCTTTATGGGTCTACATGCGTTATTAGGAGTAGCAAATTACATAGCTACTTACTACCCGACGTTTCGACTGAGTTGCACCAATCATGGTCGCAAGAGACCATGGTTGGCGTGTAGACCCATAAAGACTAATATTTATGTTTATATACGTTTATATATGATGGTTATAAGATCGGTACTGTACAGATTCGGATGCAAAAATCGATAACGATAATAAGCAAGTGCATGACGTTTATGATTTGTTTTTCGAAAATTTTAAGCAAATCAGTTTATTTTTTATAAAATTAAGATAATTTTTTGTTCTTCATATTGTTCGACGAATTTTATTTCTCATTCCTCCTAAAACTTCAGCTAATCAATACCAGTCCTATTTTTTGTCCAGTAAAGAATATTATATCTGTCCTCCACTATCTTCTTTTTATAAATATAAAAATTAATTGCTGTTTGTTAGTCTGACTAAAACTCGAGAACGCCCGGAACGATTTAGGTAATTTTGGTTTTAAAATGTTCGTCGTAGTCCAGGGAAGGTTTCAATGAGAAAATATAGAAAAAGACTCAACATTGGCGGTATGAAATTCGCCGGGACCACTAGTATTCTTCTTATAAATAAAAATTAATTGCTGTTTATTAGTCTGACTAAAACCCGAGAACGCCCGGACCGATTTAGGTAATTTTGGTTTTAAAATGTTCGTCGTAGTCCAGGGAAGGTTTCAATGAGAAAATATAGAAAAAGAATCAGTATTGGCGGTATGAAATTCGCCGGGACCACTAGTTAAATAATAAAATCAGTACATGATGAAATTGAAATAAATTCCTGACAATTCAAAAATTCTAAAGGACAACAAAAAAACGCACTTACTTAACGTACTAAAGGGCATTTTTTTAATTCGTACTCATAGGTATCGCAAAAAAATGCCAGAACTTATCACTACAATCTTCGATAGGCCATAAATATTACTGTGTAAGCGGCTGTTCAAACAAATTAACCCTAATTCATTGGAATTATTTATTTGACTCAGCACCTGGTTTTAAACCGATGGGGTGGAAAATTGCAAAGGTCTCTCATCACCTGTCTTCATTCGTACTGCGCAGTCATTGATACTATCGAAGTATGCTCATTTTATAGTATTTTTTTCTTAGAAAGACATAATCTATTATATAAAAATGAATCGCTAAATGTGTTGGTAAGCGCATAACTCAACAACGCCTGAACCAATTCAGCCAATACTTTTTTTTTAAATGTTCGTTGAAGTCCAAGGATGGTTCATTTTGGCGAGAAAAAATTCCGCACAAACTTCATTGTTCCACTTTCATAAAAACGGATATTTTTATCTTTTCAAACAAACATCTTATGATAGTTGCAAAACTCAAACTGGACGAAGTCATGTCGGTAAGTGCGGAATTTGTGGGTAGAATAAGTAAGCAAACATACAATTGATATTATCCCAGTAACAGAGGTTTGTACATATATAAAGATCCTTACTAATGGAACGAAAGTCCCAAATCAAATGTCACAAATCACAATCTATACTTATTATAGATATGAGGGGGTTTTCAGTTAACGTTCCAGGTCTCATCTTAAACAGGTTTCTACTGGTTAGAAATTGTTTTTTTTTGTTGGATAGACCATTTATTGATGAAGGCTTTAGGCTACACAACATAACATTGCGATCGATAAGGCTAAAGAAACAATAAAAAGTGTAAAAAGCGGTGGGAAACGCGGACGAAGTCGCTGGCTCAGTTAGTTTTTCTGATAAATAGTCAGTGAATAAGAAAACAACATATTTTCATTAATTTGATCTATTTCCAAAAAAAATATCTCGTTACTCCATCGTTCGATATCAGTTGTCGTTTTCGATCACAGGTCGAACATATCCAGTGACATCAAAGTCCCGTATTTATAGAATGCAACGCTTTCCGGCCGTAGACAAGCTAGAATGTTTTGGATTCGCGCCAATGCGGACATCGTTCGTCTATGGAAATAGATTAGGGTTAATTCTGTGATTGTCTATGCTCCTTTTTAGGGTTCCGTAGCCAAAATGGCAAAAACGGAACCCTTATAGTTTCGTCATGTCCGTCTGTCCGTCTGTCCGTCTGTCCGTCTGTCACAGCCGATTTACTCGGAAACTATAAGTACTACAGTGATGAAATTTGATGGGAATATGTGTTGTATGAACCGCTACAAAAATATGACACTAAATTGTAAAAAGAATTGGGGGTGGGGCCCCCATACATGTAACTGAGGGATGAAATTTTTTTTTTCGATGTACATACCCGTGTGGGGTATCAATGGAAAGGTCTTTTAAAATGATATAAAGTTATCTAAAAAACATTTTTCTTAAAGTGAACGGTTTTTGAGATATCAGCTCTCAAAGTCGTAAAAAGTATGTCCCCCCCCTCTATTTTTATAACTACGGGGTATAAAATTCTAAAAAAAATAGAGGTGATGCATGCTAATTAACTCTTTCAACGATTTTTGGTTTGATCAAAGTATCTCTTATAGTTTTTGAGATAGGTTGATTTAACTGTAATTTTGGTTTTTGCTGCTACGGAACCCTTTGTGCGCGAGCCCGACTCGCACTTGGCCGGTTTTTTCTATCGCATCCTGTCGCGGGGTTCTTTTTTCGAATTTTCTGAAGTTCAGTGCCAGTTATAAAATGGGGAAAGAATTTTATTGGTTTGTACTTTCTACTATGTGTGTGGCGCTGTAAAGTATAGCTCGATAAAAAAAATAATGCTCAGGCATTATCGGCCTATTGTTTATATAAATAGAAAGCTCTTCAGATAGGTAAATTTATTGATGATGTGTCAAATCTATGATTTGTGGATGAATTAAACTTTCATCACCTTCTTTTTTAAGATGGCTTTGATATTTAGAGGTCTAGATTTTAAGAATATATTTAATGACAATAGTGACAGCTATAAACCTATTGAATGATATCATGCACCCTTGACTTCTTTTAGAAATTAACAGTCTAGGCTTGTATGCATTATGTTCAAGTTGGTTTCAGTATCAACAGCACGCCATATGGTAGGCAAACCTTATACGGAACAAAATTAGAAATTGAAACAAACTGATCATAAGATAATGAATATTGTACGACGTGTTACCGTCAAATAAAACCATTAAGGGTTATCGCGAGAACCGTAAATGGTACAAGGCCTTTTAAGGTGGGCTTTCTGCCTACAATAAAGTCCTTAGGGATGTTAGGTTTATCGATATCGAAGCCCAAATTCTTCCGCGACTTCGTCCGCGTAGATTTATGTTTAACGGGTAAAACATTACTTCTTTATAGCGCAGTCGGTAAAAAAGTAGCCTATGTCCTTTCTCAGGCTCTAGACTATATCTGTACCAAATTTCATTTAAATCGGTTCAGTACTCTATGCGTGAAAGCGTAACAGACAGACAGACAGAGTTACTTTCGCATTTTTAATATAAGTAAGGATAAGGATTTTCTAAAGATACGATAACGTTCTTTCTATTAAAAATAATATCTCACCCATTTCATAATCCCTCAGTCTAGTTGCCGGATCGAAAGAAGAGCAATAATAGATTTTTGCAAGCATTAGTTAAACTATGCTAATACTAGGCAAAAAAGTATGATGAGTGAGAGTAACTACGCTTTTAACCCATACTCTTAATCATAACCACTTCATCGATAAACTTGAACTTGAGAAACACATCACTAACTCTCATAAATATGTTCCCACCTCTAATAAACCTAGTACTCATTCACATTGCTCAAATAAGGGTTGTGGTTGCGGCATTTTCTAGATATTTTATTTATCGATACCCAAGCGAAAGTTGCATTGAATGTTGTACCTCCTTATCCAATAAAAAACATAAATGTGAAATGAGAGCCAAGTTCAATATTGCCTTGGTTGTTGACTTCAGCGACAAAAGAAGTGAGATCTAAATGGGTGCCAAGTTCAATGGTCAACCCAGAAATTTATTTATAAGTAACACTATAACATACCTATCATATCTTCTTATAACATAAGATAATGTATGGTGGTAGCCTATGAAGGTCTGTCTTGGCTAGTTTCTATAAACCTACCAACGTATTATTATGTTCGCTTGCTAGTTTCTACCAACAATCCAAATTTTCGGAATTATAAAATAAAAACCGACAAATACTTGTAGGCTTAGAACTTGCGACGGCTATAATTCATTTATGAAAACTAGCCAAGACAGACCTTCATAGGCTACCACCATACATTATCTTATGTTATAAGAAGATATGATAGGTATGTTATAGTGTTACTTATAAATAAATTTCTGGGTTGACCATTGAACTTGGCACCCATTTAGATCTCACTTCTTTTGTCGCTGAAGTCAACAACCAAGGCAATATTGAACTTGGCTCTCATTTCACATTTATGTTTTTTATTGGATATCATTACTTTTTGTGGAAAAGTATATATCATCGTTACGCCGTGGGTCCTTTGAAAAGGACAAATTCAAAACTAAAACTAGACTTTATGTAGGTACCTACCCTAAGTAATAAATATGAAAACCGACTATAAGTACCTACTCTTAATTGTAAGTAAGTAAGTATACCTAAATATACACCGTGAAATTTTAGTGGTTGTTTTCCCGTGGCAGAACGATTTGCCTTTAGTAATACTATCGAATCATGCAAATAATTCCTCGAAAAAAAAAATTTTTTTTTCAAATTTTCAAAATAATAGTTTTCCAACTCGAAAACGAGAGAAGTTATCGTTATTTTTGAAGATGTAACGTATTCAGGTACTGCTTGCCGCATGAAATCGATGCTTAAAGCTAAAGAAGCTCTACACCCTAAGTCATAAAGCGGTTCGAACGTGTTTTCGAGTTACTGTTAAACCTTTCGTAATTATCAAAAAGAACTGCACACATCTTTTGTACTACTAAGATAAAATCATTTTACTGCGGGAAAACAACCACTAAAATTTCACGGTGTATACTTAGTGCTCTGCCTTAGGTATTTATGTTAAGCGTTCATAATAGAACCAAACCTAATTATTAAAAAATTGACAGTTTTTTATTTTTTCCTTTGTATTCATGTAATTACCTATCTGCATACCAAATTTTAACTCTCTAGGTCATTTGGAACTGGGTTAGAATTTTGATCTGTCAGTCAGTCAATGATAAAAATGAGGATTTTTGGACATTAATATCTAAATAACTGTTTGAGATAAGCTTATGAAATTTAGAACACATTATTTATCTCGCAAGTCACAATATATGAGCCAAATTTGATACGTTTATGTGAAATAGTTTTTGATTTATGAGGTGTTCAAAAGTGGTTCCAAATGGTTCGTGTAATATTACACACGGTGCGGCTCGCCAGTTCTGTTTCTTGAACCTTGGCTTGACACGCTGCCGCGTGTCTAGATTTGAGAAGCATCGATGTAATTGGTGTTGGTTTTTGCTCTTATTAGGCTAAGACAGCGAAGGTGTTTAGCTGTTTGAGGCGAAATTAGGTAGAGATTAGAAAAGTCTAAATAGGGAGTCGCGCAAGGTTGGATGATGGGCCCAGTGTTGTACATAGTATATACCAGTAAATGTTTAGTGTGTTGGTTTTTCTAAGTATACGAGTATATGTTTATCGTCTGATGAGTATAAATAAAAAGTACGCGAATAAATATTTGAATTTGAATCTAATTGTGATAGTGAACACCTTAAATGTACTTAACAAATGGGGGACGTACTAAAACCTTGTTTTTTCTGTAGTGTGCAGATTTTTTAAATTCGGCAATAATATCAATGAAATAGTTATCTGTTCTTATACAATAACTCCTAATTGATACTAGTGTTTAATATTCAGAGAAAATTGCGTTATTGTACTCCTACAATTTTTTATTATTTCTGTACCTGCACAAAATTAGACCACCAAAGTTCACAACGACATCTGTTGGCCGACATTGAAAACTAAGTAATTCGATTCAGAACTTATCAAATGCGTGAAGTGGGTCAGATAAAAGCTTGCGCATACGCTTGGCTCGTGCACACCATACGGTAATATGATGCCCTTTGACGCCGGCCCTATGATACGTTTCCTTTGTACCAGAAGGAAATGGCTTGTAGGGCGTAGTGCTTTTAATAAGCTTTCAATGATGATGATTGTACTAATTGTCAGGTATTATGAAACTAGTTTCCGGTTAAGGTGACCAATCATAACGGAGATTAGCCAAATACACTTATTAGAATGCATTTATATCTTGATCGTACCTAAGTGTCAATTCATGGTGACAAGGCTTAAATTATTAGCTACTAGGCACTCGTCAGCCAAATATGGAAATAAATAAATATTTGACTTCTACTTGGACGAACGCCATGAATAAGCTACATTTAAATTGATTATGTTACATAGGAAAATAAAGCAAACTTCAATACGAGATAATATAATAAGCTTTATTTTCAAAAAATACACATACAAATTGCACTTATTACTAGTGGTCCCTGCACTAAGCTATGCTTGTGTCGCAGAGGCCGGGTTACATTTAGCAAATCTTAATTTTATTGCGGACGGTTAAAGCCAGAATAAAGGTTTCTATAATTATAAAAAGAATTAAAATAAAATCTTGTGTGTAGAAAATATAAAAAATGAGTGTGTGTGTGTCTGTGTGCGCGTGTATGTGTGTTGGTGTGTGTGTTTGTGTGTGCGTGTGTGTGTGTGCGTGTGTGCGTGTGTGTGTGTGTGTGTGTGTGTGTGGGGGTGTGTATGTGTGTGTTTAGATATTATACAAATTATCACAAAAATAGTTGTTTTTAGACTGTTCCCTCTCAGTCCATTATACGTTAGATGCGTTCAATACATTTAAATTTTTAGTCATAACACCCAGTTTGCAGTGAAATGAGTTATGTGACTCAATGAGTTGACTCAATATACTGTTCCCATCTCTACATTACCCACGTGTATATTCAGTGGAAATAAAACCTTTAGACAATGGGAACGCAATGGTTCAAGATAGATAAATGCCACGCAGTCTGTTTGTGTTTACGACCGAATTCTTTAGTGTCTGCGCAATATTTTGCGTCTTAAGAGTCGTAGGTTCAAGATTATACAACTACCTTAAGGATAAATAATAGTAGGTAACTGCCTTAAGGATAAATACTAGAAATACTTGAGTTGACTAAGGCCTTATCGCCCTAATTTAGGGTAGGCCCGTGCTCCAGTATCAACAGCACAGTAGTGGGAAAGTATATGGGCTGATAATGATGATGATGATGACTAGAAAAACTAGGTTTTACTTCTTCTTGGTTCTTGACATTTTAGAAAACTTTAATTTCAAACTTTTTTATTTGTAAATAATTGTCTTATGTGATCGTTACTACTGAATCTACTTACTTTTATTATTTGTTTATTGCTACTTGGACCTCTACAGCAATATATATATGCAGTGTTGTTAGTAAAATGATGTTTTGTAGGTACCGAGTGCACGAAAATGCTACTAGACGGATTTTGATGAGAAAGGGCAATATTTTTGAACTAGCCAACTTCAACAACCACTACACAACGCCATTATGTTCACGGTTTTCTTGCAAAGTCATAAGCAGAAGCTAGTAGGTATTATACATGTATAAACAAAGATATTCTAAAGGTTAGTCTCGTGTCTGTCAGTCTGGTATTCTGTTAACACAGGTGTAAGGTACAGACATTCTTTAGCGTACGGCCCAGACGGGACTGAGTGTGATTCCCAGAAATGGTGAGCACTCTCATTCATTTAGGTTAGATTAGTCAGGAAGGTTGTTTTTTGAGACAGCTAATAAATTTAATGGCACATTTTCTTTTTTTTTGTTATAATAAGGCTTCCAAGATGGCCTCGCTGATGGTGTGCAGCTGTGAGGGCTTTCTTCTTCAATACTAACAAACTTTCAAGGATAAATACAGCAGTTAGCATGAAGTATGTTATCCAATCCTCCTTCTTAAATCCCTCTAACTAATAAATACAAAAAATATCATATTTCGTTTTGTAGTTTTAAAGATTTAAGCGACTTTGCTTTATACTATGTAATGATACAGCATTTACATTTAAATATGTATTTTAAATTGTATTTGTTTTTTTATAAATTCTTCGTCTTAAAAGAGGTACTAAATTTCCTTACCAAGTAAAAGATCAGGTCGAGAACCAAAAGGTTAACCAAAGACGAGCTTGTAACCTCAAATATGAAGTACTCTATCCACCTTTGTTCACAGTAATAGCACTATGGCACCATCTGTTCATTGCGCAAGCTCTGTCTGTACGTTTAGAGATTACACACTATTTTTATAGACAGCGTGAAGCAATTTTTATGACTACTACGCAAAGATCCGGATTCAATGGTTGGTTTAGTGAGGTCACGAGGAAAGAAGATAGTGGGAATGTTACATGAATGAGGTTTAATATTGGAAGATGGTTTTACAAAGAGAGATAACATACTTATAAGAAATTCTATTTTAAACTACATAACAATACAAAATCGCGTATACGAGTAAAGTACATAGAGGGTACTAAGTATATCATATACTTGAAAGGAGTAGACACAGAGCTGACGAATGACAGGCCCGAGTGGAAGAAGTACACATGTTGCGCCGACCCCACTTAGCGTGGGACAAGGGCAGGAGAATGATGATGATGATGATACTTAGTACCCTCTATGAATGAAATTTGACATTGGACGATGGTTTCACAAAGTGACAGTTAGTAGTAGAAAAGATTTGTAAATAACATACTAAAATGTGTCATCTCGGTAAGTTTACAATATGTCAAAGAGATTCCTTTAACAGTACTTTTTAAATTTAATGCGATAATTACAGCAGTGCCAAAGTAAAAAAAAAAAATTGCTCATACATTTTGGGGTATAAAGGATGTAAAACATTTTTTTAATATGACTGTATTGATAACGCAGATTATATAGGTAGTTTTCGGAATTCATTAATGGTTTCTGAACGTAATTACGTTCGCAAACAGATATTATCTCATTTACTACTACAGATTTGTCATGAAATAGTTCAAAATACAAGGTCTGGGAACTTGCCAAGTACAAAATAGTAGTTGCATCATACTAACTACTAGAAAACGATAAAACCGAATGTAAGCTATACACGATAAATATTTAGATCATCGTTCTGGCAAAAGCATTGATGATTCAGGAATTACGAATTTAGAGATATTATTGAAAACAAGCGGATTTTTTTGTAGTACACAGTAGGTAGTAGTCAACATATTCGTAGTTTTTATCATTGGAACATGTAAAAACATTACAGTACAGAGTACACATTAGTACACGTTATAACTTATAACCAACAAAATAAAACATGCTCGTTTAAAATATATAAACTCCAAATATTTTTCGAGTATTTCGACAAGAAACATACATAAATGACATACTTACTCGTAATTAAACTAGGAAAACAAAAAATAAAGAAATTTTCAACTTTTTTTATCATAAATTGTCATGGTGATTTTTTTCTACTAAGTATGTAGATTATGAATTTTTTTTTCCTTTTGTAATTTTTTTTTTACAAATGTTTCTTTTGTTTTACGGAAAACATAACCTGTAGCAAACACGACATAAGGTTGGACACCACCGCGCTTTGTAGTCACACACTTGGCTTGCGCAAGAGTTGCGTCCTCATTCCTAATAATGGGCTCTTTCGGGAACGGACTTCGGGACAAACTCGTGTCAATGTGTAAGGGAACGCTTTTAGCTGGATGTAAAGTGCCACTTTTAGTTTAACTATAAATGTTGGTCGATATTTGATTTGATAAAATAACATACTGAATTTTTTATCAATAGACTGGGGAAGGATATGGCTATTTTTTTAATGTTTTGTGCGGAATCGCAGGCGGGAGCTAGTAAACTGGCTCTTTTATGTGTAAACAATTATGCTGTTAAGTTTCATTAGGTACTAAACCAAAAAATTATTTAGTTTTTGCGTGAAAGAGTCACTAAATCAACCATTATTCACATCCCTTTGCTTCTCCATCTATACATACCCACAAACTTTTGCTTATCTCTTTTATCATTTATATGGAAGTACGGATAATTAACTTCTAAAATATACCTAGAACTCTATATTTTGCACGTAGGTCGCTCGCGACCATGACTGGTGCAATCCAGTCGAAACGTCGGGCATTAAGTAGCTATGTATACGTAGACCCTAATTCGTTTCTACCGTAATGGAACGAGAAAGTCTAAACTCTATTCTATTTCCACTTGTCTAGTCCTTTGTACAAATAAACGGTAAATTTTAAAAGGCAATATCTGAAACCAACTACCGTACATCAAGAAATGAATTGGACATACCCCGAGTCGTGTTGCATTGAATGCTAATGAGACGGGGCAACATGAAGTAGAATCACGGAGAGACCCACATTCGATGCCCGGACATGCCACATGTCTGAAGATGGATAAGGCTTCTAGTTTGTGATCCCGTATCCCAAGTATTTGTAAGGTTTTAGACTTTCGCGTTCCATTACACTAAATATTAGTCTTTATGGGTCCACACATATCAGGAGTTTTTTTCTTATAGTTTTTTTATAATAGGCTAACAAGATGATCTCACTCCATCTGATGGTAAGCGGTAGTGAGGCACAATAGATCATATTGACTTTACCCTGAAGGCCTGCTTAAATGCCGTTTCACGGAGGGAACATAGGAGGGAGGGAAAACATGAGCTGGAAGGGCATTGCTTAAATGACACGTGCCAAGACGACGAAAAGAAGAACTAAACCTCTTAGTCCGAGCCACCAGCTCCTGCATTGTATGTGGAAGGCAGCGCTGCCCAGCACGTATCGATCGGGAGTGGAAAAGAGAGGGAGAGACTACCTGAAATAGCTCTTCAGAGTATTCCCCATTATAGAGAGGGTAGAGAACATTAGACCGGAAATGTCTCTACATAATTGTAGAGGCTCCAGGGTTCCGGACACCTCTACATCACCGACAATACGGAAAGCACGTCGCTGCAACCTATAGAGGGCGTCCAGTAAGTATTTTGCGGAGCCATCCCAGAGGTGAGAGCAATATTCCACACATGGGCGAACTTGTGCCTTATACAGAAGGCACAAGTAAGTAGATATAACATTATTGTTTTGATTTTCTAAATTCAAAGTCACTCACCAACTAAACTAAAACCAAAAGCTCTCAAACAGACTTCCTATAACAAACACCCGCTATATTATTTCTTAATATAGCTCAGAAAACTAAAACAAAATGATGTCACTGATAAAGAGATCAATGCGAGCGACCGCTCTTATCAAAGCTTATTATGTAAATACTTCCTCAGTTTATCAATGTTTCTCAATGAAATGCATGTCAGAACATGATAAGGTTGCATCAATGTGCACAAGCTACTAATTGGACTGGGGAGTTAAGTAAATATTTGTAATGAACTAATGTAAACTGTAATTACTGACCTATAGCGTTGTTGGACGTGATCTACCGACTTTGAATGGGTGGATGTGTAATATGTGTATAGTATGTTTGACTATGTGTATTTTTGATATGTTTATTTATAAAGAAAAAACAGAGGTTTACGTAATATTATAACAGTAGTCCCACAAAACCATTTAAATAGTTTTTCTGTGGGATCATATCGAGTCTCTAACTTACAAACTGGTTAAAAAGCCATATGTGTATTATATTATATTGTAATGTTTTATTAATATTTTGTAATGTTTTGCTTTTATGTTTGTTGAATGTTATCAGTGATGACTTATTATACAATTGAGTATTTTGAGTCGATAATTGAATAAGTATTGATATTTATATGTTTTTTTTTAAATAACATAACCATTATCAATTAAGATAACGAAATATTTAATAGTTTTTTTTTTCCTAACTGTCTAACGATGATGGCTTGGTGATGATGACAAGGCTCCTCGCCTTGTCATCATCACCAGGCTTGCGGGGGAGCGGATGGCTCTCACCCCTAATATTTAATAGTACTAAATTAATTGAGATTTCATTAAACTAGTTTTAGTAAAATTTACGATATATCAGAAAAAACACTATTCCTATTGTTTCTCCCTTCTTATAAATCCCATAATTTCTATAATTCCTTTTTTTTAAACTATTACATCACAATTTTTTTTCTCAGTTCTTAACTTCACAGCATAACATTGCTGTAAAAGTACTTCTTAACCCAAT
Source organism: Maruca vitrata (assembly GCA_039566165.1). Classification (NCBI taxonomy): domain Eukaryota; kingdom Metazoa; phylum Arthropoda; class Insecta; order Lepidoptera; family Crambidae; genus Maruca; species Maruca vitrata. The sequence continues at coordinate 1,415,031 of CM076940.1, forward strand.
CCGCCACAACCTGACTAATCGCTTCAAACAGTTTCCAGAAACATCTATTTCAGTGCTGACACATGCTCGAACTATTAGGAAGTAGATGCCATAAGTTAGGTTGACAGTTCGCCAGTTGTCAGGGGACTGAAATAGTTCAAGCTATAGGCCACCATGGGAGAGATCTGTGTTATGTGAAGTTTGCTTATAGATAGGATTGTTCAAATGTAGGCTACTGTGCTTGCTGAAAACGTCAAATACAGTTTTTCTGAAGTAATCGTAATACTCAGCGCTATCTAGTGACTTAGCGGATTTAGCGCCATCTATGTTTTTTGCAAATCTAATGCTTTTTTCCATGATTTTTCTAAGACTTTCTCCAGACTCTTAACTTACAATATGCGAAATATGAAGAAGATTAATTGAATCTAAAACGTGATAAAAATAACGAACAGACATATATGCCCAATTACAATATTAGTTGAGATAATAATATGTACATACACGTGTATATTATTACATTTATAAAATCTATCGACGATTTAGAAGCTTTTTAAAATTGAATCCCAAAAAGTTCTAATACCCATTAAGTCGATATTTTCGTATCAAACCAAGCATGATTAATAATAGTCGTGCGACCACACCTCTGTTATGTTCACCGGACTGAGACAAATGGTGTTAAATAGAGACGTTTTGCGGTGTCCATCCGTTTGAGAATCGGTGAGACATTACCTGAAACAAAAAGAAAGAAATTATTAGTCAAACTCACCAAGTAATCATAAGTGCCATAATCACATTCAAATGTGATTAAAATGTACAAATTTTTTCAAAGTATAAATTGAGAGAGATTTGATTTAAAATTTGTTAAGTTTGTTACACTTAATTGTTTTTCCTAAAAGTTAACATCATATTGTTATATTAAACAGCAAATTTCAAATAACGATGTTTCAAGCAAAATGCATTCAAAGAAATCTATTTAATTTGTATCAAATCAAAAGACCATATAAAAATACAGATACACATTTTCCTATGTTGGTAATAGGCAAAATGTGGTCACTGCATGACCGCAAACGTAAATAAATAAAAACTTAAACTTTTTTATCACAAAAAAAAAAACTTCAAACTTTTTCGTAAAAATAGTCACTCTAAAAAAATGTCCCCCGCATACCGTTCTGCCCCAATGGGTAACCATTGACCTTACGTAGGGTCACGGCGTCTACATGTACGAAAACTATGGAGAAATGACAGTTTCTCCTCATTTGCTATAACAAACGACATAAATTGTTTTATTGTACGTGCCAATGAAGCAATTTGTACGCAAAATAAATTGAATGCTGAAGATTATGCTTGAATCGTTTGAATAATGGTGAAATATTGTCTTTTGTTCGAATTTAATTAAATATTGACATGTTTTTGTGGTTTAACTTTTTTAAAGGTATTTTATATTACGGGGAACTGTTAACGGTAGTTTGTTATATCTAAGTTACTTAAACGTAACTAAGATATTAACATAATATCTAAGTTACGTTTAAGTAACAAGAAAATAAATTATTACGTACAAATACGAAACAAAAGTGTTTTTAATTATAACCTCTTAGTAAAACTATTTAGTTTTTAAATGTTTTTTTTTTAAATTTAAAATAAATTAGTTGTTTCATTTAACATGTGGAAAAATTCAGTAACAAAATGTTTTGCGGTTAGGGATCAAGATAATGACAAAGAATTATTCTTTAATAAAATTTAATCTAAAAACAAAAACATTTTCATGTGTTGCTTAATTCAAATATGAACATTAATTTTAAAGACGTTGTAAATTTGTCACCTTTGTCAAAAAAAAGTCCCCTACCATCATCATTTATCATAACAAGTAAAAAAAAACAAAAATATTTTGTTCAAAATGTCTGAACAGATGGCGTTCCGACCCACTGGTCATTTGACCTCTTTATGGGGTTAAGTCGGTTAAGCTTACCAAATTGTATGGACAAATTATAGGTTTACCCATAATCAAGCCTTATGAATTTGAAATTACTTCTTTAGATATTTTGAAGTAACTCGAAGATAAAGAAAAATGTCAGTTAAACCTGTTTCCGAATAAGAAACCCTAGTGTAAATAATTTATATGGATAATGAATGATATTAAAACTAATTACAATGATGCAAGTTAATACCTAAATCACGTATAATTTTTTCGAGTTATTGTAGTGTTCCTGTTTGTATTGTTTAAATGCTACATTGAGCACATAAAATAAATTAAAAAGTCACATTAATTTGTGTCCTAATTTACACATTATAAATGTGACTGTGTATAATATTTCCACCACAGATAAAGTTATAAAGACAATACATTCTATACATGACAACACTCTCAATAAAGGTAATAAAATATATATAAGTGTCAGTTAACTTCACAAATCGTTAATACAAATAACATAGTCGCGTGCTTAGATTGCTAAGTAGGCAGACATAAAAAAATACGTCCTAAAAATGCTAATACCCAGGTCAATATCCTTAAAAGCATTTCTTTAGTAAAATAACACATAAACTAGGTAACACCAACGTGATTTAATACAGGTCGGAAATCGGAAGTATTTATCGAGGCACTGTACTAATAACATTACTGCCGCTGCCGTAAAAATGTTTAGTTTCATTAAAAACCTATACCTAGATAATCAGTACGTCTAAATTGTGAAACTAGGGCGATTGCCTGTTCTGTTTCACGTCTAGGCTAATAAATGAAGCACTATAGGAAATTAGCTTCAACACTCGACGGAATTAGGTCTATGGCAAATATACAAGACCTATTTGTCTGGATTGCGGTCTGAGTAAGGAGAGTTGAGCGTGTTTCAGATGTAAAGTAGGGCGTAGAATCCATATTACCTTTTTGAATGAACGAAAATTAGTTTTATTTAGTGCTATGTGATTTGTAGCAGAAGATGATGAGAAAAAAAAAAGCGTCCGACTGATTTCAGCCATGGCGGCAGATCTCAATTGAGATCAACCAAGTGCGCAGGACATATTGTAGAGCACAAGTGTGCGCGCAAACACAAGTGCACTCTCTATTCCCTTACTCTCATAGTGCACGGCAATCCGACATGACCGTTGAGAGATCAGGCGCAGGACCTCATAACTGTTTTATTACTTCACTTTTATCCCAAAATGTTTAAAGAATATTACTACGAATTGCGGTAGCGATCCTACCGCTTATAAATTGTATTAAATAGGCCTCTAGTATTAGTGACTTAGACCACACTCCATTCAATAGCACAGTAAACTAGCAAAAGCAAACTCCACTTACATCCAGGTAACCTGAACACAAATGAACATTAGGTTAATTGAAATACCGATCTACAATCTAGATCTAGTTTATGGCTATTTTGATAATGTTTAGGCAATACCTGAGAAAGATTTAGAACATAATCTATCTGGCCAAGTCCGCACTTGGCCAGCATAGGTCGACTACACAATCTTTGAATTCCTTCATAGGTTGCAGGTTTCCTCACGACGTTTTCCTTCACCGTTAAAGAGTCGAATAAACGTCCATTATGAATTTAAATTTCAATTTGGCGGGGTTTGAACTGGAGACCTCTCGCATGGCAAGCACTTACCAGCGACCATAACCACTCGGCCATCGACGTTTTTTCAGATAATCAAAATCTTTGAAATCCTTCATAGGTGTGCAGGTTTCCTCACGACGTTTTCCTTCACCGTTAAAGAGTCGAATAAACGTACATTATGAATTTAAATTTCAATTTGGCGGGGTTTGAACTGGAGACCTCTCGGATGGCAAGCATTTACCAGCGACCTTAACCACTCGGCCATCGACGCTTTTTCAGTTTATCAAAAATTTTAAAAATATAGAAAATTAGCTATATGACATAACCTAAATAAACATAACCTCAAATATTTCAGCACTGTAAGTATCTCATTCAAGTAAGAGCCTATGCTGGTCCGAAATTAAGTAATTACAAATACACACAGACACCACGCTTTCAATCAACAAGCCCAATAAAAAACCACTAAAAATCAATTTGACCCATTACAATGTATTTCGTAGAAACCACATTTTATCGTGACAATCAAACATAAATTCCTATTTAACAATACTATGAGAGTATTAAAATAGTACAATAGTATACTAAAGGGTTGGCTACGCTTGAGGTTAATAGCCCGCGAAATGTGGACACATTAGTTGGTGCGGGTTGTGGTGACCATAATATGTTGGGGATTATGGGGGACGTAAGTGAATTTACTAGGTTCTGTCACTTCGAGTGCGTGAACTCGTTTGTCAGTTTCCCTGGCATGCATATTCATGCTTGAAGCAATTTGGATAAAAATTTGGTATAGTATGATTGTCTTAAAATAAAGATAATTGTCATCTTTAGTTTAAAGACTACAGTCATCTGTAGTTTAAAGGCAACTGTCATCTTTAGTCTTAAAGCTGAGCTAAGCAGACTAGCCAATGAGGGTTTTCGCGAATGAGAAATTCACTAGATGGCAATACGTAGGCGTGAGGTCCAACTGCATCATGATTGGTGAATATTGACATGTCTGTCAATGTCACGTCAAAAATAACCTCCAAGGTCAAGGTCCAAGTTGGACCTCACGCCTACGTATTGCTATCTAGTGAATTTCTCATTCGCGAAAACCCTCATTTAAAGATACGTTCTGATGATTAAAAACTTGGCATTTAGTATGGAGAGAAGCTCCAAGAGTGGTCGGTCCAAACCCGGTACAAATATTTATGTATGATTTTAAGCTTTCGCGTTCCATAACACTAAATATTAGTCTTTATGGGTCTACACGCGATATTGGGAGTAGTAATTACATAGCTATAGAAACGTCGGGCAGGAAGCCCGACGTTTCGACTGGGTTACACCAATCATGGTCGCGAGCGAGTCGGTAAGTTCTATGTAATTGCTACTCCTAATAACGCGTGTAGACCCATAAAGACCAATATTTACCACTTCTAAAAGTCATAAATCCTGACCGTCTCCACAACACAGCCACCCTACACTGCCGCGCACTCTTGCGCACATCAGATTTCCCGCGACAAGTATAATGCGTTGCGTTTTGTCGCGTTTCCTGTCGTTTTGACGTGCATTTATTTTATTTAAATGTCGGTTAAAATGTTGGCCGTTAGCGGTTGTGTACTTAGATAAAAGCAATTTTCTAAAATATTTTTTATTAGCTTTTTTTAATTGCTTATGTCTCAAAAGTTTGTTTTAAGTCAAAAGATTACACCCCTTATAACGTAGGCGGTTTAAATAGACCGAAAAATAATAATGTTTATTATAACAAAAGTAAGGAATTGTGATAACGCCGGAAACGGAAGACGGGTCACGGCCAAGGATTTGCAAAGAAAAATCTAATACGGATAAAATTAGGCCAAGTTGACGGTAGCCTAATGATTAAATCAATTTGGTTTTACCTCTATGAAATCTTAATTTTAGTAGTTATATCTATGTTTTTTACAACTCCGTCAGTGTTAAAAGGCAATTAAGATCAACGATTAGCAATTTAATCACACAAACCAAAAGCACAATTTTTCTTCCCATTTGTCACTACATAATGTAATAATTTTTACATTTAATTTATTATACCAATTTATAAAGGTATAAAATGAAGTGCACATCAACAATACTCACTTAAACATCAAATTTAGATTGCTATCTGTAAACGTTTTACGCAATTTCATAAATTTATACAATACAAATTCAAATGTAGTTAGAAAAAAAAACAGATTACAACGTTACATAAAAATAAAATTGCAATTTACATTTTTAAATATTCTTTGATGACCTATTTAATTTACAATGTGCAATTTCAGCGACTAACTTGGCTATGCTCTACCGTGCCCTTATTTTATCGCCACTCGGAAGTGACCCGACCCTCCTTTGACCATAAGGCCCAGCCGCTTAATCACATCGAAATTATACATTGCCGCGAACTAATTACATTAGTCACGATCTAATTACTAATTTTATTTACTTAAATGCAACTGCAGTTTCATTGAAGGGAAATTTTACCTTATGAGTGAGAAATATGGTTGTAATTTGATTGGGAATTTTGATCTTGTTTAAAGGGCATCGGTCAAGGTGTTTGCGCCTATTTTACGTCAAATTGAAGTATGAATAAATTATGGGTAAAATGTGTGTGCATGTGCAGTTTGATTTACATATTTGTAGATAGCATTTCGCCCGCGACTTCGTTCGTGTTAAAAGATTACTGCTTAGGACAGTCGGTCAAAAAGTAGTCTATTATTTTTTCACCTTGACCGTGTTCGGCAAGACGCTGATTATTATATTTCCTGAGTTTTCTATTTTAAAATTCATGTAAGATTATTAGTCGCTTTAACGGTGAAGGAAAATATCGTGAGGAAACCTGCATACCTACGAAGAAATTCTAAGGTCTAGTCTACCAACCTGCACTTGGCCAGGGTCGTTGATTAAGGCCTAATCGCCCTAGTTTAAGCTCGTGCACAAGCAGTGGGGTCGTATATGTGCTGATGAATCCAATACAAATGCTAATTTATTACGATAAAGAAACCTAAAAAAATTAAATATGCTGGCTTGAATTCGTTGTAAGAGCTATTTGTGTGTCTAACTAGAACAAATCTTCTGCGATTTACATACATACATAGAATCACGCCTTTTTCCCAGAGCACCAGCACAGATCACTTCCTGCCATGTGCTATGATCCTGGCACACCACTTTCGCTTATTCCACATCCATCAACCTCTTCATGCACGCTCGTCGCTTCTGCGATTTATTTTAAACATTTCCTCTATATCTTTACAAATGCATGTTCCTTGAAACGGATTAATAAAAAGTAGCTTACTATAATTTTTAACGGCAACACTTTCATCTTTCCAATACAAACCTTGTTAGAGTATATGTTGCAACCAAATAATATGGAACTAAGAATAGTCCAAACGAGTTGCATCGATCAAATGCAGTCTTCCGGGCTGATACCCATTAATAATATAGCAACGGGATAACTATGGTGTCCCATTTCTGGGGAGATTTATTTTTGGACTCTATATTGGCATCTTTATGTATAAGGAACTTTGGATCGATCATAAACATTCGATCCATCTAGTTAAGAACAGTTTCGTGCCTAACATACCGTAAGTGCCTGTTCACACCTAGCGATTTCGAACGCGGCGAAATCGCCGCGATTCCGCCGCGTACTGCGATCATATTTCCAATATGAACGGACCTGCGCGGTAGAATGCGGCGCATGCGCTAAGCTGGTATGTTGGATGAGGCATAACCGTGCGAAATCGCGGCGGTATCGCGGCGATATCGCGGCGTGCATGCTGCGAGCTCGCGGCGAAATCGCCCAAAAATCGCTAGGTGTGAACACGCTGTAAAAGGTGGGTGCTATAGTGTACACGGTTTGTGAAACTGCCTCGGTGGTCTATTGGTAGCAAGTGCTGCGTTGGGACCGAGAGATCTCCGGTTCAAGTCCGGCAAAATTTATATGAGTTTTCTGTTAAAAAATTACTCAGCCCGTAGCCAGGAAGTTGGCGGATGCACGCCCATGCCTCGGAAAGCACGTTAAGCGAGTGGCCCCGCGCCTGATCTGTAAACGGTCATGTCGGATTGCCGTCTCACCGAACTATGAGGGTAAGGGAACAGAGTGCACTTGTGTTTGCGCGTACACTTGTGCACTATAGTACGTCCTGCGCTGTTGGCTGATCTCCATTGAGATCGGCTGCCTTGCCCGATATCGGTCGGAGGCCTTACGTTTTGTAAATTGTCATCAAAAAAGCTTAATGGATTTAAAATGTAGACTAAACGTTAAATTGTTCCGAAGACCTAGAAGATGGAACAATTGTTTTGGACAACTGTACCGGAATTTTTGCTGCTTCATATTACCAAAGTTTGAAGTTGCTTGCTCCACAAATAACTCAATTAATTTTCCCAAATCCCGACTCTACTAACACATAATTATCCTTACACCATCCTATTATTATATCGTCTAACAACCCAGCTAGTAGGCAGAAACACAACATTGAAAATTCTTGCGCAACTCGCGGTATGTGGAGCGAGCCAAAAATAATGTTATGCGTCTGAAATCTGAACAGATGCATTCGGGCGCATTCATCATGGCCGATGCGTTTCTGCTGCACCTATTAAGATTATGACGTCATTGATTTGAGTTTGTAAAATTATTATACAAACGAAAAATAATATTGACACAGAGCTTATTGATTTCTTTTCTCTTGCCTTAAATTGGTACATACATACATACATAAAATCACGCCTTTTTCAGGCAGAGATCACTTCCAGCGATTCACTTTTCACCTCCGTGGGAAACGTGACGTGACGGGTTGTGGACCACGTCGCCGCCATTCTGTCTTGTGCATTATTAAATTGATGGTAAGTTAAAAGACTGCATTCAGTCCACCTGTTTATGAGTCAGTGTTACTAACAGATACAAATAGAGGTCAAACTACAAATATATGATTTATTAAAATCAAATACATCCCCCTTTATAGTAAATGAATGAACTAAAGAATGACTAATCGTTTGTCTGGCTATCTAATCTATTGGTAAATACGAAAAGTACGGAAGAGCGTAGCGTCTAAGGGTTTTAAGCTTGGGATTCAAAAAACCTGTGTTTCTCACTTTTAGAGTCAAAACCAAACATAGATTCTGGCTTCACTAAGTTTTGAGCCCCAAAACCACATATTGATAAAACTCGAAAGTACCAGGCCTGTTTTGAACCCACCACTTCGCAGTCAGAGGCAAAGCTCCTCATCCAATCATCCAACTGGACAAATAAAACCAAACACATCTCATCCCATACACCGCTCCCATACAAAACTACCTATCACAAAGCTCATCAATGATACGCGATGGCCATACATCCTTCCCACTAGTGAGAAAGAGACAGGAAGCACCAAGTCTTTGATCAACCGCCTGATGGTATCTCTTCTGAGGAAAGTGTGGGCAATATTATTAAAGAGTTTTTTATCTGTAGCCCTTTTATACCGAATTAAACCCTATCACTTAGAAATAGAGCATAAACTCGAATGGTGTTGGACATCTCAAATATGTGAGGACAAGTGACGGATTTTTCATTTTAACTCATATGATGGGGTTTTTGAAGTGACGTCATAGGTTTAATAAGAGGAAGTAGCGGTGTGGTTAATGTTCTGTGGTATGTGGTCATCTTAATTAGTGTAGCTTAAGTGCGCATAAAAATTGATAGTGCACAAGTGTATGAGCAATCTGAGTGCAATATTTGGTCTTGGTATAGTTAGCCAGTTACCCGACATTGATTTTTGTAATAGGAAAATTTCGATTTTGACTGCCAAATTTGTAAAAGGTGCAGGATATTTTAGTGCGCAAACACAGGTGCACTCCTTGTTTCTTACGGGTAGGCGAGATTCGAAAAAAAACGTGATTTTAATCGACCTTTTATTAGCTTAATTGCCGTAAAAAAATAACTCTACCCTACTACTTAATACATTACATCCCTTTCTTGTAAATCGGTAAAAAATAACTATAACGACATTAAAAAACTAAACTAACAGAAACACCGACAAAGAACAAGATTAGTGACCAACTACAAATCTCGGCCGGGAATCGAACCCAACACCATTATAACGCAATAACAGCGCGTGATGATTCAACACTTACACAGATTAAATTAATTTGTCGTTATGGCATTACCTTCTTTTTTCAAGACGTGGGTAAGGCTTCCCTATCGAGTTTCATCAAGGTGAGAACCCAGGTTTTTTTTTTTTATAAACTTCTATCATCCCACTGTTGGGCAAAGGCCTTCTCCAATCCCGCCCACCGCTCTTTATCCAAGGTTAGCACTTGCTCCTTGATAGCTGGAACAAATCGTCACACCATCTTTTCTTGGGCCTTCCCATTTTGTTTTATACAACATAAATAAAATACATAAACCATAACGCTTAACAGACAGTATTTGTAAAATTACATTTTAAACTGCCTCGTTGGTCTATTGGTAGCAAGTGCTGCGTTAGGACCGAGAGGTCCCCGGTTCGAATCCGGGGTCGGGCAAAATTTGTGTGAGTTTTTCTGTAATGAAATTACTCAGCCCGGAGTTAGGAAGTTGGCGGTTGAACGCCCGTGCCTCGGAAAGCACGTTAAGCCGGTGGTCCTGCGCCCGATCTCTCATCGGTCATGTCGGATTGATGCCGTCTCACCGAATTATGAGAGTAAGGGAATAGAGAGTGCACTTGTGTTTGCGCGCACACTTGTGCACTATCATCTTTTCTTGGGCCTTCCCATTTTGTTTTGTACAACATAAATAAAATACATAAACCATAACGCTTAACAGACAGTATTTGTAAAATATATTATCGACTAATACCTACTCTATCTACCTACAATGCTGCAGTGTTTTCTCAAAGTGGGTTACTTTGAGAAAACACCCCAAATAATAAAAAACAGAAAATACTGTTCAAGCGGAAAATAAGCCACTTGGGCTTCTATTTCTGATTTATAGACAAAAATCGGCTAAGTGCGAGGCAGTTATTAGTCTTATGGTTTCGTACAAAGTTAATAAGTCTAAAAGCTCTTATTTAGCTTTAGTGGTCGGAAAACGTAGGATTTTCGTAGGTCTAAATCAATTCGCCAGCTTCAAATAACTGTTTATTAAATAGGCAAGCATTTTCAAATATTGTAAATTATTATTCGAGAGAGAGAAGTTTTGACATAATTGCAAATATTAATAGAAAAGAAATACTCTAAAACTAAATACGCATATTTTTATTTGTTGTTTTTATGCTATTAAAGCTCAATGTAAATTTAAAATTTGATTTTTTTTTACAAGTTTTATGTTTAAGTACGCATATTCAACTAAAAACTTGTAATTTTTATTTTATTTTGCATTACTTTTAGGTGTTTATTTTATTATCTCATTGAGTTCCAATGTGAATTGAAAATAAAAGCTTGTAAAAAAATACATACAACATATTTTAAGTGACTTTTAAACTTATTGGCGTTTTCTTTTAAGTTACGGATTCCTATATAAGATAGCCTATAGCGATGTAAATACCACAGATAAGATAACCAATCAGAGAACGGACAGATTTGATGAACGACGTGTTTTAAGGCATCTTTAATTAAAGGGTTTAAAGGGGTGAAAGTGATCCATCACTATTGGTTTTTTATTTGTTTTTATTAGAAAGATCTTTTGGAAGGAACCACATAGAAAACACGAATGTTGTTAGTTGGTTTCTAGTTGGAGAGGAAACGTGATTTCTTATTTATTTCGTTTAATTTTAAACCAATATGTGTTATAGAATGATCACGATGAATATGATATTTCATATTATTGTATAGGGGTGAGAGTCTCACCCCTATACAATACTTAATATGGAATATCTATCAGGGAGACCCGTAGACACGGGGGCCCTTCCGTCCGGCGACTGGCCAACTCCGCACAGCTCAATAACAATGCGACACTCCACGCCTTGTCTCGTTGTTGCCGCAGCAGTGGTCTCCTCTTTAAGCGGGCCTTCAGGGTGAGTGCGACAGGCTCAATATGGTCTACCTATTGTGCCTGTCGACCTCATGTTTGGATGTCACTACCGCTTACCATCAGGTGGAGTAAGGTCATCCTGTTAGCTTACTATAAAAAATATCTATCGGATATCGGATGGCTTTCACCGTGAGACCCATCCGCTCCCCCGCAAGTCCGGTGATGATGTCAAGACTACTCCAAGCCATCATCGTATGTTACATTGCTGACTGATTCTGTGGAACAGTGGTTAGTGACCCTGGCTAAGGTTCAAGATTCGTGGGTCCGATCACCACCCGGGACAAACATTCAAGTGTAAACATCTGTGTTTGTTCCGTGTCTGGATGTGAATATGCATTTAAGTATGTATGTTTTTATACATATCTATGTATGTAAGTATTAACTGGAATAAGGGATGACTTTAAAAATTACACACAAAATTATAAAAAAGAACAAAAAAATTATTAAGGAAGACATCCAATCTCTGAACTCAAAAATAACTAACCTGGAATTAAAATGTTCGGCACTACAAACTGAAATTGATCAAATTAATAATATGAAAATGGACCTCAAAAATATTCCCCCTAATGTTGAAGTCAGGGAATGTTCCAACAAGATATTTGTACTCCACGGCTTGCAAGAATTCTATCGTGAAACTGAAGAACAAATTACGGAGCGAATTGAAAATATTTTTTACGATTTTTTGAATATTAATATAAAGGGATACATAGAAGATATATCTTTATAGGAAAGAAAGAAATATGAGACCAATTAAAATAGAGTTAATAAGTAAAAGAATAAAAAATACATAATGGAAAATTCATCTTACTTCAGACAAGCTGGACTTAATATAACTGAATACCTCAACAAGACTGAACTACAAGAAAGGAAGGAACTTTTCCAAGCTCTAATTTCCGCCAGAAAAAAGGGCCATTACGCCATAATAAGAAATAATAAATTAATAGTGAAAGACCAACAACAAGATTTAACATTAAATAGAAATAAGAACAAGGATAGTTCACAAATTAACAAAACACAAGCTTCTAATTCTTCAAGAAGATTTACGGAGTCATATCATCAACTCCATACAACCCCCCAAGTGCTAATACATCAACAAGTCACAGCTGAAGAAAGCCTCATAAATACACAGAAGACATTTCGAGAATGATTTCTATATTTTGTACCAGAACATGCAAAGCATTAATAACAAGATGCACCTTCTTGATGACTTAGTACAAGAAATTAAAAATATAAATATAATATGTATAACCGAAACATGGCTTAGTACTGAGAAGATAAATTTACTTTGTCTTAATAATTATATTTTAGGATCATACTATAACCGAGAGGCGCATGAAGGAGGTGGTGTGTGTACATTCATTAAAAACAATTTAGAATATATTAATAGGTTGGATATATGTACGCTATCTATAGAAAAAATATTTGAAATATGTGCAATAGAATTAATACAACCTAGATTAATAATTGTTACCCTTTATTGGCCTGATAGTAGGAGAGAAGTTGAAGTTTTTACAATCGTGTTAATGAACTTTTAAAACTATTGTCTGTTAAAGATAGAAATAAGAATATAATTATAGGGGTGACCTAAATATAAATTTCTTAACTATGAATAAAAATAGAATAACACTTACGAATTTAATGCTATCATATAATTTTTCATCAATTGGTAAAAAGTGCTACTAGAATAACTCCTACGAGCTCGTCATGTTTAGATTTACTGTTTACCAATTTTAAAATACATTCAGAAGTTGAAGTGAGGCACTTAGGATTTTCAGAAGATAAAGGGCTAATACTAAACATTCCTACTTTTAACATGTCTCCGTCTCAATTCATAAGAGAAAAAAGAATATTTAATGACAAAATATATCCGCATTTAAATCAGAATTATCAAATATAAATTGGGGTAGTATAATCCTAAAAACAAATAACGTAAATGATAACTATAGCAATTTTAATAATCATTTAAGGAAAACTCTAGACAAATGCATACTTAAAAAATTTTTTAAAATAAACCTTCAATCAAATAAAAATAAAACATATTTAACTCCAGCTCTAAAAATATCATGTCGCAATAAACGATTATTAAAAATACTAACAACTAAAACTAAAAATAAAACATTACTTAACTATTACAGAAATTACTGTACAGTTCTAAAAAAGCAATAAATAAATCTAAAAAATTACAAATACACGTTTATTCCAAAAGTCTTCTAATAAAACACGGTCCATGTGGCAAATAATACATAACGTAACAAAACAAAAATCATTTCAAAATAAAAACAATATAACACTTAATATAAATAATGATCAAATAAAAAATCCAAAATTGATAGCAAACACATTCAACAATTTCTTTGCAGCAATAGGAAGCTCACAAACACATACGAATCATAACACTATAACTAATTCAACTAATATCGGCACTGTTGAAAACTCTTTCTTTTTGTATCCAACTGATCCTAACGAAATCTTAAAAATAATAAAACATCTCAAAAACAAACAATCGTTTGGCCTAGATGAGATACCATCAACACTAATAAAGTACTGTGCAGAAGAATTGGCCCCACATTCTCAATATTAATCAACCAATCATTCAATGAGAGTACTTTTTCCAGATCTACTAAAACAGTCTATTATTAAACCCATACATAAAAAGGAACCACTACTGATCCTAACAATTATCGACCTATTGCTTTACTACCAACAGCATCAAAAATATTTGAGACCGCGATGGCCAACCGTATCTACAATTTTTATGAAAAATATAATATTTTCCATAACAGCCAATGTGGGTTTAGGAAAAAACACTCAACTTCATTAGCAGTTTATAAATACATACAAACAATTTTAGAAGCTATAGAAAATAAAAAATACGCAGTAGGGCTCTTACTTGACATGAGTAAGGCTTACGATAGAGTTTCATATGAGATTCTTTTACAAAAACTTCACTCCACAGGCATTAGAGGACCTGCACATGAATGGTTCAGATCGTATCTTAAAAACCGTTCGCAATATGTAGAGATAGACCATACAGACTTTAATTCTGGTAAAATACAATCTGTGCGATCTGAGAAAACCCTCATGATGGGGTCGATCCCCCAAGGAAGTGTTCTGGGTTGTCTCTTATTCTTAATTTACATCAATAACCTCCCGGCCTGCTTGAATGAAACCAGTATACTATTTGCTGATGATGTATCAATAGTGATCCCTTGCACAAATAACCGCGAACTGGAAGAAAAACTTAATTCAAACCTTAACACTATTGTTCAGTGGCTAGACATACACAATTTAAAACTAAATGTAGAAAAAACTAAATTAATCCAATTCAAACCCTACCAAAAAATACCATTATCATTAAATTATAAATACCTTAATACTAATATAAAATTTGTAGATTCTGCAACATTACTAGGAATAAATCTTGATACAAGTCTAAATTGGAAAAATCACATTCAACATCTATCAAAGAAATTGTCATCATTTATATATGCGCTCCGTCACCTGAAACGCGTAACTGATTTTGAATCAGCCCTAACAGCCTACTACGCGTACGCTCACTCTAGAATTACTTACGGCATAATATTATGGGGCAATAGTACAAGTATTAATGATATACTGATTCTGCAAAAGAAATGTATACGAATACTTGTAAATGTTGACCAAATGTATTCCTGCAAACCATTATTTAAACAACATGGAATATTAACGGTAATTTCTATTTATATCTTAGAGTCATGCAAATTTCTAAAAAGTACCCCCAACTGTACTCCGCAATCAACATGAATCGACGAAATAATAGATACCTAAGTAAATATAACGTTCCATTCTCCCGCAGAAAATATTCTCCTCAAGCCCCATGACATGGTAATAAAAATCTTCAACCATCTTCCAGATAATATAAGAACCATAGAAAAACAATCAATTTTTGTAGAACATTTGAAGACACTTTTAATAGATAAAGCTTATTATACGATTGAAGAATACTTCAACGACACATTTAAATAAATAATAAAAAGATAATTTGTTACGCAAATAAAATTGTATACTTTAGAAAAGAATAGAAGAAGAATTGTTTAAACTTGTGATTATGAATATTTATATATCATATAACTAAATATGTATTACTAGCGCTCTGTAAATATTGCTGTGCCTCCACGGGGCGTCACATAACGGACTGTACCTTATATAACAACTATGTAATAACGTGTGACACGCAATAAATATTTTGAATTTGAATTTGAATTTATGTATACCAGTCTCTGACGCCTATGGTACAAGTTCTGCTTAGTTTGGGGTCAGAGTGTTCCTATTACTATTATTTCGATCGGTGCGGTGTTAAAATGTAACTAATAAAGAGTTGCCAATACATTTTTACCAATAGACAATTATTAGAAAACTGAAAGTGTCCGGGATATTTACCATGATGTTTTGTTTTAATGAGCTCCCGATATTTCGGCACTGTTGCAAGCGCCATGATCACGGGTGAACTCAGTTCAAAACAAAACAACATGGTAAATATCCCGGACACTTTCAGTTTTCTAATGTGTGTAACCATGACTGTTTAAAAAAAATAGACAATTATCTTTTTAATAACACATTTTGAATTCGAACATTGGGTTTCAACGCACAGTTTTTCTTCCCGGCCTCACACATAGTGTCCAAGCTGAAATCTAACATCTAATCTGCCCTAGGAATCCTTGTAAGTGCACACCAATGCACACAGTGCACTGACCGTCACAATAAATCGAGTCTGCCCACGCGCCAGATTAGCCGATATAACGACCGATGTACAGTCATCCATAAAAGCTCTTCTACATTTCCGGCGCTAGAAACCTAATCTTCTTATAAATAAAAATGAATTGCTGTTCGTTAGTCTGACTAAAACTCGAGAACGCCCGGACCGATTTAGGTTATTTTGGTTTTAAAATGTTCGTCGTAGTCCAGGGAAGGTTTCAATGAAAAAGAAGGCGGTATGAAATTCGCCG
Source organism: Maruca vitrata (assembly GCA_039566165.1). NCBI lineage: Eukaryota > Metazoa > Arthropoda > Insecta > Lepidoptera > Crambidae > Maruca > Maruca vitrata. The sequence goes on from CM076940.1 coordinate 1,431,518, forward strand.
GGACCACTACTTTCTTTCTGACACATTTCTGGCACATTGACTATCTCCTTGTTGAAGTCTTCTTGGTAGAAATATAAGCATTTTTTTTATTAAGTCTGTCGCACTTTTATGCCAAAACAACATAGATTCCAGACTTCCAAACACTAAAAAAGAACACATATTAGAAAAAATATTTACGGGATAAAGACTTTATGCGGAAGAAGTCGCGGATAGAGAGCTAGTACAAACTTCCTCAGGCTATCTGTGTATTTAATTGAATTTAAAAATAAAATATTTGTTTTACAAAATACTAGCTGTGCCAGCGACTTTGTCCGCGTTTTCCCCCGTTTTTCACATATTTTCCATTGCTTCATTGCTCCTATTAGTGCAGCCTGATGTTATATAAAAAAACCTAATGCCGTCCTCAATAAATGGTCTATCTAACACAAAAAATATGTTTCAATTCGAACCAGAAGTTCCTGAAATTAGCGTGTAGGTAACAAACAACCTCTTCAGCTTAATAATATTATAATTATACCAGTAAGTATAGATTAATGAGCCCATCAATAATAACAAAATACTGTCTTTCTGGATTAAACGGGTAAAAAAGGTGAACAAATATCCGTGAAAACACTTTTGTTGCCAACAGTACCAGCTGTAGAACGACGTCTGCCTATCTTGTCACACATTTCATTTAAAACCCTTTTGACGGCCTACCGCGATGGGCCATTGAAGAACATTCAAGTTAATAAAATTCGTTTTTAATAGACGTTACTTTTAAGTGAGGAGTTAAGTTATGAACAATATCGTATTGGAATTATTCTGTTATCCTAAATGCTATAATGTTTTTTCCTAACTGACACACGATGATGGCTTGGAGTAGCCTCGTCATCATCACCGGTCTGAGCCAATCATGTATGCACAGTGCACTTACAAAAGTGGAGTATTTAGGGGTGAGAGCCATCCGCTCCCCCGCAAGTCCGGTGATGATGACAAGGCTACTCCAAGCCATCATCGTATGTCCGTTAGGAAAAATTTTGGAGTATGTAGGGTACTCCCATCCTACTTAGTACTACGTGTTGACAGATTCGAATCAGACATAAAACTAGACATCTCTTGTGAGAAGGAAAGTTTATTTCCTTAGCGGAATGTCATAACAACGCCTACACATGGGATGAGCTCAAACGGCGACCGGTTAAGGTGCATAGTATAAAAAAGGACAGTATAACACTTTCGCTTCTTCCACACTTGATGGAAGAAGGGAAAGTGGTGTGCCAGGACCGTAGCACTTGGCAGGAAGTGATCTCTGCCTACCCCTCTGGGAAAAAGGCGTGATATGTATAACATTTCTCATATGGTAATTCAGACATGTGATAAAGTTTTTTGGTGTCTGGGTGTGTTTTTATCTCTTATTTGTCTTGTGGCATACAATGAATGTTACCATTGAAACTCAAAAATAACTAACAGAAAGTTTCCAATTGGTTTCGGACGTAGCGGCAGAGCTCAATGGAGATCAGCAAACAAACGTGTTCCCTCACTCTGATAGTTCGGTGAGACGGCCATTGGACATGAACGATGAGAGATGGGTCTAGGATCAACGGCTTAACGTGCTTTCGAGGCATGTGTGTGTCAACATCCTGACTTCAAGCTGAGTAATAGAACGGAATAACGGCTCTTGCAATAATAATAGACAAGACAGTTATAGAAATTTGCCAAAGCGAGCCATAGTAAATTTTTCATTACTTTTATTATGTGGTCCACTCAATCACAATAAAATAAAATAAAATATTCAACATCTTATAGTATTGTCACTACAACTCTTCTCGCGTGTATTGTTATTCTAAACATATTATTTAGAGACCCGGCGACGTTTCGAGCTCTTTACAGCGCTCGTGGTCACAAGACTAAAGACGACAGTTGTCTTTATAAGAAGTTTAATCACTACCGCCATTTGGTGAGATATTTTGTGCGATCCGGTTCACGCACACAGAAATAACAACATCCTTAGGTAGGCAATATGTTGTTGTTTTTGACGGGTCTGGGATATTATGGTCTTCATGATAGAATCCAAATGCAGTTAACATACTGTTAGCCACACAACTGTGGTGTTTATGTGCATATGGGATGTGTGCAACATAACCGACTGTGTAGAAAGTGATTTAGTGTCTGAGCAAACTTTGTTTAAGTAAAACCGAAAGTGGAAGGTTGTCGGTTGACCACGGCAGATTAACCTTTGTTGACCATAATTTGTGGACAACCATTTTGATGGCTGGTTGCAGCTATTGTGACGAGGTTAGCACAGGGCAAGTATTTGGTTTCTATTGATTTGGTAGGCATCTGTTTGGGTGTCTGTTATGAGAAGTAGCATAATATTTGACAGTGGTGAATTCTAAAGACTTGTTTTGAATTGAAAACTTCCTTATTCGGTAGCTAGTATTCCTTCTTGTCAAGATTTGGATTTGACATACCTTTGTAAGTAGTAAAGCTTAAACGAAGACAATTATTGCCGGATCGCTTACCTGAAACAAAATAATAAATATATATTAATTTTCTTTTAGAAAAAAACCTTCAAAATCGTATAATTTATCTGATGAACATGGATGTTTATTCCGTGTCTGGGCATTGTTTTCCTGAATTTTATATTTGATGACACAGTGGTACGTTGCGGGGTTTGAACTGGCGACCTCTCACATGGCAAGCAGCAACCTTAACCATTCAGCCATCGACGCTTTTTTACCCGGCCGTCGACGATTTACTTATTTCATCATCATCAGCCCATATCCGTCCCCACTGCTGGGGCATGGGCCTAGCCTAACTACTACTAACTAACTAAACTAGCACTTAGTAAACCACGCTGACCAAGTGCGGGTTGGTCGACTACACAACCTTAGAATTTCTTCGTAGGTGTGCGGGTTTCCTCACGATATTTTCCTTCACCGTTAAAGCGTCGAATAAACCATGACAGCATAAATTACGTCTTTCGGAGGGCCTTTTGACCTCCGCCGACGATCTCACAGACATCGGTGTTCCTCTGAATGCCCTCATTATCTGATAAGACCTCTTTATTAAGTGTGAACAAGGACTATAAAGAGATAAATTAGATAACATTGAGTAATGACGCTTGTTATACCTTTGTTTGGAGAGAATGAGATACTTGGAAGTCGGGATGAGTGTAGAGTAAAGTTTTAAATCAAGAATGGGGACTATTTAGTACTGTCTATGAATAATGCTTATCCTTACTAATATTATAAATGCGGAAGTAACTACTGTCTGTCTGTCTGTTACGTATATATATAGTATAGCCCACGTCTGATAATCGGTGACCCATTTTTTGTCGAAGAATAATGGATTGTACTGATTGCAATCAAGCAACGAACACGTTCTACATAAAGTTGGTCGAATATATTTATACAATATCTTCGGGAGAAGAATCAGTTCGACTTTATGACCTACAAGAAGACGGACGTGTGCGGGCAACCTGTAATGTCCTATTTCAGGCTCTATGCAATCCTTGTACCAAATTTCATTTCAATCAGTTCAGTACTTTTAGCTTAAAGCTCTACATACAGACAGCAACTTTCGCATTTATAATATTAGTCAGGATTAAAAAGCAAGCTTTCTAAATGCAAGTACCCATTACGATGTAACTTTTAACTCTAAAACCTACCATCAAACGTTAAGTGTCACTTAAAGAGAACTTTCCAGAAAAAAGCATTATCATTTCGCATAAAATCTTAACAATGTAAGAAGGATATTATACCTTCGACCTAGAAAGTATATGTGTGTTAAAAACCGATTAAAATGAAATTTAGTAGACAAATAGTCTACAAGTAGAATAAGACTAAAACACCTTTTTACCCAATCCCGCTATAAGAGAGTAATGTTTTACGCTATAAATTACTTTAGTAGCAGGCTAAAACTAGTTTATAAGATGATTCCAATTGTCAACATTTTAAGTTTTCTAGTAAAAGCTGTATATGATCAATTTTATTATTTAGAACTAAATAATATTGGATATTAAAAAAACTTTCGATGTAACCTTTATTCACCCCGAAAGCGTACCATCAAACGTTAACCGTCACTTAAGACAACTTTCCCGAGAAAAAAACATAAGTATTTCGCATAAAATCTCAACAATGTTGCAATAAACGTCAAACGTCTATCGAGAAGAGTACTGAATCTATAAAACAACTTGAGCGGGAAAAGGCCAAATTACAATCTGATCTTGGTCGACTGAGTGGCCGTTTGGCTGGAATGGAAAATATCTCCCGTAGCTTCAACATAGAACTGCAAGCGGTACCGGAGAGTAAAAACGAGAATACTTTATCCATGATGAAGAAACTCTGCGACGTTCTAAAGATCCCTCTAGAAGACGGAAATATCAGCGCATGCCGGAGAGTGGCAAAAATGAATACCGAATCTAACAGACCACGGAATATAGTGGTAACGTTCTCCTCACCACGCATCAGAGACTCGGTATTGTCGGCGGCGTATAGATTCAATAAAAATCATTCCGATGGGGGTTTGAAGTCCTCCGATCTGAACATCCCCGGCGTGGCTTGCAGAATTTTCGTTACCGAACACTTATCTCCGGATCAAAAGGCGTTACATGCAGCAACCAGGAAAGCGGCCAAAGAGTTAGGTTTCACGTATGTATGGATCAAGTACGGGCAAATATATGTGAGAAAGGATGACTCGGCTGGTGCTATTCGTATTCGTAATTTAGATTCTTTAGCTAAGTTACGTTAAGGCCTGTGTAGATATTTTCCTAAACATTATTAGTAAATAGTAAACTATAGTTGGTATAATTTTTTAATTTTAATGTACAGTGTTTTCTACCAAAATGTAGGCAGAGCCAGATCCAAAATAAATGACATATATTTAAACATTTCAAATAGTAATTTTGATATCATCTGTCTCACAGAAACTAATTTTGATAGCAGTGTCTATGATGGTGAATCTGTTGATAATAGGTATAACGTTTTCAGAAGGGACCGTGAAAACACATGTTCTGCAAAGCAATCGGGAGGAGGGATTCTTATAGCTATTAAAAATTGTATAACTGTTGTTCGACAGACTATGTGGGAGACCAGGGTGGAGGATATCTGGCTTACTATTCCGTCATGTAAATATAACGAACCATCTCTGCACATATGCCTTTGCTACCTACCGCCTGACTTATCAATAGAAGACGTAACGGCATTTCATAACAATATCCAGAGACTAATTCTCAGTTTAAAGCCTGGTGATAACTTTTTCATATTGGGAGACTTTAACACCGCTAATATTACTTGGGATAAACGCACCCCGGCGACTAACTTAACGCCATCCAATCCTCGGGACCACAAAGCAACATTACTTATGGAGACAATGGAAGCATGTGATCTCCTACAATTTAACTCAATTCCAAATAATAACCATAGGTTCCTTGATCTGGTGATCTCGACGTTACCTGCCTTCTCCATTACAGTGAAAACAGTTGATCCTCTCTGTCGTTTGGACCATCATCACTTGGCATATCAAATAGACATTGTTGTAGTTTTACAAGATAAGCCCATGAAGCCTCAACATAGGAAACGCTTTAACTTTAACAAATGCGATTATGTCAAAGTGCGCTTAGATTTAAATAATGTTGACTGGGATGGGTTAATGTCCTCCGAGGATGTAGATACTTGTGTCGATGTTTTTATGCCAGGTTGAACGAAATAATATCAAACCACACACCGTTCTCTAAGTCCTCCTCTCACAAGTTTCCATCGTGGTATACTCCTGCCTTAATTCGCTGCATAAAGGAAAAAAATAAGTCACACAAACGATACAAGAAGTTTGGAAACCCTCGCGAATATGACACCTTTTCGTTACTTCGAAGTAGATGTAAATCTCTCCTAACTGAGTGTTACAGGACCTATTTATCTTCCGTTGAAGACTCACTATCCGATGATCCCAAATCTTTTTGGAGATTTGTAAACAACAGGAAAGGTAGAGTATCTATACCCGACACAATGTCTTACGACCAGAAGACTAAGCATGACGGTCAGGGCATCTGCGAATTATTTTCTAAATATTTTAGCTCGGTTTATGACGAGACTGGTGTTACGTGTGAGCCAACAAACTTACCCATTGCTCACAGCTTTCCTCTGCATTCTCTTCGCATCAGTGAGCAGGATATTTCTTTAAAAATTAAGCAATTAAATGTGTATAAGGGCGCCGGCCCTGATGAGATTCCTCCTAAGTTTATTAAACTCTGCTCTGATGAACTGCTTAAACCACTGGCTTTACTTTATAATAAGTCTATTTCATCTGGCATTTTCCCCGCTCGTTGGAAGATTGCTCACGTTATACCAATATTTAAAACTGGTGACAGAAACTTGTGTACCAATTATCGGCCAATTAGTATACTGTCATGCTTAGCAAAGCTTTTTGAATCACTTGTTTACACTCATCTTTACAATCACTTCATCCTACATATATATAACAACCAACATGGGTTCATTAAAAAGAGGTCGACTCTCAGTAATTTACTAGAGTATAAAAATTACCTTTGTAGAGTGTTTGCATCTGGAGGTCAGGTAGATGCTGTGTACCTGGACTTCAGTAAAGCTTTTGATAAAGGTTAATCACTCTTTTGTTGTGTATTAAATTAGCTCACTACGGTATTCATGGGTGTTTGTTGAGATGGTTGGAATCGTATTTGAATAACCGATCACAACTTGTTGCGATCAAAGGATACACATCTTCTCCCATATCTGTCACGTCTGGGGTCCCCCAAGGGTCGCATTTGGGACCTCTATTATTTATCGTCTTCATCAACGATCTTGTGAGTCGCTTGTCCTGCCCCAACCTTTTGTATGCTGACGACCTTAAGATATACACCAGTGTAGAAGATACAAACCAGAGCACAATTCTGCAAAACGATCTTGAGGCAGTTGCAGAATGGTGCACTTCTAATAACATGTATCTCAACATAAACAAGTGTTGTGTCATATCCTTTACTAGAAAGATCAATAGATACATCCAGCGATATCACATACGTGACAGAGTCTTGACGCGGACGGACAGTGTTCGAGACCTGGGGGTGATATTTGACGAAAAACTGTCCTTCCGTTCTCATTACGATCATATCGTAAAAAGGGGTCATCGTCTTATGGGCTTTTTGATGAGGACAACAAAAGAATTTAAAAACCACAAAGTACTCTATGTCTGTTCTTTAGTCTGGTGAGAAGTATTGTGGAATACTGCTGTCCTGTTTGGTCACCTCATTACAGGGTCCATGTCGATAGTTTGGAGAGGGTTCAGAAGAGATTTTTGTACAATTTGTGTTACAAACATGGTTTGTGTCGTTCTCTTGGAGACTACGCTCAGAGGCTGTCTAAGTTTCGGGTACTTTCTTTAGAGACACGGCGAAAAAGATACGATCTTCTATATCTCCATAGGTTGTTGCATGCATCCATTGATTCACCGTATCTCCTTTCATCATTGAATATCAACACTCGATATAAATCACGATTTCCTAATACTTTCACTATACAAGTTTTTAAAAAATAATACATCTTACTACAGCCCTGTGGTGAGAATGTGTCGCTCCTATAATGAGCTGGCGCGTGGTAGCGAAGGCAGTGGCATTGATGTTTTTAACAATAGTTTCTCGCAATATAAAAAGTGTTTAACTAATTACCTAAATGACGAAGAATTCATCACACCTATAGTAGTTAAATAGATAAGGATTATACAAATAATACTGATACAACTAATACTAATTATTAAGTATAGATTAATTTAATTATAAGTAATAATTTATTCATGCTGTGTACACTATTTGTGGATTTCTGTCCAGCCCACCTTAAATTTGTATCTATATAATTGTCATGTTTTGATATAAATCTGTCAGTGTAACTTATTTTAAATAAATAAAAATAAATAAATAAAATAAGGATGTACCCCGACCCACAAAGTAAAGGTGTGTTAAAAACCTCGTCGATTCCCTTTATACCTGGTCCGTGTTTCCGAGAATTACGAGCAAAGTTTATGCAAAAACCTGAGTAGGATCGCCAATTCGTAAGGGAAGGCTGGGACTACCTGTTTTTAGTATGATTTTAGACTTTCGCCGTATCATTACACTAAAATATTAGTCTTTATGGGTCTACACGCGTTATTAGGAGTAGCAAATACATAGCTACTTACTGCCCGACGTTTCCACTGGGTTACACCACGATTGGTGCACGTTTGGGAATACATTTCATACTATTTCCTTGCAAAAGATTAGGACTTAAAAAAGTAATATATTAATATGATATTTGTGGCGTTTTGTGATGAGTTTGATTGGGTATAAATAAAAAAGAATTGACTTTGGCAGTTAGTTTAAGAATATGTATTAGGCTCCAAAGTTGTAAATTACATACTTTTTCATACAAAAGCTTAGGTTATGAAATGTATGCAAATGTAATCAAATTGTGTTGTGCAATGATTGTGCAGACTGCAGCTTTAAAGTTCTCATTTCTAACCTATAACTTTGAATTATTAAAAGAGATTCAAGGAGCTTTTTGTTCCATTGACTTCTATGGGGATTACAGCTGTACTACATACTTAAAATGTCATTCATAAATTAAGTAGCTTAATTTTTCTACACGATGGAAGAGATTATTCATAATTTAAAAAGAAAACAAGACTTAACATACTCATGTTCTTTATCGCCCACATCATCTGTAATAGTGACGTCATTACACTCTTTAAACTTAGTGCTACGTCATCGTACGTTGGTTGACGTAAAGTGTTCGTTTATGAAGATCGTAAACGCAGTAATGGCAGCTTACTGTTTTACTTAAATCTTCTTATATGTATAATACATAACATATATTATGCTTAACAATCTAACATTTTTACATCAATTCAAATATAGGGAGACTGGGGAGACTTGATCCCTGGGAAGACTTGATCACCCAGTGACAAATCAAAAACTAAACGCCCTATCTAGTTTTTATATTGGAAACATTAATCTTTGTTGTCTATGGTGAACAAAAATCGTCATTTTGACATCTTTATGTAGGCAACTTCAGAGCAGTGCAGCCATTTTTATTTTCCTGTGCCAGAATTTCTTTCGGAAAGTTTTTCATTTGTGTTTTTAAATAACTGAATGAATAATAACCTGAATATGTGTCAAAAGCAATGAAAGCAGGTTATTAAAATTTGCATTTACATGTATTTAATTTAATTACCGTTTTCTCTTGACATGAAAAATCATTTTTTTTATAAGAGCACTCCCGGGCACACTTGATCTCGTTAAGACTAATTTGCCAATTTTCTTTTTTCTTTTGTTTTAAATTAATTATAAAATATAAAAGAAAAAAGAGGGTGCAAAACCGCGTATTGGAGGGTAACACGATCAAAGGTACTGCCAAAGAGTATCGACCAGCTAAATAAACATAACATTAGCTGTTTCTTTGAAAATTTACAAAAACTATTGGTTAAGTATCATTTTTGGAGCGCAAGCTATCTGGAATATTGACGAGACGGGCCTGTCCTGTACATAAACCTAAGAAAATCTCCTATGATCAAGTCTACCCGTTACTGGGATCAAGTCTCCCTGAATATGTTAACTTCTTCTTTTGGAAAGCTTTCAGAAAATGCATAAAAAATAAATGTAGCACTCAGAAATATAATAATCAAATAATGGGGAACAATAATAAACAATATTTACTAAATATATATGTATGTATTATTTTCATAGAACTAAATTTGGTAAATATATAATCATGAAACCAAAATGGGGATCAAGTGTCCCCAGTTTCCCTTACATATCACCATAAAAACCCCAAAATGTAACAACAACTTGTTTACACAGTTATTGAAAAATAGAATAAAGTAAAACATTTTGTTTGACTGGCTCGGTGGAACAGTGGCTAGTGACCCAGGTTTACTACCTACGGTTACAAGAATCGTGGGTTCGATTTCTACTCGGGACAAATATTTGTGTGACGAACATCGGTGTTTGTTCCGTATTATTAAATATATTTGTGTATCTGTTACCGGCCAAACCCGATTTCAGGACAAACTAGTTTAGCCTAGGCCAAACTAGTTTGTCCTAAGCTCGTTAGGATAAACCGGTATAGCCTAGTCCAAACTAGTTTGTCCTAAGCACGTTAGGATAAACCAGTTTAGACTAGGCCAAACTAGTTGATCTTGATATAGATACGCATTATCTAGGATAAACTGGTATGGCCTTTTCCAGACATTGTAATATGTCAAGAAAGTCAAAATAAATAGATTATCCAAATAAAATCCTCTGTAATTGAAATAATTATAATTTTTATTCTACTATAATCTTATTTCTTACTTCTTATAATAAAAATAAATAAATAAATATTTCACAACATCACATACGTCGATCTGATCCCGTGGTAAGTAGCTTAAGCACTTGTGTTACGGAAATCAGAAACGACAGTGGATACACAAATATACTTAAATATATTTAATAACACACCCAGACACGGCACAAACAGCGATGTTCGTCACACAATAGTCCAGTCAAAATAGACATTTAACCTAGGAAAAATTCGCATACAGCTGAAAATTGGCATGAATGTTGAAAGCACTATTACAAATAATCTGTCAAAAGTCCCCATCGATCCCACGTCTGCAAAAAAAATAATCAAGGTCAAATGTCACAAATATCAGTTTTATGCACTTTTGAGCGAAACGGTAAGTTTAATCATAAAAGTATGTATGACAAAATTACTTATCACGTAATTATCTATAAAAAATGACTAAACACTTTGTTCCTAAGATTCACCATTTCAGAGATATAGCGATGCACAAAGTTGAAAAAGTTGTATTTTCAAACGCTTCCAGGCCCCCATGCGATTGTGCTAGACAGTTAAAATTTTAACGAATGATGTATCTCAGTTGCCTCTATAACATCTAATACTAGAAACAACATGAAACTAACGTGTAAAGGGGGTTCTCATACAAAACCTATGTTTTTTTTTCTCACACTTGGGCGGTTTTTAACGTGGTTACCCTAGTGAACCTATTCCAGGTGACACCTTTTATAATATGAAGAACACGTTGTTCACATGGGAGCCTAGTTAATTAATTGAAATACCAGCAGCTGTAAATTCTTCACATAGCATTAAAATGAAGCGAGACTTATTGTATGTATTTGCAAGAAATAATTGTTGGTTTGTTGGAACTTTCATATATCGATCAAAAACGATATCAACAGATGAATGCATATTATGTAAAATATGAATTTTCTAATGATTAAAACCACGATATCTCGCGAATGGTGAGTCGGAAAAGAAAAAGTGACTGGACCATTTTTGTAGAAAATTGTATGATCTACAACTTTTGTATGACCTATTTTTACGATAATACTTACTGTTTTCGAGAAAAATGGAAAAATCCTTAATTTTATACTTTTGACCTTGAATAAAATTTTTTGCAGAAGTAGGATTGATGGGGATTTTTGATATTTCGTTTATTATGATGTATTTAACGTATCTGGCAATTTTCAGCTCTATGCGAATTTTGTCTAAGTTAGCACTTATTTTTGTCTATTTTGACTGGACTACAAATATTTGTCCCGAGTGGGAATCGAACCCACGACTCTTGGAACCCTAGGTAGTGAACCTGGGTCACTAACCACTGTTCCACCGAGCCAGTCATAGTCATAATGATTTGTCGTTAAGTTTTCATTCGTACAATCATACTTTATTTGCCAAGAAATAAATGCTTTTTTTTATATAAGTAATAATGTCTTAATTATTACAATTATTATGCCGTTAAAAATTATGGATAATAAATGGTAATACGAACAATCATACCTTGACAAATAATAATAAAAACAAATAATCATATGAGTATTATGTACCCCATAACTTCAAAAGTGAAAATGATCTGAACTGCGCCTATTATTTTTAAAGGGTGTAAACAAAACCTTAATCGAAAAACTTTAATCGTTTTCAAACATGTCTAATAGTAAGTGATGAAGTCGTGAAGTGTTTTCTAACACAATGACCTCATATTAAAACATTTCAACCCTTGAAAATCTTACAACCCTTGCAAACAACCCCTTAATTAAAAAATACAAAGAAATTATAGTAGTAAGTAATATTTTATATTTTCTATAATAATTTTCAAGTTTTAACCCCCTTTCAACCCTTCACACCCTGAATTTTTTTAAAGCTTACTTGCAACGCGATATTGCAAAATTCGCACGGGAACGGGAGTTATTGGGCAAAAACTTTTGGATGTAAAATCTCATAGTCCACGCGAACGAAGTCGCGGGCACAGATAGTTATGTATATTTATACACAATACAATAGTTTTGGGTCTCTTTATTATACTGTGTACTCTCACATTGCTCCAAATAATCACATGCCGAAATTTTCAGTTACGGAGTAGAGAAAAATATAATAAGTTTTTGACCATAACTCCTTAAATTTTCATGCTATTACAATTTTTGTAAACAGAAGGCCATACTGGTTTATCCCATATTTATAAGAAATAAGATAATAGTATAAGAAAAATGATTTTTCCTATTGCGGAGGATTTTATTATATCATTATAATCTACATATTTATTTTGACTTTCGTGACATATTACAATGTCTAGAAAAGGCCATACCAGTTTATCTTAGATAATGCGTATCTATATCAAGATCAACTACTTTGGCCTAGTCTAAACTGGTTTATCCTAACGGGCTTAGGACAAACTAGTTTGGACTAGGCTATACCGGTTTATCCTAACGGGCTTAGGACAAACTAGTTTGGCCTAGGCTAAACTAGTTTGTCCTGAAATCGGGTTTGGCCGGTAACATAATCCACTGATGACTCTGATATCAGTAATACAAGTGCTCATTTTGGCTACTTAGCACGGGATCAGATCAATGTGTGTGATGTTGTGAAATATTCCTTAAAGCTCAAAGCTTTCTGCATGTGTTTAAAAAGCTTAGCCTTAAAAGTAGGTATGTACTTCCATTTGCCTAGTGACGCTTAGTAAAATTTGTATGCCATAAATTCATAATTATTCTCTAAATCATCAAAATCTGTCTTCTTTACCATAAAAAACCATTAAAATTCTTCTCAATCCTCATTCTCATAAGAAAGTACAAATAATATTAGACATTAATGTTAATTTTTATCGCCATACACAAAAGTATCTCATATCCAATGTCAAAGTTGCATGAGCTTTACAGCTTTTTAACATTAAGTTAATATTTATGTTAAAAATTCCAAATGCTAATATTATTTAAATGACACGTGTTTCTTATCTGGTCAGTTGCAATGTAATCTCTGGTACAAATATGCGTCATAAATTAACTACAAGCATTAATATGGATATAACTAATATTTGCTTTAAGTTATATTAAGTTGTCAGTAAGTATTCGTGTCAGTAAGTCAACGGCTTTTACTACAAATCATTTGAGGCAGATATAAATTCTGTTTGAATAAAAATGGATAATATTATGTAGGTATTAACTGTAATTTTAAGGTATACAAAAATAGTAAAATATATTTCAGTTACGAACGATTTGATTCCTTAGTTATTATACGCTGATTTAAAAAAAATACAAATCGTTTTTTAAACTTAATAAACATAAGTAATAAACTCTTAGGAAATCTACATTTATAAAGCTGAAGAGTTTGTTTGTTTGGAAAAAAAATCTTTTGTGTTGGATAGACCGTTTAAAAAGAAAGTTTTGGCTATATAATATCACGCTGCGACCAATAGGAGCAAAGAAACAATGGAGAATGTGTTAAACTAGACAAGATGTAGTACTTACGAGTAACTAGCTTTTGGAAAGATTTATTAAATAAAAACAACGTTAAAAAATAAACTTTACATCAAAACATACAAAGTGTAACTTACTCTACCTGACACAAATTGTACCTTCATTCAAAATGGTGGAAAAGAAAGAAAGAAAATGACTCAATTTCAATAGTTTTTATTCTTTTTCCACGATCGTACGCACTTTTGGTGGTCCTACGCTTTCTGGCCTGTAATTTGGGGTCATTATGAGCGTGGTTCACTGGTCCCCAATCGATTCGATGCGACCCATTGATTACAAATATATACATCTCCCTACCTACTAACTATATCATAATACTAGAGTGTATAGAAATGACTACGTCATAATTTATGTTACTCGTAGACCTACGATCAAATTGAATTAACTTCAACAAAAAGGTTCTGATTCCAACACACGTGATCATTTTTAATTTAGGAGCTCTGTCATGAAGAAAATATTGTATTAAGAGATCAGAAACAACAGTGAGAGTATTTACAAATACATTTAAATATATTTAGTAACACACCCAGACACGGAACAAACACCGGTGTTCGTCAGACAAATATTTGTCCCGGGTAGGAATCGAACCCACGACTCTTAGAGCCGTTGGTCACTAACGACTGTTCCACCCAGCCAGTCAGTCCCTGTTTGAACTTTTTTTATCCCTTTTTATTTTGCATTTTTATTAGTTTCTTTCTTTAGACAAAATGCTACAAGATTTTTTTCATGCATTAATTTGATTTTTCAATAATTTCTTTCTTTCTTTAGACAAAGTGCTTGTACATACAATAAATTCTCAGTACACATTTACTAGCAGGACCACCGGACCATAGAGCCAACTAAAAGGCCTCTACACACGCGGCACCACAAAAACATCTAATAATAAACCGGCGTGTGTCCGTCCGTGCGTCACCTGCCCGCGGCGGCTGGTCCAAATAAAAGGCCGCATAAATCTTCTGGAGGCACGAGCAGAGCCGGGTGGGGACACTATGCTTTAAAGCTTTTGAGGATAATAAAGAACTTTCTCGAAGAGAGTGTGTGTGAGTCTTGTGTGAAAATGATTACTATACCTTAGTTCATAACTGCGTAACTAATTTCGATTACTTTTATGTAGTTTTATTAAAGTTATCTTGTTTGTTTGTTTATTTATTTTTAAATTTTACGGACTAATAGGAAACACATGCTGAGGCAGAACATTCTACCTATATGTGTGTTTGTTTAATTATGTAATTGCGTATGTGTGATCAATAAATGTTTTCATTTTTGCTTTCTTTCTTCAGAACTTACAGTCAACAATTTTATGTTGGAGAAGATTTTTAGCGATTTATTTTAAACAGGTAGGTCGATTCATTGTAAACTTAAGTTTAATACATAAGGTGCCACATGTTATGATATGAGAATGAATAGCAATGCGCATAAATATATAAATAACACACCCAGACAAGATACAAACATCGATATTTATCGCACAAACATTATTCCCTAGTGGGAATCAAACTTACTACTCTTGGCGTATGATACAAGGGTCCTGTTCATTACGCCATCGACCCAGTCTGTCACAACTTTCCTACATAATCTCAAACCATGGCCACCCGAAACATCAACACAGTACCTCATATTGTACACGTAGGAATAACTACGTGATGCATACAACCGTTGAAACTAAACACCGAAACCCGATTTTATTCCCTGAGGATTAAGGTCAAAAATTCAAAAACGTGACATTATTTTCGATGCTAGTTAAGAGTACAATAACTCTTTTGTGTACGAAACTATAGTTTGTGCCTCCAAAGAGAGTATTCATGATCGTAGGAAGTTTAAAGAATGAATTTTGTTTGACATTTAAATAGATCTGGTAGGTTTGTCCTTGGATTAGAAAGTTGATAGTAAGAAGTAAAACTTTCTTATTTATTTATTTATCGAATCAATGACGTTACATATAACCTAACCTACATTATATCGATCCCACTCTTGGAACCGTAGGTAGTGATGTAGTGAGACACATGTGATGTTTTATGGGTAGATATTCTCATGTATAAGTGTCGTGCAATTGGTTTTGTATTAGGGTATTTATGATGATGATGATGATGTTTGCTGTAGATGGCTGCCTTCATCTATTTATAAGGCCTTCGCAGAATACCAGTGGCCGTGACGGCATTGTGCGCCGCCATGTCCTTATACTGAGCGGAGACCATTTTGGTATTGAATTTAGTATTTAAAAAAAAAGTTTTGTATTGTTTTGTTTAAATCTCTATTTTAATTTTAGTTCACTCAGTTGTTTATTTCAATTTAATTTCTTTGTTTCTTTCTAGTGAACCTGGTTCACTAACCACTGTTCCACCGAGCCAGTCATATAATAGGTCCAACCTCAATATCTCTGTGTTATTGTGGAATACTTCCACCAACGTAATTATATTTAGTTATATAGAAGCATGTTGTGAAACTAGTAGGTAATGTAAACTATAGAAAAATAGGACATTTGGATTTGGGCTATGAGTAAGGTCGATTTTGTTTTGGATTGTTAAACTATTTCAGACAAATCTAATTATTATTAAAAAGTCGAATTAAATGTGATTGTTGCCCATATATAACAAATTGCCAATTAATAAAAATGTCTTTCTCTTCTTCTTCTTTTACACATTTCCTGAAATCTTTACCCCTAAAAACGTTTTGGCTTACTGATTTTTCAAGTTGATTCTTAAGAACGATCTATGTTATCCAAATTAAAATAAAAAGACAATTACAGTTACTATAGCTATTAGACAGTTAGACACCTGTTGAACTAAACATTAAATTCTATAACTCTACAACAGGAAATCTAAAAACCCCTTGACTTCAACATTGAACTTTTATGCATTCTACCCTGGCGCCACAACCATAGGTGTTCATCGCCAATATTATCCATGCCACTGTAAATTCCCTAAATCGGACAACTCTCAACTCTACCACTTGACATTAAAATGCAACATTATCTTCACAAAAAGGTATTCCTTTTGCGGTCTTTGCTCAGGTATCGCGTCTGTGGAATTCGTGAAGAAAAAAAACGAAGTAATACAGCAAAAAGTGCGGTTTCTTTTGTGTTTAAAGTCGAAAGATTACACGCGGGCAAACTTCGCTGTTTGGCTCCGATTTTATCGGTACTTTAAAGAAACAATAGGATTTTTAGGTGCCATGATGTTTTCTTTTTTATAAAAATCACACTCCATTCTCGAATTTAGACCCAAAAGCTTCACTTTAAAGGTTTATTATTGCGTTTGACAGATGAAAAGTGAGGTTAGTCAAATTGTATTTTTATCCAAGTGTAGCTAAGCATTGCATTTGCTAATCGTCTATAAAACTTTGATGGCTTTCTTATGTTTTCGACGACATTTCAATCGATAAGAGACACTTAACACCCGCATAAATAAAAGTTTTTTGGCCTACTTTAACTATTTAGACACAATAAAAATTTAGGTTTTTAGGTGCTTGAAGCAAGGATAATGTTTCCTTGCGTAAAGTTAACGGTTTGAGTGCATTAACGTTGTAATTTTAATTCTACAAACTATGTACCTAAACATAGTTTATATGATTAAATTATAAAAAAACAAAAACTTATACATCCAGGGGGTACGTACCGCCCTTAAAGGGTGTCACAAATACCTCATTATAATATTATAAGTATTATCATATAGTGTTACTATCAAAATAAATAAGTTCATGTTTTAATTTTGATATTTTTATGAAACAACGCCAGAAAATATAACAAACATCATAATTCGCTGTCTCGTATTATATTCGATTAAAATGAAAGATGTCTAACGACATTTCAACTACCAAGATGATTCAACCCTTAAAAATCAAATAAATCGATACGAAAATCACAAAAAAAAACAATCTTCTTAGTTTATGGTCGGAAATATTTTATGACATTTCAATGCCACCTGCTGTGAGGTTTGAGATCTCTACTTTTTGTCTTCACACGAAAAATGTTGTTCGCAGATAAGAAGTCCTATTGTTTCTTAAGTGTAAGTTACTATCTCCTTGTCAACCCCATGTCGGTTTTGATTTAAGGTGTTTAGAGGCGCCTTTTAAATGTTACTGTGAACTTTGATGGAAGATACAATATGAAGGAGAATATTTGAGTTTGGGTTTAGATATTGTGTTTTTATGGCCAGTACTTGATACAACTTTAAACTGCCATGTTTACAACAATATAGATAACTATTTACCATGATTTTTTAGTGTAGTAGTGCAATTATCTGTTGGTGTACCATAATAAATTAATAAATAAATAAATTAGAAAACATGGTAAATATCCCGGACATATTTATTATTCTAAGATCAGTAATTTATATTGAATGATGTTACTATTTGTTGGATTGAACCCCTAACAAATTATAGATTTTTATTAAATTTGATATGAATTGCTTTTCTATGTAGGTATTGTAGAAAAAACGGATATTAAAAATAAAAGTAAAATATCAGAATACTGACTGAGGTATCTTTTAAAATTCAGTGATTTTTAGAAAAACAAAGTAAAATTACAAATACCTAGAAAAAAATTACAAAAACACAATAAACGAATCAACCAATCCACTCAACCCGACCTAGAAACTCGACAAATAACCTAAAAGTGCATTTGCACCGCGGCTAATACCGTTACAATGGGCCGACCAGCTGTTCGCAAATCAATAGGTCGAGATCAATACTATCTATTCAATATCGGATTACAGATACTCGATATCACTGCTACTGTGCTGCGATTTTTTGTAACGCGTATTTTTTTTAAAGTAATGTAATTAATATTGTATTGGATTGGGTGACTTTGTGATGCATTCAATAAATTATGAAAAAAAAACTTTATTAAACTCTATTTATTAGACAACAAAATTAAATTGAGTTTAAAAAAGAGCAGAGGTGTTTTGTACCCAATGTTTTTCAACATAGTATAATTACTGAATTCTCATCAGAAAATTTCAATTTCCCTAGTATAAGACGTTAAAATGGAAAAAAAAATATGGCAAAATTCTTAATAATACATATTAAAAGTAACTTTATCTTTCCGTCACGCATCACGCCAAAAATATTTACCGATTTGAATAAAACTTGTCCCACAGTTAGTGTAAAGCCTGAGACAGGATATAGGCTGCTTTTGCCTTCACTACAACTACAGGAAGTAATGTTTTTCGCGATCATCAACACCACAGACGGAGTGGAAGCGGGTAGCGAGTACCCCAATAATCGATAGAGTATTCGAATCCAAATCGATTAAAAGGCTCTAACTTTTTTTATCGGCAACAAGATGACTGATCAATTTTGGAACTACACCAATTAATACAATATGGCGTATAAATTCCGAATAATCGTCCAATAATTGGGCTCTACGGACCCTAATGAAGTTGTACTGATGGTTATCGTTGGCTAGGGTTGACAACCATACTATTACACTAAATATTTGTCTTTATGGGTCTACACGCGTTATTAGGAGTAGCAAATACATAGCTACTTACTCAGTTCGCTCGCGACCACGATTGGTGTAACCCAGTCGAAACGTCGGGCAGTAAGTAGCTATGTATTTGCTACTCCTAATAACGCGTGTAGACCCATAAAGACAAATATTTAGTGTAATGGAACGCGAAAGTCTAAAATCATACAACCATACTATTATATTGTAGTAAAGAAAGAAAGAAAGAAATTTATTCAGTTACATTTAAGTTAAACACACATATAAAGTTTCCATCCCTATACTCATCAAAAAGCTTGAAACTTTTGGTATTCGAGGAGAAGCCTTGGACTGGTTCAGAAGCTACCTCTCTAACAGGAGTCAGGTTGTGAGAATGGAGGGATATGAGAGTGATAAGATGCCCATTAAATTTGGGGTCCCACAGGGAAGCATCCTTGGCCCAACCCTCTTTATAATCTACCTAAACGATATCCACGAATTAAGAATACCCAGCGCAGAATTGATTTGCTACGCTGACGACACAGCAGTTCTTTTTAGTGGCAGAGACTGGGGTGCGGTTCAGCTGTCGGCAGAAAAGGGCATGCATAAAATTTCAGGATGGCTACAACAGAACTTGCTAACGCTGAACACCAGAAAAACGCAATATATGTGCCTACATAAAACTTCTGCCTCTAACCCTATCAACTTCCAGTTGCGCCTCCACACTTGTTCCGAGGATACATCGGTCTGCAACTGTGACACGTTAGAGCGGAAGGCTAGCGTCAGGTATCTGGGAATACTGCTGGATGAAAACTTAAACTTCCAAACACATATCCAAAATCTGGCTAAAAAGGTACGAAAAGTCATAGGTATCATGCGAATCTTAAGGGACTCCGCAAACATAAATTGTCTGAAAATGGTTTATTATGCAATATGTCAATCCATCATCTCGTACGGTATCGGAGTGTGGGGTGGGTCAGCAAAATCTTTTCTGATTGAACTCGAAAGGGCACAACGCGCAGTTCTGAAGGTGATGCTTAAAAAGCCTTTCAGGTATCCAACCAATTCCCTGTACAATGAAGTGAAGGTACTTCGTGTAAGACAGCTGTATATTGTTAATGCCTGTCTATCCGTCCATATTTCTACTGCAAAGGTTGAAAAACCGTTGAATGACCGACGAATTTATAAACTTCCAGTACCAATTGTTAAAACTAGTTTTGCAAAGAGATTCTCACGCTATTGTCAAGTCTCAGTTTACAATCGTGTATCTAGGAGATGTTGCATGAAAGATTGCTCTTTAAGGGAAGTAAAAATCAAAGTTGAGCAGTTTTTGTCCCCCCTTGACTATGATGAAACAGAAGCACTAATTCCATAAAGATAGTCACAAACAAACACAACACACACATACACTCACTTACACACACACACACACACACACATACACACACACATGAATTCCTACAGCCAAACACACTTCTTGTGCTAATGTAGTATCTCCTTTTGTTTTATTTAATTTCTGTGTATCAAATTGTATATGGTTCCCAAGATACAAGCTAAGCTTAGTTTGGGCAACCCCTGGAAACAATGAGAGCTCTATTTAAAATGTATAAACTATGTTAGATTGTTAGTTTCTTTAAAGTATAATAATCACATTTTTATTTTATTTTTTTTTTTTAAAAATTAACAAAAAATAGTTTTGTGTGCGTACTATGTAAGTATATACTGTTGCAAGCTTCCCGTTGTCTGTCTGTCCTTATGTATGTTTATATCTTAAAAACTTTGAAATAGCAATATTTTATAGCAATAAAATACTATGTTTTTTCAATACTGAGATCCTAGAAACAAATCCTCTTTCTGCAAAAAATATATTAAGCTCTCATATATCACACTTGCCAGCTCCTTGATAGTTATAGCTTTGGATATACAGCCGATGGGCAGGTTTAGTGGAGAACTTGCCCAGCAGTGGGATGACACAAGTTAATAAAATAAAAAATATATCACTCTACTTATTTTTGTTTTCAATAAAATACTAGGTATATTGTTTAGAAACGTGCTAGGTTACACTTTTTCAAGCTTATTTATAAAAAAAACCTACGTACCGCCTCAAACGTTGGTAACCCTAACCTCGGCAGATGTACGGATCATATGCTGACGTCATTGGTGACATCATTGTAGCCACGTGGCCGGTACGAGTTAGTTTATGGTCGGTGGTTTCCGCCCTCACTTCGGAAAATGTGTTTTTGGGTTACTTAGAAGGAGGCTATGTTCATCATAACTGACTACGATTATAGCTTGGAGTAGCCTCGTCATCGTCACCGGACTTGCAGGGGAGCGGCATACAGTCCTAGGTTTTTTCAATTAGGGTTATCCGAAGAGCAAATTAGGTTAAATTTTAGTCTTTATGGGTTTACAGGCGATATTAGGAGTAGCAAAAACGTAGCTACTTACTGCCCGACGTTTCGACTGGGTTACACCAATCATGGTCGCGAGCGAACTCAGACCCATAAAGACTTTAGTGTTATGGAACGCGAAAGCCTAAAATCATACGTAATTAGGTAAAGTTTAAACTTTGGACTAATACCCCATTATGTAGACTTAGACTGATTCTGACTGACATTCAGTGCTCTTCTCCCTTGCTCCAAGAGTCACTGGTTCGATTCCCAGTCGGCTCAAATATTTGGGTGATGAACATCTAACTGACCTAGTGAGGGTTAACGCGAATGAGAAATTCACTAGATGGGAATACGTAGGCGTGAAGTCCAACTGCAGGATGATCGGTGAATATTGACATGTCTGTCAATGTCTCGTCAAAAATAACCAATCATGCTGCAGTTGGACCTCATGCCTACGATTTGCCACGAACTAACCTCATTTTCTAAATAGATCAAGGAGTTCTCTACTATAGAAACTCTACCTAATCCTAATTTATTATTAACAGCCACTCTGATAAAATAATAAATTATACAAATTCACACTGGTTTCTTATTCAAAATAAACTGTCTAAACAGTCTTCTTAATAAAATGGTGTATAATAATAATTCAGTTAAATATACGATTCATAAAGACAATTTATTCGCTTGAACTAAATGTTATGCGGGTTTCAGTCAATCCATCAGTTTAGTTTACTATCATAACTCTACAATAGCCTACAATTCTAGATTCATCCAGGTTTATGAGTTTTACACAGTAAAAATTGGGAACAGTAGGGTGTCTGTCACAGCATTTAGAAGTCTAATTCACCTAATAAAATATTGTAGTTGTCAGTCAGTTAACATTCTGGCTTGCAAAAATTGATCTAGGAATTGTTCAATCATTTTGGTCTTACGGATTTTGTAATGTATTCCTAAACATACTTACATACATAATATCACGTGTTTTTCCCAAAGGGGTAGGCAGAGATCACTTCCTGCCATGTGCTACCGTCTTGGCACACTACTTTCGCTTCTTCCACATTCATCAACCTCTTCATGCATACTCGTAGATTACGGGTACTTTTGATTTGACCTCTCTTCAAAATTTTACCTATTTGGTCATGGCAGTACTGTCAACATTTCCATTTATACTATCCCTATATATAACTTTCATAATCGTCTATCATTCATCCTCTCAACATGACCAAACCATTTAAGCCTTTCTCAACCTTAGTACATTTACTACTACATCTTCTTCCACACCAAAACGTTCTCTAATTATTTCATTTCTGATTTAATCACTCAGTTTTACTTCCTCATCAAACACCTTACTGCAATTTATCTAACTGTTGCACAGTTTCCTATCAAGTAGTCTACGCTTACAATGAAATCGTAAAATTGCCTACAGAACAATAGCCATCAATGTAGCGGTGCAACAACGAAATTGGGCACGGAAAGAAAAGTTTAGCCGATACGACTGCCAATGATCTGATGTCATTATCTGACTCATGATTTTTACTGCAACTATTTTTGGGACCGTAATGTATGTATTGAGCGGTCGTAAACCTAGTTAGCGTACCTAGACTAGCTGTCTAGGTGACAGTTTAGTGCCTAATATAAGGCTACCTAAATAGCGTTTGGGGTTGTGGATGGAATATCAATGTAGGTATGACATTTTGAATATGCGATAGGAGCATATTAACTTGGGTTGGCTTCGAACCTACTGCCTAATTCTAGGCGGAAACACAAGATAAACTTAGGTGAAATCAGGAAATGTGGGGAATGAATTTTCGCTACTGGATACTCAATGAAAAACTAAAATAAATTTGACCTACGCCTCGCCGTTCCCATGAATTAACCATAACCATAATGTAAGATGTAAGTTAGTACACGAATCAATTACTTTTTGAAAAATTAAAACAATTTTTTTTTTTAAGGGTAACTAGCCTGATTCGATAGTTCTACTATAGGTTAATCGTTCTGCTACGGGAAAACCACCACTTAAATTTCACGGTGTATACAGTGAATACAAACTTGAATACAATTCTGTTTTAAATTATTATAATCACAATGAACAAACAAAATTGACATGTCCAATATTAATTATTGTGTTTGTCGCGGATCACATTTCAGTGTCAGGGCATTGCCCCCACCCGCATTTCGGCTAATATCATCTGCTATATATACGTACATTGCAGTTTGTAGGGTAGTTATGTTTGGCGCCAAAACGCCGCCTGCCGTTGCTATGGTGACGCGCCATGTTTGTTTGGGGGTGTCCATGGAATTTTGTTGAAGAGCTATTTGGGATACATACATACATTAATGATTTTAAATAGTTATTTTTTTTAATTGTAAGTTTGTTCGTCTAAGGTAGGTATTTTGATTCTGCGGTAATGTAAAGATGATATTCTACAAATTAAATAATAATCAGAGTAATAATGACACAATTAAAAATAAATAAGGTACCTTCCTGCTTATGGGTTTTATTCATGTGAACTATTTTCTAATTAACTTATGCAAAAATATAATGAAAACTAGTATACTGACTGGAAGCTGCTAGCTCCTTTAAAAGAGTTATCATATTATGAAAATAAACAGACATAAACAAATTCTTATTGGCATTTTACATGCACTTATTAATCGTCTATACAACAACAGTGTTTAGGAGTACTGATGTTGATATATTTTGTGGAGGTCTAGCCAATTTCAAAAAGACTGTTTTAGAAGGTTTTAAGGAGTATTTTTAAATTTAAGTTTTCTCTTTTGTTAAAAAAGTATTATATGTATAAAAATGTTGTGCATACCTATAATTTAAGTACATATATGATACACATTATTGGTAATAGTAATTGGTAAGCCTTTGTTGAATAAATAAATAAATAATCAATATATATAATTCTACATTTATATAATTCTACCAGAGTTTCGGAATGTCTATTCTTCTCCTTAGACTCCGGCAAGAAACTCCTAAGTTCCTCTTTTTAACTGCACATCATGTAAACATAAGTTGGTACATTACACTTCCATTCAAGTACACTACTTTGAAACATAATGTTTCCTCCTAAAACACAAGTATGTCGTCATCCTACCATCTCTACGTCAAAATTCGTAATTCGGTGAAAGTAGGACGACTGTATTTGTATAGGGAAGGGAATTCGGTAGCCGGATGATCGACCTTATTCCTGTAACGGTAAAGGTCAAGTTCCCTTGGTGTGTGACACGCTAATTCCTACAAGTGGGGAAAGAGGTTTCGGTAATGCTTACTCTTATTGTCTTGTAAAACTAGGTTGGATTTTTCGTGCATGCAAAATTGATTGTAAAGTACTGTATTCAACAGGGATAAAATAAAAAATCCTTGTTACGATATATTTTTTTGAAATATTTTTAAGCTCAGAGCTTTCTTCGTTATTCCCAGAGATTTATTGTAGGGAGAACTTAAAGCTGAATTTATGAGTACACATTTTGACGTACAACATACTACGCCTAGTTTATCTCCTAGGTAGAGGTAAGTAAAGTGCATTGAAAGCTCCTTGAAACACATAAAGCCCAAAAATGTTATAGATTTACCTACACTTTCACTAACATGATTAGTTATTTTTATAAGTAGACATACATTTCATCATCATCATCATCATCAGCCCATATACGTCCCCACTGCTGGGGCACGAGCCTACCCTAAACAAGGGTGATAAGGACATCATCATCATCAGCCTGTTCTTGTCCACTGCTGGACATAGGCCTCCCCAAATGCACGCCACTTCTCTCTGTCCTCGGCCACTCGCATCCAGCTCCTACCAGCCGTCCTGCGCAGATCGTCACACCACCTGGCCTGCGGGCGTCCTACACTACGTTTGCTGAGATGCGGTATCCTCTCCAGAACTCGTTCTGCCCAGCGATTGTCGGTTCTACGGCTGATGTGGCCAGCCCACTGCCACTTCAGCTTGCTAATGCGATGAGCTATGTCGATGACTTTGGTTCTCTGACGGATCGCCTCATTTCTGATTCGATCCCGCAGAGAGACACCAAGCATAGCTCTTTCCATAGCCCGCTGAGCGACTTTTAACTTGTGGACCAGCCGTGCCGTCAGTGTCCACGTTTCGGCTCCATACGTCATAACGGGTAGGACGCACTGATTAAAGACTTTCGTCTTTAGGCTTTGTGGGATTGACGATAAGAAGACTCGGCGTAGTTTCCCAAACGCTGCCCAACCCAGCTGAATTCTTCTATTCACCTCGTCCTCAAAGTTGTTTCGACCCAACTGCATAGTCTGCCCAAGGTACACATATTTTTGAACAACTTCGAGGACGGTGCCGTGAATCGCAATCGGTTCCGGTAGTACATGTTCATTGAACATGACCTTGGTTTTGTCCAAGTTCATCCGTAGGCCGATGCGCGCAGAAGAGTCAGCCAGGTCATTCAGCATCTGTTGTAGGTCCTGCAGCGTCTCTGCCAGAATGACTATGTCATCTGCAAATCGCAGATGAGAGATAAGGATATACATTTATTAAACCTTAATTGCTATTATGACGAGATTGATATATGAAATTTATATTTTTTGCGACGCAAAAGGAGGAGTGCTCAAATTTGTCTGTATTTCTTTTTAGTTATGTCTAATTGTTCTCGGAAATCTGTCAATTACAGCCTGATTCCCATTTCTCACACACACAATGACTTTTCAAAATCCCTTCCTCAAATCACACGTCAAAAAGAGAACTGTCTCCTTTGTAAAACGTAGCACTATACATCGATACCTATGGTAATTCGATCTTACCATACGAATAGTGTTCACCGAGTCGAGACCGATTGAATCGATTGTGTATGTCCAATCGGATCGGATAATCGATAGATTATAATTAGGGATTGCAATCCGGCGTCATTTTCAGTCCGGCCGGATTCGACCGGATTCCCATCAATCCGGCCGGATCAGGCCGGATCCGGCCGGATTGATTAGATCAAGCTGATTTCGCTTTTTAGTACAAAATAAGTGAGTTAATCAAGTGGCACTGCACTTATATGAAGGTAGGTATGTAGTTATTAAAAAAAATTAAAATCAACTTCATTTCCTAACCAACGTTAAGACAACAAGAAAACTATTATAATGTAGTAGTGTACGTAACTAGTAATTATTTAGCGACGTAACGAAGTAGCCCAATCTTTCTGTATTTCACTTTCACAGATAGATCAAGTGATAAGTAACAATATTAATTATTATATCGGATTATATGCAACATAAAAAGCTTGTTATATGCATGAAAAATGCTTAATATGCACCAACATTTTTAAAATATGCAAAATTTAATCCCCAATAAAAAGAAAACTTACTACTTTTCTCTTTTTTTTTTGGGTTTCTGCCTCCAAATTTGTTTTTATTTCAAAATCAGTATATAATTAATAAATATTTTTTTGAAAGGTACAAGTACAGTAATATTATATGAATTTATTTATAGTTTTTGTCAACGCTGCTGACTGTGTTCCGAAGTGTAGTAAATGTAATTTCAAAATGCAGGGTGGGTGAAAAATATTGTTAATGTAGCTATGTACCTATAATATGCATCATAACTAGTTTTTAGGTAAAATATGCTATTACTGCTGAGAATGGCAAAAATATGCATTTGCATATGCGTATATGCAAATGCATATAATCCGGTCTCTATTAATTTATCAAGTAACTATAATATCTAATAGATACAATTAACCTTACGTAATTAACTGAAATGAGATCAAAATCATGATTAAATTATTTGAGAATGCTAACAAACAATTAGTCTTATAGGAATTTATGATTGTGACAGATACTATCATGATTTGATGAATCTGTCGAACGAATGAATGGCAAAAATTATGACAATAATGAGTTTAGACTCGGCAACGAACGACTCGCACGCATGAACACTACGCATTTAAAGTACCTACTCATGCAACAGCTATATTATTTTCCCACAAACTGCTATCACCGGATCCGGTCTTCGGATCCGGTATATTGGTACCGGATCCGGTAACCATTAAATGATGCCGGATCCGCCGGATTACCGGATCCGTTTTTCCGGATTGCAATCCCTAAGTATAATAGAAAATTGACTCAATTAGAGATTCAATGTCTATTTTACATATCGTGTGGGCTCCATTCCATGTGAAAGGATCTATGAGGTCGTGGAATTTAAAAAGGTTGATCTGAATATCTGTTTAGTACGCGGGAACGGTGTGGTGAACGGTACTTTGAGGAAACAGGGAGGAAGATACTTAGTTACTTCCTTTAGTTTGGGATATTTAGCATATAGAATATATATTAACTAAAACACAATCAAAAACTTGTTAAGTTTTCAATTGTGTTTTTAGTGCTTCACAGAGCTGTAATGTAAATTTAAAATTGGAAAAGTCCACATGAATGCCCGGCTGGACGAGGACTCGAACCCAGGTTTTACATCATGTATGTGAATTTTTCCGTTAGCCACTAGTTTTAAGTTTGAACTGGTGACTCCTCGCATGGCAACCAACGAAATTAAACACTCGGACATCGACGCTTTAAAAAAAAGCAGTAGTAATTAAGTAAGTAAAAATTCGTGTGTTAATATAATCCTATTTACACCTACCTATTTGTCTACAATGGGTACATACAACCTATTTGAACAAATTTATAGTCAATGGTCAAACAAAATAGTTTGAACGTAACGGAAGTATTAAAAATCGACTCATGCGCAGCGTGTCGGACAACGGTCGGCAAATATTTTCACGTGGCAACATTGTCCATTCAATGAGGGATCTAGGTTTGGCTAAGGGCTGTGCGGTAGTGGAAGCTATGCTATGTTAAAAATATTTAAATTGCAAACCTAATCTTCTTTTGAAGTTGGTTGAATATGTAAGACTTTAGACTTTCGCGTTCCATTACACTAAATACATTACGAAGACGGGCGGCGCCAGTTCGCTCGCGACCATGATTGGTGTAGCCCAGTCGAAACGTCGGGCAGTAAGAAGCCATGTATTTGCTACTCCTAATAACGTGTGTAGACCCATAAAGATTAATATTTGGTTGAATAAGTGATGATTTAAAACATCCTCGTTCTATTAATACTCAAAAGTCACAATTAATTTAATATCACTAAATTCCGTATTAAGCTTATTTATCTACTTTATTTTATTTCTAGTTCTCCAACAGTTCTACGTAAGTGTATAACTAATTAAAGGTAAACATTGCACTCAATAATGTTAAATAAAATTTACCAACAGTGCTGCTCTCATGAAAAAGATGAGAATGACAAATTCCTTTATCAGTTCGTCTCTTGAAGCTAGAATGCAAATCAATCTAGTCTAGAACCCTAAGAGTAAGGCCATTGTTAATTTAATAAATAGCCTAGCTTAGCTTTCTCTGGTTAGCAAACCTAACAGTTGACTCACCAAACTTTTTAAATTGTAATTCCGTGTAAAGGGCCCCATTTGGTTAACTTTGGCGTGATCGTTTTTGATTAAACATACTATTGGTATAGATACCGTCACTGCTTAACATGATGTGAATGCCAAATTGGATGATTTGAAGGTATGGTCATAAAAAGGGCAAAGATATTAAAACTAGACGTTTGTTGCTATGGGTCACAAAAGTTTGAATGATTAGACACTCATTTGGTGCCTTTGTCTCTTAGACCAAGAGTTATGGGTTCGATTCCCACCTGGGTCAAGTATTTGTATTTGATCCGCCCCTGGGTGTGTTCTTTTAGGTATATCATCCCACTGCTCTCTACCGCTTATTGTCATTAATCTATGTGTGTATGTTTATGAACTATATTATTTTTCATGTTGTATTTTTTCTCTGCTAAGGAGCTGGTATTAAAATTAAAACACCTGCTAACTTTCAGGTAAACGCCTATTTAACTATCAAACTTAGAAATAACTTTATAAAGCACTACACTTAATGTTTTTATCAGATAAACAGATAGAGCTTAATAATGAGACAACCTTAGCTCTACGCAATACAACCTTTAAAAGTGCAAGTGCACACATAACCAATATTGATAGTTAAATATGCTAATGAATACCTCATTACAAGCCTCATTATGATATCACACATCTTTATGGCATAAGAAATAAAGTTCACATTGGTATAAAAAAAACTAGTCGGTAACTTCTGTGATACGAGCGTGAATCGCAAATTTCGTCGATTAGTAGCAATTTGTTGAAACGGCGATTTCTCTCTCGATTCAATCGATTTCAACATCTATTCGATGTGATTTGTTGATATCGATACATTCATGAATATTCAAATGGTTGTATCTTGGCTGATATCTTTAAACTATAGTACTTCAAGATATTAACTGCCTCGTTGGTCTATTGGTAGCAAGCGCTAAGTAAGGACCGAGGTCCCCAGTTCGAGTACGGGGTGGAGCAAAATTTGTGTGTGTTTTTCTGTAAAGAAATTACTCAGCCCGTGCCTCGGACAGCACGTTAAGCCGGAGGTCCTGCACTCGATCTCTCATTTGTCATGTCGGATTGCCGTCTCACATTACTATGAGAGTAAGGGAACTAAGAGTGCACTTGTTTGCACGCACACTTGTGCAATGAAATAATTTACATAATTATAATAAAAAAACTGAAATGTTAACTTACGCGCATAACTTCTGAAGTACTACACCAAATCAAAATATATTTTTTTATTTTTAGGACAAGGTTTGATTTTACGATAGGTACAATAAGTATGTAAATAACACAAAATAAATTGGGCATTTTGGAATATCAAATAGTAAAATTTTATTATCATTCTAATGTTACAAACGGTATTCGTAAATTCGGCAACCATTAGAGCATAGAAATTGTTTACATTACCACACAATAAGCAATCTGACAATGCGTTTGAACAATGCATTATTTCAGCCACACAAAAGTAAAGCGATTTATTAATTGTTACTATTTAGCTTTGTTGACTAGATTTACGATTCGCTTCCGATCTACGAGCTTTCAAAGCTCCAAATGAATAGCGTTTTGTTGTATTACCTGCTAAATTCACTGTTATTTTGTTAAAGGCAGTTTTGGGCAGGTGAATTGTTTAAAGTTTCATTTGTGAAGGTTCTATTGCAAATGTGTCTTCGTCTTTTGGTAGCCTTGTAGAGCCTGGAAATCTAGGGTTCAAGTCCAAATATATTTAGGTTGCAGAATTACCTGCTAGAGTTTAAAAGTAACTCGATTTTGTTAACTATGCTAATGTTGAGAACGTCTATGGCTTATAGTTAAAACCGTTGTTTTTATACGAGAGGTAGCCCGTACAAACCCGACTCGTACCAATGTGTTATCAAATTTTAAATTCATTATAAAGGTTTTTTGACGCTCTTACGGAGAAGGAGAAAATCTGAGGAAACCTGCACACCAATAATAAAGGTTTGTGAAGTCATCTAACCCGCGCTTGGCCAGCGTGGTCGACTAAGGCCTGAATGCCCTAGTTTAGGGTACACTCAGTGGGGACGTATATAGGCTAAATCAAATGCTAAACTTTCAAAATAAAACTTGACTAAAATGCTTATTAAAACCGTGGCGGAATGAGGGTTAGCGCATGAGAAATTCACTAGATGGCAATACGTAGGCGTGAGGGCCAATCGCAGCATGAATATTGACATGTCTGTCAATGTCACGTTAAAAATAACCAATCATGCACTGTTGGACCTCACGCTTATTGCTATCTAGTGAATTTCTCATAAGCATTAACCTATTTCCTGTTCTGGAGTGGATACCGCGTCTCGGCAAACGTAGTGTAGGACGCCCGCAGGCCAGGTGGTGTGACGATCTGCGAGTGGCCGCGGATAGAGAGAAGTGGCATGCATTTGGAGAGGCCTATGTCCAGCAGTGGACAAGTATGGGCTGATGATGATGATGATGATGATGATGATGATTAACTTATTTTCTTTTATAATAGGCAAACAAGATGACCTCACTCCACCTGATGGAAAGCGGTAGTGAGATCCAAATATGAGGTCGACAGGCACAATAGATCATATTGAGCCTGTCGCACTCACCCTGAAGGCCTGCTTAAATGCCGTTTCACGCCCCGCCTGAAGAGCCCGGGATCATAGGAGGGAGGGAAAACATGAGCAGGAAGGGCGTTCCATGCCTTAATGGCACGGGGCAGAAATGAAGAGCTGAACCTCTTAGTCCGAGCCACCAGCGACTGCATTGTAGCCTCCATTCCGCTCGTTGATACGCTTTCCACGCCATAAATAAAATAACTATTAAAAACGAATCTTAATCCAATACAATTAAAAATAACAATTTCTCCAAACATTGCAATGCCAATAGCCTCCGGCAAGATTTACATAAAGGTAATTTATTCAGAAGCACGGTGTTAAATCATTTTCCAACAGGTTAATTAAGTAAGGCTTAATGTCTTTGGTTATCTAGATCATTATGTCAGTATATTTTAAGCAGTGTGGGCGGACGGAAGAATATATTTTGTAAGTAGAGCTGCTGAGAATTTTGTGAGAGACGATTGTGTCCGTCAATGATATTAGTTAAACTTTGATGAGTGAATAAATTAGTTATTCATGTATGGGACATTTTTTTTTAATAACAGAAATATCTCATAGAAAGATCTATATGTATATAGAATAAATTTAAACGCTTTTATTACGAAATACCTACTACACTCGTTTAAATTCAAACTAATTTAGACAAATCTCGCGTTAATTAATTAAAACACCCGATGTTGAGTTTCGAAGGCTCGTGGTCAATTTCAAACTAAAGATATCACACAACTACTTTATTCTAAATCCTTGCTACGAGTGGCTGAAATACTTCTGTAAATCAGAAACAAAGTGGTAAACACAGATTTTAATATACATAAATCATAAAAAGCCACGGAACAAACACCGATGTTCATCACACAAATTTTCACTGTTTGGGAACTTCTCGTAAATAAAAACCTACTTCTATTGTCAAGCTAATCATCTAAAGAAACGTAACTCCGATGCAATCAGTAATACGTAACGTTCATTGGTCAAACTACATCTTGCTTCGAACTATAAATAAATATTACACAACATCACATACATTGATCTGATCCCGTGGTAAGTAGCTTAAGCACTTGTGTTACAGATATCAGAATCAACAGTGGATACACAAATATACTTAAATATACTTAATACACACCCAGACCCGGAACGAATACTGATGTTCGTCACACAAATATTTGTCCCGAGTGGGAATCGAACCCACGACTCTAGGTAGTAAACCTGGGTCACTAACCACTGTTCCACCGAGCCTATCAGCCACTATAGGTGAACGAACCGTAGATCTATTTAATATAGAAGATCAAGGCCACATATGTTTGATCAATCGATCGAAGCGTTCGATCTAAGATTGATGTTCTAAGAATTGTATTAGATGGATGATTTAATAGAATCATTTTGGTTATGTTGGAATTTCTTTACTGATTGAATTTTAGGCTTCATTGTCTTGTATGTGAGGTATTATGTAATGTTTTGAGAGACTGTTATATTAATATTAATGACCTTTTTGTTGACTGGGTCAATTTCATCATAGATAGATGGTTTGTTGAGGCCTTGAAAATAGTGTTTTCCTTTGTTCTGCTATGTAGTCCCTACCAATTCCCGTAAAACATATTTTCATATACTTATAGATTCAAACAAGGTTTATGTACATACGAGTATTTTCCTTGTAATAGTTTTATTTTTGTGAATATACCCGAAGCGAGGGCAGGTCGTT
This sequence comes from Maruca vitrata, assembly GCA_039566165.1. Classification (NCBI taxonomy): domain Eukaryota; kingdom Metazoa; phylum Arthropoda; class Insecta; order Lepidoptera; family Crambidae; genus Maruca; species Maruca vitrata. The sequence goes on from CM076940.1 coordinate 1,464,813, forward strand.
AGTATTAAGTAACAGTGAATCCGTTGTTTTCCATCGAATGTTCCAAAAGTTTCTTTTAGGCTATTGCATAGCTTTTATCGCGGGCTTTGAGCGCGGCGACCGAACCAAGAAATTCCGTAACGAAAAAAACCTTACAATCGTCTAACGTCGTTTCAGTTCGGTAGACTTCGGCACGGTGTTTGTGTGCGTGCGGTTAGACGTATTGTACGACTCTACGAAACTCGCACGAATCGAGACGAGCTGCTCCGAAATCGGACGATGCTATACAATAGCTATACCGCGGCAGTCCCCGAGTGCCACACGTCTTTTTTTATTTAGTAAATCAAAAATATAAGGTACTGATACTTTCACATCTATAAGTAGGTATACAAACATTACGACACAGATGTTGTTGTAATAGGTCACTAATAATAACGAATTGTTTCCGCGATTTTCAAAGCTATGGGCTAGTCATTCGCTAATAGATGAAATTTCCGTCGAACTCAATTTAATGTCGATTAAATGTCAGTGGATTTGCCTAACCCTACAGGCAAGATTAAGGAATCAAAATAATTGGTTAGGAAATAGTAAAATATTTACAGGTAGGCTACATAATTTTGAAAATTCAGGCATTAAATGATTGAAAATGAAAATGTTTTATTTCTTAGGAGCAAGTACTGGGTGTAGGCTAAAGCTACTGTGTATTCTTAACTATGTACAACATATTTTAAATACGAAAATTTAACTGTCAGTCTGTTTGTCTATCGCACTTTCACTCAAAAACTACCGAACCGATTTAAATGAAATTCGATAGACAGTTTAGATTAACTGTCTATTGAATTTAATAAGGCCTAAGATAGAACTAAGGCTACTTTTTAACCGACTTCACTATAAGGAAATAATGTTTTGCGTGCAAAACGACTTCACGCGAATAGAATCGCGGGCTAACAGCTAGTGTAGTTATAAGTAAGTTTTCTTAAAACTCCGTGATCTTCATTCATCATCAGCTCATTTGAGTCCTCTCCTGAACATAGGCCACCCCAAATGCTCTCCACTTCTGTCTATCTTCAGCCACTCGCATCCAGCTACTACCAGCCGTCCCGCGCAGATCGTCACTCCACCTGGCTTGAGGGCGTCCCACACTACGTTTGCCGAGACGCGGTCTCTTCATCTTTACTAAGATGTTCATAGAACCATCTCTTCATTGTAAATACTTCCTAATATGACAAGTACACGCTTCTAAGTACTAAACGACTCTCATTGTAATACAAATGGCAAATGAACCAATATCGGTTCTTCCGCGTTCCTTACATGTTGTATGCAAACATTTTATGCGCTTATTATGTTAATATGAGACATTATGGTAACTACTGTCTTTAGAGATACATTTTCCTTATATACCTAGTTTGGAGATTTGAATGGAACGTTGGGTCCTTAAGATGTCACATTAATAGTAATAACTTGGTAATTCAGAAAATTACTAGCGAAATATTTTATCTACGGTTTAATAGTTAAGTTATTACTTAAGTATATTTCAAAAACGTACTACATAGATGTATTATAAAAATAACTAAGTTATTACTTAATAAATCGTTTTTTTATTTCAAGTTGATATTAAGCTAGACGTCTGCTATTAGTAACGCATAGTATCTATTTTAGTATTTTTGGTTTCGACTGGAAATCGAATCCACATCTGTGCTAATGTCAGATGGTAGAACCTACCACCTAATGCTTAAATATAACTTACTTAGCTAACTTTTCACCGGCACCATTATTCTCTTTTAATTTAATCGGTTTAAAATGTGTCTTTGTCATTTCTCAGACTCTACTGTCTATGTACCAAATTTCGTTGAAATTGTCATGGTTAACACACATAAGAAAAATCAATATGTCTAATATATTTACAATGTTATTTTGTATTAACGAGCTCCAGACATTTCGGCACTATTGTAAGCGTCATGATCACGAGTCAACCCGTGTTTTAATTCATTAAAATTGCTTCAGTAGTATAGACGTAAAAGCACAACAAACAGACAGACAGAGTGACTTTTTCATTTATAATATTAGAACTAGCACCATTAATACGAGTCTCTAATAATATCGTTGCCAAAACAATTTAACATCGCTCTACCCGCATCCATTTATATTAGTTGGATCCACAAATATTTGTAAACGCATTGAGATCCGCAGAAATATGCCAATTGAGACCAAGTCGCGTGGCGCAAATTGTTATATCCTTACATTAAGTTGACTACAAACTTGCCACGCCATTTTCACCCTTAAGTCCCTAAAAGCTCCCCCTTAACATAGCGAATCGATTTGCAACTTTTTTCTAAACACGATAAAGTTCAAATTGCTGTTACGGTAAAATTATAGTGTAGGGGTGTCCCCAAATGGCAAATAGCAGGGTAGAATTTTTTGTTTTCGAATTTGACCCTTAAGGTTTAGAAAATAGAGAATGTCAGTGGGTAAACAAGAATCACTCCATCACAGAATTTTGGACATTTCACCAACTTAATGAAGCAATCAAAGTAATGCTCAGTCTTTGTCATACAACCCTCATGGTTGTTTTTTGTTTTGTCTGTGGATTTGTGTTGTTGCAATAGAAACATTATTCATTTTTATTATCAATAAATTTTGTTGCCTTTTGTCATGTCAGTACTAAAATGGTAGGATGAATGACAAATTCTTACCGAAGCGAACGTCTAAATTTTTGTTGTCTTACCTGTAAAAGAAAAAAGAAAAATTATCAAATTGATCATAAGAAAATTGTAAATAAGCAGGAATAATTTAAGAAAATGTTTTCATTTAATTAAAAAAATATATACCTAGTTAAAGTTAAAGCTGTTAAAAGCTCTCTGTTAAATAATATATCTAGCAAAATGCTTAAATTATCATCTATTTTTAGTTATAAATAAACATCTTACAAAATCACACATTCTAGAACGACCTATATCGGTCATTTTCGCAGTTTACAGTTCACCCGTGATCATGGCGCTTGCAACAGTGCCGAAATATCGGGAGCTCATTAAAACACAACAACATGGTAAATATCCCGGACATTTTCAGTTTTCCAATGTGTGTAACCATGACAGTTTAAAATGACACATTTTGTCTATGTATGCAAGAATGTATGTTGCAATGAATTTATTATGTACTAGTTGACCCGACAGACTTCGTCCTGTCAAAAAAATATGAAAAAGAAAAGGGCTGTTTTTAGGGTTTTCCCGGCAATTATTCGCCGTTAGAACCATCCTTGGACTTCAAAGAACATTTAAAAAAAAGAAATGGCCAAATTGGTTCAGGCGTTGTTGAGTTATGCTCTTACCAACACATTTTGCGATTCATTTTTATATATAAGAAGATGAGTAAGAACAGAATGAAAATGATGACGGAGTTACTTATTTGAGGTTTGTCATGGCATCAGCATTCAATTGACCGTCAAATCCCATCACAAATTAAGCAAAACATATCACTATACATTCAATTCTACCTTGGTCAAGCCCTGGAGCCTAAACACCAAATGACGTCACTCTTTTCGGCTCTACAAAGCATCTAGTACAAATTAGCCATAATGTTCGCACCATAGTGTTAGTAGCAGTAATTACAAAGATTGGTGGGAACTTAGAAGTGTTCTAAGCACTGTTGTGAGTCATGCTGTAAATAGAAATGTGTAAGAGCCTATACCCAAAAAGTATGAGAGGCAAGTTTTAATATGGTATCATTTTTACTCATGCTTACTTCTTTTGGGAGTAAAATGACCGAATTAAATAGGACATGGCAGCCAATATCAAGGTAAATCAGCCAACTGCGCAAGACATATTATAGTGCACAAGTGTGGGGCTTAACATAAGTGCACTCTCTGTTCCCTTACTCTCATAGTTCGGTGAGATGGCAATCCGACATGATCCATGAGATATCAAGCATAGGATTTATCATGCTTTCCGAGGCACGGCTATCTTCCTGATATACATTATTACATTTGTGTTTACTCCGTAATAGCCACCATAGTCCGTAAGCTTACATGGAGACTTATATTTTCTTAGCGACATCCATTATTACTAGTGACCCGCGCTATCTCGCTTCGAGTATATTATACATAAAAATCTTTCTCTTGAATCCCTTTATCTATAAAAAAACTAATCAAATTCCGTAGTGATATTGTATTCAATATACAAACATTAAATGATTTTCCACAATATACTATACGATATCTTTCCGTATCTACTGATAAATCTCATAGATAAAAGATAAATAGATAAACTTCATTCAGCCACTGTCAAGCAGCTGCAAACTGTCACGACACTTCCGCTGCATTCCATGCCAGCTATTTCCATTCTTATTTCAGAACACAAACGCGTAACTAATTAAACGATTAGCGCATTGTAATCCGGAGTTAGTTAGAGTACAGTAAAGAAAGAAATAGTGAAGAAATTTTGACTTTTCATAAAATGAATATATGAACTGGGCCTTACTGGGAACGTATTATAATTCATAAGCACAAACACAAGTGCACTCTGTTCCCTTACTCTCATAGTTCGGTGACACGGCCAACCGTGACCGATGAGAGATCGGGCGCAGGACCACCGGCTTAACGTAAGGCACATGCTTAGTACCGCCAACTTCCTGACTCCGGGCAGTGTAATTATTTACAGAAAAACTCACACAAATTTTGCCTGACCCCGGACTCAAACCGGAGACCTCTTAGTCCTGACGCAGCGGTAACAATAGACCAACGAGGCAGTCAGTAAATTCATTTATAGATAAGTATTGCATAACATCAGATTTGTGTTCAGATTCTGTGCTTAGTTGCTAAAGCACTTGTGTTAGAGATATCGGAAACAAATGCGGATAAAACCAATATATAATAACACACCCAAACACGGAATAAACACCGATGTTCATCTTACAAAATATTTTTAAAGAGCGGGAATCGTACGCAAAACTTGCGCTACTCTACATTTCTTCTGGGCAAAACATAATAACCTTATTATTACTATTAATGACCTCAAAAATAATAAGTATATTTATTTTAAGAGTAGGTAAGTCACGGAAAACATTAACAAATCTAAACGCTACGTTTTTAAGTGTGATGCTGAAATAGACTCACTGGACTCAAGTGGTAGAGTTGTATTAACAAAAGGTGTCAAGCCGTTAGACCGGACACGATCCATTCGAGTTGATTCACTTGAGGTCGAAAGAGAGTGTTGTTACCACGAAAACTGAGTGATAAGTTACGTTAAGACTAAACTATACTGCTGAAAGAAAGGTTTGTGAACTATTTGCTGAAACTTAATAGGTACTTTAGATAACACGTTGCTGCTGGATCACGGGCCTACCCTAAACTAGGGCGATATGGCCTCTATCAACCACGCTGGCCAAGTACGGGTCGGTCGACTACACAACCTAATAATTTCTTCGTAGGTGTGCAGGTTTCCTCACGATGTTTTCCTTCACCGTTAAAGCGTCGAATAATCGCACATATGAATTTTGAATTTGAATAACACAATGTACGTGGCGGGGTTTGAACTGGCGACCTCTCCCATGGCAAGCAACGACCTTAAACACTCGGCCATCAACACTTTTTTAACATAACTTTACTATTTTACCGAGATACAATTAATATTTAAAGTACCTTTCCGACGTTTCGATTTGATTATAATTATACTTAACCTTGTTTACGAACATTTCATTAGTTTTTAACATTTATTCTAATAAACCTTGAAAGTCATCAATAATGGAAAAATGTTCGTATGTTCGTGTTATAGGTAGGCATACGAGTATGATCATAAAACATAAAACATGTCAATGTCACATGCTTGACTCTTAAGCAATAACTATGCACGGCTATTATAAGTAGTGGCTAAGTATTTTAAGTTGCTTCAAGAGAATTCCTTTAGCCATGCAGAAACTTGATAATTTGAAGTATGTAAATGAATAATTTTAATTAATTTTTCCAACTTAATGATGACTAATTGATGTTGGCTATTAAACTCATATCGTACCTAATATTATTATTAATACCTAATTACTGAAAAGATCATTAGATATTTGACAGTAAGCGGCAGTAAATTCAAAATTTGTACGTTTATTATATTTTTGGGTTACAGAAATTGGCCATCTAAAACTTTAATTATCTAAGTTATAGGTAACGGTATACTCCCACTTATACATAGCTCCTTATCAAATACAAACCGGAGCCCATTTTTAAACTGACTGGAATTAATAGGTCGTAATACGCTTGCAGTTCTTTCTTTTACTAACTTTCTCATTCAGGATAGTATTATCTTCTATTGTAATTTTTTACAACTTGTAAATTGACACTTAGCGTAGACGAACAAAAGAACTATAGACGAATGGTTAACTATTAAGCTAATGTTAACTGTCAAAGTTAACAACCTGGCAAGTAGTTGACAGATGCTGATTGTGAGAAAATGGCGGATTTAGGCCTTAAATGGTTACCAAGGTTTTACATTGAAAAGAGGTATGTACCTACTTAGATTCAAAAGACAACCTTTTGCTTCTATGAGGGCAGCTTTTTTTAAATTTTACGCTAAATTTTAAGATAATCTGTTAAATAAGTTATTAATTCCACCAAACATGGAACAAATACAAATATTCATCATTCATCATTACACAATATTTTTTGGGGTGAGAGCCATCCGCTCCCCCGCAAGTCCGGTGATGATGACGAGGCTACTCCAAGTCAACATCGTATGTAGGTAAGGAATAATAACACAATATTTAAACCAAAAAAAATACTGGCGACTTGAGAACCTCCTTCTAAGTCGATTAAAAATTATACTATTATATGGCTATTCCAAATCCAGTTTTTAACATTGTGAAATAATAAGTCAACGCACGTTTTTTATCATCTCTATCCAACTTTGATAACAAATTCTCCCCAACCTACTCAAATGCTACGTGAATTGGCTCAAACTAGGGGGCTATCTCAATTTATTACCAATCTATTGCTACTGTATTGATTAGATTCGTATGAGAAGGGTCGCAGTGGAAGAGTACTTTATCTCAATCGTTCGTGTCATGGGACTAGTTGGTTCCCGTGACTTTGCTTGTCATTGGTTTAGTGAATTTTATTGTATTTATGATAAGGTTCATAATGAACGCCCGTGGCTCGGAAAGCACGTTAAGCCGGCGGTCCTGCGCCCGATCTCTCATCGGTCATGTCGGATTGCCGTCTCACCGAACTATGGGAGTAAGGCAATAGAGTGCACTTGTGTTTGCGCGCACTCATGTGCACTATAATAAGTATGTCCTGCGCACTTGGCTGATCTCAATTGTGATCGGCCGCCATGGCTGAAATCGGTCGGACGCCTTTTTTCTTACTTGCATCCAACTTCCACCACCAGATCGTCACTCCACCTTGCCTGAAGGTGTCTTACCCAACGTTTGCTTTAGGTGTGAGAGCCATCCGCTCCCCACCAAGTCCGGTGATGATGACAAGACAAGGCAAGTGAGTAAGGGAAAAATAGCTCCGTTTGCCGAGACGCAAGTACAAACATACATACATAAAATCACGCCTTTTTCCCAGAGAGGTAGGCAGAGATCACTTCCTGCCATGTGCTACGGTCCTGGCACACCACTTTCGCGTCATCCACACCTCTTCATGCATGCTCGTCGATTACGGGTACTTTGATTCTCCAAGTCCACTCAAAATCAAACCATCATGGTTATTGGAGACTGACTGATTACTATCGCTCCATAAATATGTCATCTGACTCTTAGATTTGACACCCTGTCACATAATATAAACAAATGTTGTCAACAATAACAAACCATGTAATATAATTGAACGGCATAGTTTCCCACGTTCCTTGGTCGTAAAATTTACGGTGACCCTGTCCCTTTCACACTAAGCAATTTGGAGAGAGACCGTTAATAAGGAAAGCTGGTGAAGTGTGAGTCGGACTCGTGCATAGAGGGTTCCATACGATTTAATTATAATGTAAATAAATAGGACTTTTGTTTTTCTATGATTATTTCAATAGTCTACCAATTACCATTATGTATTCATATCGAGATAAAAATTGCAAAAAAAATCACGTTTTTTGAACCCACCCACTTGTTTTTTTATAGTACTTTAATTTGTTGTTATAAGGGCAACAAACATAAAAATAGTCTGTAAAAGTTTCAACAATTTTATATATCTTAACTATGTATATTAACTAATGACTATGTTCATGAGATACAGCGGACATACGGACAGATAGAGAATACTTAGTAAGAGGGTCCCGTTTTACCCTTCGGGTACAGTACCCTAACTAATAAGCAGTAGCACCATTCATACTAATTTAGTATGTTAAACTCGTTTTTATCATTAGATCATGCGGGTATGGGCTGTTTTGACACCTCTCCGTAATGTAAATGTCTATTTGTGGTTGTTGTCAACGGAATTAGAGAGAAATAGGTTTTTTTTCGTAAAAGACGTTCATATGACCTCACACTACCTCATTGTAAAAGGCACTTAGTTTTTTTTTCCTAACTGACTTACGACGATTGCTTAGAGTATTAAGGCGGCCGACCGATTTCAGCCATGGCGGCCGATCTCAATTGAGATCAGCCAAGTGCGCAGGACATATTATAGTGCACAAGTGTGCGCGCAAACACAAGTGCACTCTCTATTCCCTTACTCTCATAATTCGGTGAGACGGCAATCCGACATGACCGATGAGAGATCGGGCGCAGGACCACCGGCTTAACGTGCTTTCCGAGCCACGGGCGTTCAACCGCCAACTTCCTAACTCCGGGCTGAGTAATTTCTTTACAGAAAAACTCACACAAATTTTGCCCGACCCCGGACTCGAACCGAGGACCTCTCGGTTCTTACGCAGCGCTTGCTACCAATAGACCAACGAGGCAGTTAGAGTAGCCTTGTCATCATCACCGGACTTGCGGGGGAGCGGATGGCGCTCACCCCTAGCGGGACTAGATACTTTACCTACATCACGTATATTCCCCTACATTTTGCAAGTCTAAGAAGTACGAACATACTGTATGAATACCTTACTATGTATGAGAATACCACAGCAGCTATCTAATTCAAGGCCTACTGATAACGGACAGACACACAAGCCAATCTACTAGCGTAAGCTTTCTGGGAAGCCTGAGACAAACAGACATAATCTCGAACAAACACACTAGATTCACAATATAGGTATTACCAGTGAAGAAACTTCATAAAGGATGAATTTATAGATGATTTCTTTAACTGCTGTTGTTATGAAAAGCAAAAATTGTCTAATACCAAATTACTAAGAAATCAAATAGTTTTTATTAAATAAGTGTAATGTTTTTATTATGACGGAACAGGAATCCATGTCCATTATAATAAAAAAAACTCATATTCAAATGATTAAGGTAGCTAATGAAAATTTATGAGTACCTAATGTCGAAACTCTATTAAATTAATTTCAATTCAAAATAAAAAAAAATGTATACAGCCAATGTACAATGTAGATGCAGTAAGCAGCAAAGATACATATTAAAGTCACTTTGTAACCAAGAAAGAATTTGTTATCTTACTGCCTTTCATTATATTTTGCAAATACTGCATCCAACCTCTAATCTGTTGTCTAGCTCACTCATACAACAAACAACAATATAACAGTATGGTACATATCCCGAACATTAGTATTCAGTTTTTAATGACTAAACTATAGATTGACGATGATACTAAATACTGGAACAGGAATAAGTGTAATAATCAGGGTTGAAATGTATCTTTTTCCTTTTTTATAATAATAAGCTAACAAGAGGACCTCACTCCATCTGATGGTAAGCGGTAGTAAGATCCAAATATAAGGTTAATTAAGTTTAACGGATTAAACTCGCGTGTATTTTTATTCTTAACATAGGTATTATTTAGATACCCGACGTTTCGAGCTCTTTACAGCGCTCGTGGTCACTGGCAAGACTCGCCAGATCTCCGATCCGTTCGAAAGATTAATCCGTCAAATTACTTTTAAATTTCAAATGTGTTCGCACAATTGACAGACTATATAATGATCAGGTTACCTAACAAATTCATAACCATACCTTAATCCCAATTGACTCTGTCATGGTGGTTTTACATGGTACGTCACTCAACAACCCTCTGTGATAACAAGTCACATTATTCGCCCCACCGCAAAAATAACAACCCCCGAAAATAACTTCCGATGCTCTTTGGGGTTCAAAGTTTGGGGTTCCGTAGGTAAATGTTACTGGTGACACATACGATTGGAGAGCTGTCAACAAGGTTTATAGAAATGTGGCAGTCTTAAAGGACATTCGTAGAGTATTCAAAGATTGTATTCCACTTTGGTAAGTATATTTTTCTTTATCTCATGTTAAGCGAAATTTCTCATACTCATTATCAATACGTAGTATAAAGCAAAGTCGCTATCCGCGTCTATCTGTCTGTATGTATGTATATGCTTAAATCTTTAAAACTACGCAACGGATTTTGATGTTTTTTTTTAAAGATTCAAGAGGATGGTTTTATGTATATGTACCCGAAGCAAAGCGTGAGCAGGTCACTAGTCTACTATATAACTATATAATAAGTGTTTGAAAGAAAGTCGTGTCCGTGTTTGTATGTCCCTGTGTATGTTTGACCGCGATCAGAAACTGCGAAACATAAGAATTTAATAAATTTAAGGTTTTATTAATCTGCAAATCAAAGTACCCACTCGCGCTCAAAATTTCCATCAAACGACACAGTTTAAAAAAAACTTTTTTCTACTCACATATTTCAATAAAACCTAACAATATTTTGATTATTTCACCACGACAATTGAGAGACACTATTAGGCTATCTTATCGTCAAAAACAATCATAAATATAGTCGGAGACATAAAATAATAATGACATGTCAAGTTATTAAAACAAATACTCTTTTAATACGTCCATTGTGAGAAAAGTGGGTTGACGACAAATTGCTTTGGACCTAATGACAGCCTAAGGTCTGATTTGTGAGGGCTGTTTCAGATCCGCAATACTCAATTGCTGCACTTGGTGGGAACGTAACTTACAAGTAGAATACATGGAATGATGTATGTCTGCCTGTGTGTCTGTGTATCTACATAAGCTAACTTAGATTTACTTATTTATGTATTGCGGGTAAATTCAGTGTCCTTTTTATACTCAAATATTATTAACATAATATTTAAAAAATTCAGACTCTTTCATTTTTGCGAAAATTAAATCTTTAATTAAATGTCCTTCATCGATGCGATGAAGAATTTGAAATGATTATTTTAGATATTTTAGTGAAATTTCCGTATTAGTGTGCAAATAATGCATCGGTTGAAAAAAAAATTGGCTACTTATCAACTTTATTCAATCTAGATCTTCATTTATCATACGTCACTTCGTAATCATTGTTATTTTTCTTATAGTCCAGTCAAATTAGGAAAAAATCTCGGAATTCGAGATACCCAGCTGTAAGTCTGTAAACACTTGTATATTGACGTCCTAAAAGTTGTCTCAAAACCTACATATTGTAGGGTGTACGCAACTATTAAATTTTCAAGGTCAAATGTCACAAATATCAGTTTTATGAACTTTTGAGCGAAACGGGAAGTTTTATCATAAAAGTGTGTAGGGGAAGATTACTTATCTTCTATTTATCTATAAAAATTGTCTGTACGTTTTATTCCTAAGATTCACCATTTCAGAGATACAGCGATGCAAATAGTTGAAAAAGTTGTATTTTCAAAAGCTTCCAGGTCCACGTGCAATTGTGCTAGACAGTTAAAATTTTCACCACTGATGTATTTCAGTAGCCTCTATAACATCTAATACTAGAAAAAGCTTAAAACCAATGTTTAAGTGGGTTCTAATAAAAAAACTATGGTTTTTTTTTCTCACACTTGGCCGGTTTTTAACGTGGTTACCCCAGTAAACCTATTCCAGGCGACACCTTTTATAAGTGAAGAACACGTTGTTTATATGAAAGCCTAGTTAAATAATTGTTTTGTGTTGTTTTCAGTGTTCAGAAGATTTAAGAATTCTGCGTTTCATTAAATTAAATTTGGTTAATGGATAATAATAAATGGATCTTCACGTTCATAATAGAGTTAAATGGACAGTTAACATTTTTAAAATGTTTTTTTGCAGTTATACTTCAAACAGAAATTCTAATAATTGTTATTTCGTACTTTTTGACCCATAATAAGCAGTTTGAATGTACTGAAAAACAACATAAAACAATTATTGAACTAGGCTTTCGTGTTCTTCACTTATAAAAGGTGTCGCCTGGAATAGTTTTACTGGGGTAACCACGTTAAAAACCGGCCAAGTGTGAGAAAAAAAAAAAACATAGTTTTTGTATGAGAACCCACTTAAACATTGGTTTTAAGCTTTTTCTAGTATCAGATGTTATAGAGGCTACTGAAATACATTAGTCGTGAAAATTTTAACTGTCTAGCACAATCGCACGGGGGTCTGGAAGCTTTTGAAAATACAACTTTTTCAACTATTTGCATCGCTGTATTTCTGAAATGGTGAATCTTAGGAATAAAACGTACTGACAATTTTTATAGATAATTAGATGATAAGTAATTTTCTCCTACACACTTTTATGATAAAACTTCCCGTTTCGCTCAAAAGTTCATAAAACTGATATTTGTGACATTTGACCGTGAAAATTTTATAGTTGCGTACACCCTACCATATGTAGGTTTTGAGACCACTTTTAGGGTGTCAATATCCAAGTATTTACAAAGTTACAGCTGGGTATCTCGAATTCCGAGATTCTTACCTAATTTAAGCTTAAATGACTGGACTATTGCCAAACAATTGATGATAGCTTTAAAGTAGATGTGCATCTGCACTGAGTGTTCTTTTTTCAACTTTTAATAAAAGAAGAGATATTTATAGGATATTTAGTAAAAAATAGTAAAATTTTATAGAATGGGGTCACAAATTTCTAAAACTTGATTTAAATTAGTTATGACCGAAAAACTGGAACACTCAATCCAGACGTTTCAGTAAATGTGCATATTCTCAATCTCAGAAAGTACTAACTCTGAGATAATGTTTTTTATGTTAGAATTTAGTAAAGAATTTCTTAAAACTTTTAAGAAATTACCAATTCACTAGGGTGTCAGATTGCAGATTAGTGGCGGTTTTAATGGATCACTCAATTCAGCACTTGTCTGAACTGAGTGATCTTCAAAATGTGCGTATGATTGGAGAATTACTTAAATGAAACAATTTTATCTTGTAGTTTGACTCTTTCGCGAATTCGTAAAATAGAAATAACGGTTCAAAAAGCTTTACCTTGAAAAATAAACAAAAGGAGATTTTTTGGAACGTCTGAACTGAGTGTTCCTTATATGCGGCTTTACAGACTGATATAACCCTCTTCCATTAAAGAAGTTTAGATTAATGGTTTTTACTAATTTTTACTAAAACATGTAATATCGTCCGTCGCTATAAACTATACACCTTAAGAGAAAATCAATTTTTTGTTTTTGTAAAGGAGGTTATGTTGTAGGGTGACCACAATTTATAATGTTTAATAAAAGACCGTTAGTTAAATTAGAAAATGCGTTTTATTCAAGTAGTTACATTAGACTAAATTAAAAGTAAAAATAAAATGTAAATATGTTTGTATTTCGCTTATTATAGTGTTATAACATAGCTACCCGTACATCTTTCTACATAAATATTTCTTCACCCCCGTAAGACAATTACACCATTATAAGCGTCTTGACATTATAACATTACTAAACTTCTTCAATGGAAGAGGGTTATATCAGTCTGTAAAGCCGCATATAAGGAACACTCAGTTCAGACGTTCCAAAAAATCTCCTTTTGTTTATTTTTCAAGGTAAAGCTTTTTGAGCCGTTATTTCTATTTTACGAATTCGCGAAAGAGTGAAACTACAAGATAAAATTGTTACATTTAAGTAATTCTCCAATCATACGCACATTTTGAAGATCACTCAGTTCAGACAAGTGCTGAATTGAGTGATCCATTCAAACCGCCACTAATCTGCAATCTGACACCCTAGCGAATTGGTAATTTCTTAAAAGTTTTAAGAAATTCTTTACTAAATTCTAACATAAAAGTCATTATCTCAGAGTTAGTACTTTCTGAGATTGAGAATATGCACATTTACTGAAACGTCTGGATTGAGTGTTCCAGTTTTTTGGTCATAACTAATTTAAATCAAGTTTTAGAAATTTGTGACCCCATGCTATAAAATTTTACTATTTTTTACTAAATATCCTATAAATCTCACTTCTTTTACTAAAAGTTGAAAAAAAGAACACTCAGTGCAGATGCACATTTAAAGTAGCCTTTGTCATCATCACCCGACTTGCGGGGGAGCGGAAAACTCACCTCAAGTATTTAAGCATTTTCAATTATCCAGAACAAATAAGAACCTTTCTCTAATCCCGACTCACGCTTGACCCATCCAGCGAGCTTGAGTCACGAGTAAGGAATGCGTATCGAATCAACCACGATCTACATACATACATACGTATACATATAAAGATTTGTGTGCCATTCCTATTTAAATAATTCATTTTCTTGTTACGCTATGCATTTAAAAAGCACACAAACTCTTTGGTTGTTTTTAACTTTTTTTTAAAAAATATATTGAATCTATTTGGAAACCTTTTTTGTATTCAAATTAAAATTCGATGATAGTTGAACTCGTTATGAATTATTTATAAGGCATCCCAGTTAATTTCACGGCATATCTATTAGGTATTAAAAAAAATAAGAGTCTATCGAGTTTCTTGCCGGAGTCTTCTTGGTAACATCGGCTTCCCGAAACGATTGCATAGTTATACTATTATAAATTGCTGTATACATATACCATTTAAAATACATGTATACCTAGCCACATATTTTATTATGTAAACAAAGTACCTATCTATGATTTTGATTTTACCTTAAGCAAACAACTAAATAAATTTGTACACAATAGTGTACAAATTTACAAATTTATGAATACGTAAGCAGTAAGTAATTATGTATGAAGTCGTAAGTAATTTAGTCATGTAAACAATTCAAAGTATCCTTTCTAGAAGCAATACAACTCAAAATACGTCTTCACCAGTACGTATCAAGTCAAAAATAACCCTAAAACACCGCCCTCCTTTTAAGAGAACACTTTTATTTTTATCCAACCCTTCACAGCCCATGATTAACAATATCAACCACCGTTAACATTAATGTGACGTTTTGACATATCGTGTCGACAAAAAACTATTTATGACACGTCATAAGTTATTTTTTATTGTCTTTGGATAAGATGGAATGGCGTGTAATTAATACAGGGCGGTTAAAAGGCGGAAATGATTTAGTATGCAGATGAGTTTTATGGAATCATGTTCATTCAGTCATTATTTTCTTAGGTTTATCATTAAAGGTACTTAAAACATTTTAGGCCAAACTAAACTAAATTGCGTCCACAATAATAAAATGGTAAGATGTTCGTTGTAGTTACGAAGGAAATAAATTTAAAATTACTAAATTTTTTACTTTGTTGTATTTAGATGGAAGAAAAATATAACATAATTAATAAATTTGTACAAAGGCACCATTGCCTGAAGACATTCGCAACCCAAACGGAGACCCAGATGTGCTTTGAAACAATTAATCCATTCATATCATTCAATACTAAATAACCTGACCTGGAGGTCTCGAAAAGACATCAACTCCATAAATAATCTTCCCTTTTTTGACCGCTCAAATGGACTGCAAAGATTCCATTAAAAGTGTGACAGACATTTTTTACCATTCGGTCACTTAGACCACTTGAGCGCATTACAGGGTTCGTTTAACCCTCGACTCGTTAACCCTTCAATGACGTTTCGGCGACGAGAGACATCGACACAGATTAAAACAGTCAGTGTAAACATTTATGTGGTCTGGGGTATTTTTGAGTCATTTTTTATGGACGCTCTATAATGGCTCCGCTTTGTCTCATGGTTAGCTCAAAGATAATAACAAGAGATGTAATGATATAAAACTTCTGTGGGGTGTGTAACGGCATCTACGGCATCTATGCAGGCCTTCAGGGTGAGGGCGAAAGGCACAATAGGGTTTATTGTGCCTGTCGACTTCATATATAACCATGACCGATTTTTACTAAGACCGTACGTACGTACGGAAATGTTTTTCTTTCTTTCGTTCTTTACGTTCATTCCGTAAAGCAATGCGTTAATTTTGCGCACATTCTTGTGCACTTTTATATGTCCTGCGCATTTGGCTGGATCCAATGAGATTTGCTATTGTAATTGTATGTAAAAATTTAAATGAAAAATACTTTATTACCTTCAGACTAATATTAAGTACTTAGACTAAACAGTTGGATGGAGTAAATACCTACTAAAGATTAAACATAGTCTATCTGAGGGCCTACCATGAGTTGGCTATCGAAAACTTACTTACGTTAAAAACCTATCGAGTTGTTTTTTTCATACGGCCGATTTTAGTTCTTTGCGTAACCACCAGCGGCGCTGTACAAGTTTTTCATAGACATATTTACGTAGGCAATATCGAGTGCGTAAGTTTTAAACTCATGGTAGCTCCACTGATGTCCAAGTACAACTTTACTATTATTACAGGGTATGGACTACCATACTTTCCCCCTATTTCTTTTATGGGAGAGATAAGGGTTGTCATCCCCCTACGGTTCTTTATAGTCTGTTAATGGCTAATAAATACTTATTCGTCAATAGTCATGATGATGTGAAGATTTTAATGGTACAGAGGGTTGTCTCCACTGAAGATTTTTCAATAGAAGTTAATGAACTGTGAAAGAAATTATTAATAAACTAAAGGATTTAGAGTACCAATTGCAGTGAATTAATTTTAAGTTACAGAAAGACTGAAAACCAATCGTGAGTCTACCAAAAGTTTTAGATTACCAATTACAGTGAATTTATTTTAAGGTACAGAAAGACTGTTTTTTCTTGTAAATTGAAGAAGTGGCGGGCTTGTTCAAAAAAAAAAGTCTGATAAAGAAAAAAACTATGTCTTTAGACTTTACGTTAAATCTTTGATCCTGCGCCTGATCTTTTAACGCCTTCGTCAGATTAACGTCTACCTAAGTTGAAAATTAGCGCTGATCGGGAGTGACTCTCGAGGCAGCATAAGCTGAACTTCATCCCTTTGTCTCTTGCGTGATACTGAAAACATTTTATTGTATGTACCTACATCCCTGTTAAGACTTAGTTATATTTTGTTTCATTATACTTACTTACTGCATCATGTTGTGCACCTCTTATTGTAGCTGATTTTGAGATAGTAAACGATTTTTATTTTAGAAGTGTAAAGGAACGGTAAGTGCGTATGTTAAGTATATGAAATAACTATGTATATAGGTCACGCTTTTAAATAAGATTTTAGACTTTCGCGTTCTATTACACTAAATATTTGTCTTTATGGGTCTACCCGCGTTATTAGGAGTAGCAAATTACATAGCTACTTACCGCCCGACGTGCAGTCTGGGTTTCACCAATCGTGGTCGCGAGCGTCTTTATGGGTCTACCACGATTGGTAGACCCATAAAGACAAATATTCACGCTTTTAAATATCTATAGGTTTAAGAAGCTTGGCCAGCATGGGCGACTAAGGCCTTATTGCCCTAGTCCAGGGTAGGCCCGTGCCCCAGCAGTGGGGACGTATGGGCTGATGATGATGATAGGTTTAAGAAGTCAGAAACTTTATAACTAGTAAAGTATGAATACCTTATCACAGAAGAAAAGTAGGCAGGCTGTTATAATGTATGAAGTATTACCTGTAACAAATAATTAACATTTATGAAAACAGGTTAAACACAAGTACATTGGAGCGACATTGAATTTTATTGACCTGTCAAAACAATCAGCTTAAAACCCACTCGTGAAATAAGAGTGCGGACAAAAATGGTGAATCAAAAGCAATTGGCAGTGAACTTTACCGCACCTTAATTTAGCGAATTCAACGAAGCTTTTGATTGGTTGTTTATGGTGAGGAAGAGGCATTTAGGTAATTCATTTCATCCAGGAAATCTAGAGCCTAATAGTCTAGTCAAAAACTAATTGTACATTACGACTTTTCGATTGGATCGTATCAAAGTGGTGCAATAGAAAAACAAATGAGACAAATATCACGGCGAATTAATGAACCCTCTTCTTTCAAGTCAGTTTAATGAGCTTTTACTATAAAAATCCTTTTGTCTGTTTGAAGTCTTGCCCGTGACTACGAACGTTGTAAAGATCTCGAAACGTCGGGTCTCTAAATAATATGTTTACAATGCTATTTCATTTCAATCCTTACATAAATTCTATGCAATGATTCCTTGGTTAAATATTTGTAT